>CM021110.1:224815917-225216440 GCA_007115665.2 Sequoiadendron giganteum
TACCCATTCATCTTCATTTCCAATTTATTTATCATATTCATCATCAGTAACACTTTCTTCAACATAATAACATTTCTTTTGAATTCTAGTCTTATCAGGTTTATACTTAGAGACTCTTTCAGGACAAATTGATGCAAAATGATCTATCTTACTGCAAGAGAAACATTTAATAGGAAAATTTCCTTTGTAATTACCTTGTCCTTTGGCTTCTCTTTTCACAATCAATGCTTCCAGTTCTTCTAACTCTCTTTCTTCATCTTCAATCAATTTCATCTCTTCTTTATACTTGTATGTCTTCCTGGAACTCTCTCCCAGATTATATCTCTGTTGGCTTTTTCCAGATACAATAGCTTTGAATGTAGACTCTGTCTTAGGAGAAGATTCACCAAATTCACTTAACTCAAAGGCAACAAGTTTTCCAATCAGCATGTCTCTTGTCACATTTGTTACCGTCCTGAGTTCTTCAATAGCATGATGTTTTGTTTTGTAAGAAGTAGGCACAGATCTAAGTATCTTAGCCACAATCTCGTCTTCTTCCAAGGTTCCATCGACACATCTAATGTCCATCACTAATTCATTTACCTTTTGTGAGAAAGAAAAGATGTTTTCATATTCACTCATCTTCATGTTCTCCCACTTGCCTTTCAGACTTTGTAGCTTAACACTTTTCACTAGTGCATCTCCTTCATACAATGTTTCTAACTTTATCCAGATCTCATGTGCAGTCTTCAAACCTATCACATTTGTCATCTTTGAATCTATAAATCACTTAGCAATGCTTATATAGCCCTGGTATTAGTTTCTGCTTCTTTGATCTCATCGATAGTAGAGGGACCATTCTGAGGAATAGTGTATGCACTCTTTGTAATCTTCCAGAAGGGCTCACCAATGCACTTCAAATGACACTCCATTCTGACCTTCCATAGAGAGTAGTTTGTACCATTGAATCTAGGACTATTCTTCTTGTATGATGCCATCACGGATCACCTAAAGTTGTTAGACTTCTACAGAGGAACTAGCTCTGATACCAATTGTTGGAAAAACAAGGATAGATAACTAAGAGGGGGGGGGGGTGAATCAATTGTTACATAAATTAAAATTATTCAACATTAATCAACCTTTAATATCAGATCTGGTAATTAATAGTGCAAGAATAAACCAATAACACATGAACACCAAGATTTATACATGGAAACTCTGTTAGGGGAAAAACTAGGGTGGATGTTATTCCACAAGATTATACCCTGTTAAAAGTATAATGAAGAATGAATAAAGAATGCACTTCCATTTAGGCACACTGCCTAGAGCTCATTGCTCAAAGGGAAGGCTCACTTCCTTACATAAGATAATAGGATTAAATCCATCTGATGAGGTTGAACTGAGAAATTAGCTTCTTCAAAAGCTTGATGAGAGTTCCTATTAAGCACAAATACACTTCTTCATAGGTCGCTCAAACTTCTTCACACTCTGCTCTACATTCAGATGATCTGATCTTTATTTGCACATACACACACGGACCTACACTAAGAATACACCAAGCATACTTCAAAATAAAGAAACAATCATTCTTATCTATCAGCTACACAAATTTACATCAACAACTCTGTCGGCCACAAAATAAATGAATAAATGAACTACAAATTATCAGCCTCAATAAATGAATAAATCTTAATGCACACCAACCTAATTCGGTCATAACATAGTGAGGACCTAAATCAACATCCTTGAACATGCCAAACAATAAAATATTAATCCATAAGGATCTGCAACACGCTATCACCATCATGTCGGCCAAGAACATGAAAAAATTGCACACAAGGAAAAATATTCAATCACGAACACATCGATCAATGTAGACGTACTAAACTGATAGAGCACAATCTAGAAGCATCACTAAAAATCTCAAAAACATATGTAACAACCCAATTCACCAAAATTGCAATATCATCTTCTAGAAACACTTGCTACAGTAATTGAATAACTGTAGGAACACATAACTTCATAACTTTCTCAATTCTTGATGCATACCACTAAAACTTTCAAACAATATACTAGATAATCTCAGCAACAAACCCTTTAGTGTGTGCCTCCTGATCATCAATTCACACAACTTTCCATCACTCTGACCTACTCAGCTTCACTGTCTACCTGCAATATATTTATTATAGTTTTCTCAATATCTTCAACATATACAACCTTCAAAATCATCAATGCTAATAGTGTTGAAATCAATCACAACCACATATTAGAAACACAACCACAACATCTAACACAAGGATCCGCAACATGCTACCACCATCATGTCAACCAAGAACATGAAAACTCGAACACACGAAGAAAAATCTTCGATCTTGAGCACACCGATCAACGCAGACGTACCACAATGATAGAGCATGATCCAAAAACATCACTAAACATCTCAGAAGCATACGCAATAACTCAATTCATCAGAATTGCAATCTCTTCTTTTAGAAACACCTGCTACAGTAACAAAATAATTGTAGGAACTCAGAAACTCATACATTTCTCCAATCTTGATGCGCACCTCTGAAACTTCCAAAAAACACACTAGATAGTCTCAGCAACAAACCCTTTAATGCATGACTTTTTAATATCAACGTACACAACTTTCCACCACTATGATCTTCACAACTTCACAGACTGCCTAAAACATATTTATTATAATTTTCTCAATATCCTCGACATATACAGCCTTCAGAATCATCAATGCTAATAGTGTTGATACCAATGACAGCCACATATCAACAACACAACCACAACATCCAAAAATATCCCCCTTTGGCATTGATGGAAACACATGATTTGAAAAATACCATCTACACAAGTAGCTCTTCTCCAATCAGACTCCCCCTTTGATATTGCACTCTTCTCCTTTTTTCTTCGTCAAAGGTTTTTCACATTACTCTTCTCCCCCTTTGACATAAATGGAAAATTTACACAAGCTCTGAACCACATATTTGAATCATCTGACTACTCCCCCTGAGTAGCAGCCACCATAACATCAATCTAAAACAAGATTTGACTGTAAGTGCATAGATTGATGCAAAGACTTGCATCTTAGTTCAGATTAGGAGGGGAAAACACCCCTAACTTGCCTCTAAGATACTCAAAAGTATCCTTAGGAAATGACTTAGTAAATATATCTATAATTTTTTCCTTAGTGGGCACATATTCCAGTCTGACTTCTTTATCACTCACTTTGTCTCTCAAAAAGTGATACTTGATAGATATATGCTTTGTCTTTGAATGTAGTACCAAATTCTTTGAAATTTTTATGGCACTTGAGTTGTCACAATATATAGCAATACGCTCATCATAATCAATTCTGATATCTCTCAACATCTGCTTCATCCACATTACTTGAGTATAATTGTTTGCAGCAACAATATATTCCACCTCAGTAGTAGATAGGGAAATGAAATTCTACTTTTTACTTAGCCAAGACACCAACTTCTTCCCCAAGAATAATATACCACCACTTGTACTTTTCCTATCATCCACATCTCCTGGCCAATCTGCATCTATAAAGGCATTCAAAGTAAGATCATCATCCTTAGGATACCATAGACCAAAATCAACGGTTCCTTTTAAGTATCTGAAGATTCTATTTATTGCAGTCACATGTGATTCCTGTGGATCATCTTGATATCTAGCAACCATGCATACAACATTCATGATGTCTGGTCTGGTCTAAGTCAAATAGAGTAATCTACCAATCATTGACCTATACCTTGTTTGATTAGCCTTAGTAGAATCATCATTTTGTGTTAGCTTGCATCCGGTTATCATGGGTGTACCTACAGGCTTTGAATATTCCATGCCAAACTTTTTTAGTAGCTCTCTTAAATATTTGGATTGAGATATAAATATTCCATCATCTAATTGAGTGATCTGCAATCCTAAAAATAGTTTCAGCTCTCCTATCATTGACATCTCAAATTCACTTTTCATTTCATCAACAAACTTCATGCATAAATCATCATCACCTTCAAAAATAATATCATCAACAAAGACTTCAATAATCAACTCTTTATCCTTATCCACCTTGAAACACAAATTGTTGTCAGCAATACCTTTATTGAATCCAAGCTTCAACAAGTATTTATCCAATCTAGTATACCAGTCTCTAGGGGCTTGATTAAGTCCATACAATGCTTTCTTCAACCGACACACCATGTATTTTTCATCAATCAATTGAAATCCATCTGGTTACTCAACATAAACTTCTTCTAACTCACCATTCAAAAATGTTGACTTCACATCCATTTGATAGAATTTGTAATTTTTGAAAGTAGTATACGCAATAAATAACCTTATAGCTTCAATTTGGCAACAGGGGCAAAGGTTTCTTCAAAATCAATACCTTTCATCTATGAGTACCCTTTACATACCAGTCTTTATTTATTTCTTACCACTTCACCTTGCTCATTCAGCTTATTCCGAAAGACCCATTTGGTTCCAATCACATTTTTATCCTGAGGTTTGGGAAAAAGAATCCATGTATCATTTTTCTCTATCTGCATCAGTTCTTCCTTCATAGCTTCCATCCAATATTCATATTTACATGCTTCATCGACATTGCTAGGCTCAATTTTGGAAATCAGGCAATATTCTTTTGCATTTTTCCTTCTAGTCTGTACACCTTTGTTCTTGTCTCCTATAATATGAATTTTAGAATGATTTAGCTTTACATACCTTGGGACTTTGGAGTTCTCTCTAAATTTTGGTTCCTCTTTTCTCTCTTCTACACTTCCACTAGCTTCTCCTTCATGATTCTCTTGATTCACCGAAACAATCTGGACTTGATTATGTGTCTGAGTAGTCTTTCCTTTATCTGTACTATTTTTTTGATAATTTGAGTCATATCCACAATATCTGTATGACCTGTCATTATCCTCATCAACTCTAAAATTTGCACTTTCAACCATTTTCTTCAATCTTCTATTGTAGCAACGGTAAGCTTTTCTCTTAGTAGAGTAACCCAAAAAGATTCCTTCATCACTTCTAGCATCAAACTTGCCAATATCTTCATCTCTCTTGATATAACATCTACTTCCAAAGATTTTGAAATACTTAAGAGTAGGCTTATGCCGAAACCACAACTCAAAATGAGTCTTACTAGAATTACCATTGACATTTACCCGGTTGATAGTATATACAACAATGCTTACAACTTCTCTCTAGTAGATATGAGGAACATTACCTTCCAACATCATAGTTATGGAAGAATCTAGGATTATTTTATTCTTTCTCTCAACAACTCTATTCTATTGAGGAGTCCGGGGAGTAGATAATTGTCTTTTGATTCCATGCTCTTCACAAAATGAATTGCACTCTCGGGAAGTGAATTCACCACCTTTGTCCGATCTTAAGAATTTGACCTTTAGTTCTATCTCATTCTCTACCATAGCTTTGAAATATTTTAAATTTTCTAGTGCCTCATGTTTTTCTCTCAAGAAAGCAACCCATATCATCCTAGAGTAATCATCAATAACCAACATAAAGTACCTTTCTCCTTGTAGACTTCTAATTTTTGATGGACCACATAGATCAATATGTACCAAATCCAGTACTCCATTAGAATGATGTTGTTTGCTCTGAAAAGAAATTCTTCTCTACTTTCCCATCTGACATTCCTTGCATATGGTGTTAGTAGGCTTTACTAGCTTAGGTAGATCTTTGACTGCTTGTGTGGAGCTTACTTTGAAAATGTTATCAAAATTCACATGACATAGAATCCTATGCCATAGCCAACTTACATCAACTTGAGCAATTAAACAACTTTCACTAGCAACACTTAAGTGAAAAATATTACCCCTTGTCTTTGTACTTGAAGAAATTACATTTCCAGAGCTTCCCAAAATCCTACATTTTCCATCTTTGAACTGAAGATTGTATCCCTTGTCAACCATCTGTCCAACACTCAAAAAATTGTGCTTCAATCCTTTAACATATAGGACATCATTAGTGCTATATTTACCACCAAGAGAAATAGTGCCTCTGCCACAAATCAGACCTAAATTGTTATCTCCGAATCTTACGACATCACCATCATATTTTTCCAAGCTTATAAACTTGCTTTTGTCACAAGTCATATGATATGAGCATCTGTTGTCAATCACCCACTCATCCTTTTCATCAATTCTGGCTGCAAGAGCTTTCTCAATGTTCTAATTATTAGCATATTCAGTGGACACTAGACCATTTTCTCTGATAGCAATGAATACCCATCCATCTTCATTTCTAGTTTCTTTATTAGATTCATCATCAGTAACACCTTCTTCAGCATAATAACATTTCTTTTGAAATCTAGACCTGTCAGGTTTGTACTTAAGAAACTCTTTCAGGACACCTTGATGAAAAATGACCTATCTTACTACAAGAGAAACATTTAATAGGAAGATTTCCTTTATACTTACCTTGACCTCTGGCTTCTCTTTTCACAATCAATGCTTCTAGCTCTTCTAGCTCTATTTCTTCATCTTCAATCTTTTTCATCTCATCTTCATATTTGAATGTCTTTCTAGAACTTTCTCCTGGATCATATCTCTGTTGGCTTCCTCCAGATACAGTAGCTTTAAATGCAGATTCTATCTTAGGAGTAGACTCACCAAATTCACTCAACTCAAAGGCAATAATCATGCCAATCAACATATCTCTTGTCACATTTGTTACTGTTTTGAGTTCTTCAATAGCATGAGATTTCGTTTAGTAAGAAATAGGCATAGATCTGAGCATTTTAGCCACAATCTCATCTTCTTCCATAATTCCATCAGCACATCTAATACCCATCACTAGTTCATTTACTTTCTACATGTGAAAGCAACAATGTTTTCATCTTTACTCATATTCAAGTTTTCCCGCTTGTCTTTCATACTTTTTAGCTTAGCAATCTTCACTTGTGCATCTCCTTCATACAATGTTTCCAATTTCTTCTAGATCTCATGTGTTGTCTTTAGACCTATCACATTTGTCATCTTTGAATCTATCAAAGCACTCAATAATGCTTCAATAGACCTAATATTAGTTTCAACTTCTTTGATCTCATCATGAGTAGTAGGACCATTCTGAGGAATATTATATCTGTTCTTTGTAATCTTCTAGAAGGGTTCACCAAAGCACTTCAAATGACACTCCATTCTGACCTTCCATAGGGAGTAATTTGTATCATCAAATCTGGGACTATCCTTCTTGTATGATGCCATCTCGGATCACCTCAAGCTATTAAAATTCTTCAGAGGAACCAGCTCTGATACCAATTGTTGGAAAAACAAGGATAGACAACTAAGAGCCTGGGGGTGAATCAATTGTAACAAAATTTAAAACATCTTATTTTATCAACCTTTAATCTCAGATCTACTAATTAAAAGTGAAAGCAAGAATCAACAATACATCAGAAACACACAACACCAAGATTTTTGTGTAGAAACCCTGTTAGGGGAAAAACCACGATGGAGGTTAATCCACAATTATACCCCGTTAAAAGTATAATAGAAATGAATAAGGAATGCACTTGCATTTAGGTACACTACCTAGAGCTCATTGCTCAGAAGGGAAGGCTCACTTCCTTACATAAAATAATCAGATTAAATCCATTTGATGAGGTTGAACTGCGAAATTAGCTTCTTCAAAAGCCTGATGACAGTGTTAGTTAGGCACAAAAATACTTCTTCTCACTTCACTCAAAATTCTTCACACTCTGCTCTACACTCGAATGATTTGATCTTTATTCACACATATATTGCACACACTTTGCATACATTTACTGAGCATATTTTAAAATGAGGAAATAGTTGCTCTTATATATTCGCTACATAGATTTACATCAACAACTTTGTCGACCACAAATAAAGAATAAATGAATTACAAATTGTCGGCCTCAATACATGAACAAATCTCAATGCACACCAACCTAAGTCAGTCACAACATAATAAAGACCTAAATCAACATCCTCGAACATGCCAATAATTCAACAATTAATCCAAAAGGATCCACAACATGCTACCACCATCATGTTGGCCAAAAACATGGAAAATTGAACACATGAAGAAAAATATTCAATAATGAGCACACTAATCAATGCAAACGTACGACAATGATAGAGCATGATCTAGAAACATCATTGAACATCTCAGAAACATACACAACAACTCAATTCATCAAAATTGAAATATCTTCTTTCAGAAACACCTTCTACAGTAATAAAATAACTGTAGGAACTCATAAACTCATGACTTTCTCCAATCTTGATGCACACCTCTAAAAATTTTGGACAATATACTAGATAGGATCAACAACAAACCCTTTAATGCGTGACTTCTGAATATCAACATACACAATTTTCCACCACTTTGATCTTCACAGCTTCACTGACTACCTACAACATATTTATTCTAATTTTCTTAATATCCTCAACATATACAACCTTCAGAATCATCAATGCTAATAGTGTTGACATCAATGACAACCACATATCAACAAAACAACCACAACATCCAACAAGTACAAATGGTATAATTGTAAACTCATAATGCCCATAACTGGTTCTAAAAGCAATCTTGAAGATGTCCTCATCTTTGATTCTTAACTGGTGATATATAGATAGTAGATCAATCTTAGAAAACACAACAATTTTTTGCATTTGATCAAAAAGGTCATTAATGCATGGCAATGGATACGTGTTCTTTACCGTAGCTTTGTTAAGAGTATGATAATCTATGCACAATTGCAATGTACCATCCTTCTTTTTCACAAAGATTACTGGCACTCCCCAGGGTGATACATTAGGTATTATCAATCCCTTAGATAGAAATTCATCTAGCCATGTCTTAAGCTCCATTAAATTAGTTATTGTCATTATGTAAGGCACCTTGGAAATATGTTATGGTCTTGGCACTATATCAATGGAGAAGTCGAATACCCTTTTCGATGGTAGTCCAGGTAGTTCTTTTGGAAATACATCTGAAAAATTTCGTAAGATAGGATATCTTTCTATATCCGTCTCTCTAGTTTCCATCATTTCACCTTCTTCCACCTCTTGGTAACCAAGTGGCCCATAGTTGTCAAGACCATCTTGAGAGTTAAATTCCTTATATTTTTCAAGCTTTTCCATTTTTACTACAAAGAGCTTGCATCCTTTCTTCTTAGCCCTAAGCAGCTACATGGTGAATATTTGACTCAACTTGACTTCCCTAGGTATCCCTTGCAACATCACTTGGTTACCTAAATCATCCAATCACTCTACTGTTTTGGCATCATAGTCTACCTTGGCTCTATGATTCCAAAACTAGTTCATTCCTAAGATAACATCATAGGATCCTAAGGGTGCTACATATAGGTTTACCTCTATAGAGAAACAAGGTAGCTCAATCCTAGCTTCAAACAAACATTGTTCCACTGTTTCTCTTGTTTGGTTTGCATATTCTACAACCCATGACTTTTCCATATAATTAGCTTTCCTAGATATTTGCTTTGCTACTCTAGGTGAAAAAAAAATTTCAGTAGCTCCAATATCTATAAGTATGGAAATAGGAAAACCAAATAAAATACCTAGAGTCTCCACTAGAGTAACTTGATACTCCGCTTGATGATCGTCCAAGGTAGCATGAATCATCTGTTAGAACACCACTTGTTGGGAAGGAAGTGGATTTCCATAGGGTCATGACCCAAAAGGGATATTGGGATAATTTATAGCAAAGTGGTCTCCACCACATGTGAAACATCCCATTGCTGGTCCTTTTTTCCTTGTAAGATCACTAGGTTTTCTAGCATTAATTCCAACATTGTTAGCATTACCACCATTAAAGTTATTCCTTTTACATTCTCTTCCATTATTTCAGAGTACCTTTTCCCCTTGCTTCTAAAAATCTTGCACTCCTTCAAACCTCCTTGGAGTTGGTTTAACTTGAGCTCCTGCAAAATTCTTACATTTCCTATTCTCTTGGTGGATGGAGATGGCTTTGAGCTTCTGATCTTGCTTAACAACCTTCTCATACACTAGTTCCATGGTGGCTGGACCATGAACATCTACCTCACCACCAATCTATCTATTAATCCCCATAATGGATTTCCTTATGCGGAAATGTTCATTCTTTTGATACATTGGTACATACCATAACAATCGGGTGAAATTTTCCCAATACTCATTTACTAACATCTCTTTTTGCTTCAAATTTTTAAAATCAGTGTTTTTGGTCGTAAAAGAGTTGAGGTAGCCATCTTTTCTTGAATATTTCAACAAACTCATTCCATGTAAGTTTCAAAGAACTAAGTTCGAGTTCCATTTTCTTGTTCATCCACCAGTTAGAGGCTTCTTCCACTAACTGATAGGCTCCCCATACGACTTTTGTGACTTTGGAATAGTTTCTAATCTTAAAATGTTTTCCATCTAAATCAACCATGCCTCAACTTTTTCCTTGATGTTGCTACCTTCAAATTTTGGTGGAGTTATTTTCCTCATGTCCCTAGAAAGTTCAGTAGCCAAACACTTCCTATTAGTTCCTTTAGATTGAGAGTGTGATTTCTCATTCTCATGTTGATGGGTCTAAACATGATCATGAGAATTCTCTCCCTCATCTTCATTGATAGGAACTTCTTCATTAATGATAAATTCTTGTTCTACTCTATCTCTTTCCCTTACTTCCTGCTCAAGACTTCCTAACCTTGCATTGGTTTTGTGAATGATAGCTAAAATTTGACCGAATTTACCTTCAACACCTTCTAGACCTTGTTTGACTTCTTGAATCCCTCCAGGATTGGTCCTTGTTCTCACCATCCTTGCAATAAAAGGGTTATACCTGAAGGTTCATCTTTATTAGATTCAATCATGTTCTTACTATCTTATGGATAACATTTAGATGAGAATTCATTTGCACATAAAATAAATTTCACATAAGATTTGAGAATAACCTTTTGATAAACACATGATTTTTATTATTCACAAGGATCTCAATATCCTTTCAATTCACATAGAGTGACTATTCATATATTCAAGTGGAGATTATTCCTTGGATTCACCCTCTAACACATAACTCAACGGGGTATATCCCTCAGATTTTTTTTCATCTCTTATTTGCTCATATCTATCCCAAAATGGATAATAACCTTTGTATTTATCATTTGATACATAGTTATGGGAGCATAACCCTTTGCTTCATTACTTGAGGAAATTACAATCACTTCCAACATAGGAAGGAATCTAGGGTTTCTAAATATAAATTTTGGACTAACACTCCCTTCTGAGGGCATATCCTAGGAAAGTGATAAGGAATCAGACTTTGCTAGTGAAATTGGAGGTAGATAGTTGAAATTAGCTGCCTCCTTCATCCTCCTCTTTACATCATTAATCTGAGAAATATTATGACTACTAGTTTTAGTATCGCTTAACCAAATAATATTATCATAGTTGGTACCCTCTATCATACGAACAATGGACTCTTTTTCCTTCTTGGATTTTAGGTAGCGCTCATTCCCAATTACTGACTTTCTTGCAGTTAACCTGAGATGTACCATCCTGGCACAAGAATTTCCAAACATTAGTCTCATTCAATGTTGTATGGAAATTATGGTGAGAACATAGGTTCAAGAGCTAAGCCTCGTAGCTCTGATACCACATGTAATATGCCAATTGTTCACACAAGTAAAATTTTCCTAAGTTTTCACTTTCAAGTAAATAAACTATGTTTCATAACCATTGTTATAAAAAAATTCTTTTCCAAAGGAGAACAAATGAATACAAATGAATTATAAAATTCCATTCTTGATTGCATTTCCAAAATAATATTCCACATATTACAATATTTCTAAAGTTTGTATACAAAATACATATATAGCTCAACCGAGCTTCAAAGCAAAAGATTAGATGGTCTAAGAATCTCCTTTCAAATCTTGGTCGTCAGTTGAGGAGGAGAAGCATCAATCAATGATTTTTCACCAACCATAGACTCAAATGAGGTCCCTCACACATATATCATCTGATAGATGGCCCTAACTATTGATCATGATGTTAGTTGCACACCAACAGTGTAGATAAATCCTCACAAATAGACCGCGGGAACCTACCTTTACTTGAAAGACTGAACTAGGACAACCTAAATCTTTAGGTTGACTCAACTTAATCCCAAGGCTCGTTTAAGTTAGGTCTTGACCATACTAGGTTTGCATTAGGGTTCGTTGTGATAATGTTATTAATCATGAGGGGCAAATGGAAATTTCCAGTTCTAAAAGGAATCATAAGGTTCAATGAAAGATATTCTCGGTCTGGTCATTAGACAATTTCATGAAATCAACAAATATGTAATAATATTTCATGAATTACAAATGAATTTTCTATCACTTAAGTAGATTTAGCTTTGAGTATTCAACAATATTATGGAAACAAAAGATTTACAATAAAATTTCCATTTATTCTCTCTTTTTTGAAACATTTTCTAAAATTTAAACATCTAAAATAAAATAAATCATCAAAAATACTTGAAAATAAAAATTAATCCCAAGTATTGTCCTTGCATGCCCCAAGAATTAACCAAATCAAATCAAACCACTCTATACTTCACCAGATTGCTTCACAACTAGGCATAGAATGATGCAAGATTTTAAAGAAATGAGAGGTTTATTTGGACAACGAGTAGGTTTTGTATGCACCCTTAAACGACACAACATACAACCTTTTCCAACTAAACAAACAACCAGATACAAAGGATTTCATACCATGTTGTAGCTTTCAAATTATCTTTGATATTGATCGGTTCTATGTGCATACAATTTTTTAATCCAAAATGATTCAGAAAACAGGAAAAAAGAACAAAACTTAAAGAAGTTTTGGCTCTTCCGACATCCAAAAATTTTGAACTCAACTTAGAATGAAATATCTCCTATCCTTTTATAAGAACAAGAAACAAGGAAGACAAGACAAATACATGAGAGGAAATCCAAGGGATGAATCATGACAAGACATGTGGAATATGACAACTGGCAGGAGAATTGCTAACAAAGTGAATGGATGTCAACCTTCCTTAGCACATTGAAAGCTTTCAAGTTTCTTATCTCTTTACTATCTCCAGGATAGTAACTTGAATCTGAATAGTATGTAGGAACTTTCCCATATATTGAGAATGATTTCTTTATCATCCTATTCCTACATTCTGGTTCTACCTCGGGCTTAATACTCCCGGGAATGAATCACAACGAAGGTTGGTGCTTTCTTCCGCCTCATTAACAATACCAGGATCCTCGGTATTTCAATGAACTTAAGCTCCTCCGCATATAACTTCCCAAAACACATTGCCCGATCTGGATATGATTCTATCCACGATCCAAATTTTCTTAATCGTCCATACCTGAATGTTGCATCACAATCTGTTTCTCCTGCAAGCGCAAATTCCATACATTAAACCCCTTTTAAAACATTCATAAAACTCTCATGAAATCAAAATCATTATTAATAAATCATCATTTAAACTCATCATAAATATCACAATTTTAAAATCAGATTCTCGTGTAATTATTCTATTTAACTTGAGTCACCAGACCTTCAGACCTTCAGGAAACATTATATATTTAACTTTAACTCGACATTATTACTTGGTACTCGGTACTTGATACTTCAACTTTTACCAACAAATTTTTTCGAACCTTGAATTTTATCGAAACTTCCATTTTACCGACCCTTTGCTACCAGACTGGAACATACGCTCAAAACCTTGCACTAACATTTTTTACATTTCTGGCTTCTCGGTACCTGGTACACAGTACACTTGAATTACAAAGTACTAAAAAAATAAATTATTTTGACTTTTACCTTCCGGTGATCTCTTCAACTAGCTAGCACCTACCATAAGAATTAGTTTCCACTTGGGTCCCCAAGCCTTACAATATTGGGGCATGTTGTGAGACCACCCAACAACTTGCAACCAATAAAACAAAATTTAAAAGAAACTCGGGATTGAATCACCCGCTAAAATTCCTAACTTATACATATTTTAAAACAATAATTCCTTACCTTTGCCCGGATTCTGACATAAAGACAACAAAATTTCTCTAGAAAGTATCTGTGTGTGCTTTGATCAATTCCAATTTTTGAAACTTAGTGAAAAACTAGTTCATTGACATTGAACTACATAATTTGGTAATCCTCCAAAGCCAACCATGGATAGAGCCTTGCTGCCAGTCAAGCATCCATAGCCTCGGTAAGGTTATCTCTATAATTCCCCCAAACATAGCTCTACTACTAGCTAGGCATCCATAGCCCCGATAGAGATATTTGGATAGCCTAAAGAGTTAAATTTTCTCTTTTGATATTTCTTTGATGCTCATATTTTTGTTTGATATGCAATGTAAGCCCATTTGATTCAACTTGTAGGCAATGAAGCCCACTATTAGGTTGGGAATCACAGTGGTAGTGAAGGTTACCTTTTGATTTTTCATTCAATACAAATCCATTCATCATTTCACCAATTCCGAAAAAAATCATTTAGTTATTCCTTGTAAGTGCGACTTTTCAGCTAAATTTTACCACCCTTATGCCAAATCCCAGCTAACTGTTATTCACTATCTGTTAAAAATATGTATAAGTTAAAATTTAGCAGCAAATAATTCAATCACCAAATTAAATCTAAATGTAGAATTACCAATTACCACCCTTCCATCTTAATTTTATGACAACCGCTAAAAAAATCGACTAGCAATTCTGATTTGACGGTGTTGCACCACATTAATGCATCAGAGTTGTCATCATGACACTTAATTCTAACCATAATACTTTGCATTTAATTTTCACGCCTTAACACACATTATTTCTTTTCAATTCCTAGATGTTGACGTGTGCTACCTTATCGACTTGATTTTCCTTTCCACATTTCACACATGGACACCTTCATGATTAATATGACTCAATAAAACATAATGAAATGACCACCATTAATTTTTAAATCCTCAATTTTCTTGATTCACGATCTTCGTATTGGCAAACTTTGAAGCAAATTGCCACTAATTCTGTGAGAATTAATTTGATTTAACAATCTACTCTAGAGAAACTCATCTTGTTGCCACCTCAACTTGCATTTTCCAAGACTTCACTCCAAGCACCTTTGTACCACAACTTCCTCACAGTCTTCTATAAATTCTACACTTCTCTCTCAAATTCTTCACTTTTTTTTTTCTTTCAATTATCATTTAGCTTTTTCGCTCTGCTTGTGCTTGCTTTCTTCCAAGCCATGGACACTCCAATTTGCTTGAACTGTGTTTGCCATCAGAATGGCTTCATGGGTCACATTAATACCCAATGGCTTGGAAAAATTTTCTTTTTGTGGACTCTCGACTTTATTACACCAAATTTATGCTTGGTTCTTGGGGAAACTTTTGTTGAATATAGAGCATAGTACCGACTGAATTCATACTTGGCTTCATGGTTCATAGCTTCACTCCTAGATCTTGGACTCTTTGTTGAAGAAGTTTGCACTGTTGGGAATATGATAGTGTGGCCTGATTTCCTAGGGATTCTAAAATATGTTCTTTTTGTTGCGCACCTAGCCATTGGGATTCCTTTTGCTGATGACATTCCTTGGTTCCTAGAATGAGGAGAAATAGTTCCTCTCCGACCATTTTTGAATGACCTCCATACCCCCGACTTTGATGCTCATCAGGACAATGCTTACTTAGGATATTTTTCTCTTATAGATGAAGCATCCTAAATTGACTAAATGACCACCCTATTTCTGCAACTCGACTCCTTCCTTTTTGCTTTTTTTTTATACTTTTATGGCAACAAATTTTGTATTTTCCATATATATACAAAATATACACATATATACGATTTTTTTTTCTTTTTGTACTTAAGCATGTATTTATTGTGCATGATTTTGTTTCCTTTTCACTTCACAATGCAATATTTATAGAATATTTCAATTTACTCTCATGTGTGTGTTAAATTAAGCATAATTTGTTAACACAAAGAACAAACTAGAAAGCAAAAAAAATGACAAAAGAAAACCCTATGAAAACAAGCTAACCTAACTAACTAAAAGTTTACCCTAACCAATGATTAACCCTAACTAAGTAATTAACTTTAATTTGTATCACTATTTTCATAGTATTTTTTGTACGAATTACATCAGGCTTATCTTTAAATTTACTTGAATAGATTTCAAATTTCTTTTTGCAACGATGAATTATCTTAAATTTTCTAGGTTTAATAAACATAAATTCAAAGACATACTTACCAACAAGTTGGCTCATATGTATGAAAATGACCTCGTTAAAGGTTGATTGCACACACCTTTGTTGATTCTTCCATACTCTACCTTCTTCCAACCCTGGTTCATAGTTTTCTTCTTCATTTTGTTCAACTCCATGAATGGCTATGTTCATTTCTTGATTTTCTTCCTCTCTGAGATTCTCTGAGTCTTCAGGCCTGTCTTCGCTTTTAACTTTGTTAGAACAATCAGTAATACAATTTACACTATCATCAAAGAGAGAGAAAGTAAAAGCTTGATATTCTGTATTTTTCATGAGATCAAGAAAATTTCCCTTTTTAACTTGTGAATTTTCAGTTTGGAGCGAAAAACATGCATCTCCTACTTGATTTCCCTTCTTTTCCTCTTCACAGTCTCTTCCACATGTAAAAGGAATGATGACTCACCACTTTTGTTTTCTCATTATCAGCGCGGTATTTCCAAATCTCGACGTTCTTGCTCACTTTCCTGCAAAAACTTAGGATTTTCTTCATGACACTCGCAGTTAACAAACCGATTTGATTTAGTAATTAATTTTCTACCATTTTCGATTTCACTAGGGTTATGTACTTTGTCAGAATTTAAAATTCTTCTCATTAACAGTTCCTTTCTTTTAGCAGTTGAAACTCCTCCGTTAATGGAATCACTTTATGCGTAGCTAAACTTACCCCAGTTAGAAAGATTTCATAATCAAGTTCACCTCATGATCAATTGTATCATGAATCCTACACTCAGTGACCCTACCAAAGGTGAACAAACTCAAAGGATGCAATCTCTGGTTAAGGATTCCCCAGAGCTTATCAACTTCCATGTTCTTACTACCAACTTGCATAGACTATCCTCTTACAAGAAACTTTCAAACTTAGAACTGAGACAACAATTTTGAATAAAACCGAAGGGAAAGATATGAAAGGCCCTCCTTCTAGTGCCAATTCCTATTGATCATGATGTTAGTTTCACACCAATAGTGTAGATAAATCCTTACAGACAGATCGTAGGAACCTATCTTTACTTGAAAGATTGAACTACGACAACCTAAATCTTTAAGTTGACTCAACTTAATCTCAAGGATCGTTTAAGTCAGGTCTTCATCATACTAGGTTCATATCAAGGTTCGTTGTGATAATTATGTTAATCGCAAGGGGAAAATGGTAATTTCTAGTTCTAAAAGGAATCATAGGGTTCGATGAAAGATATTCTCGGTCCGATCATTAGACAATTTCATGAAATCAATAAATATGCAATAATATTTCATGAATTACAAAAAAAATTGCTATCAATTAAGTAGATCTAGCTTTAAGAATTCAACAATATTATGGAAATGAAATATTTTCAATAAATTTCCATTCATTCATCTCTTTTTTGAACATTTTTTGAAATTTAAACATCTAAACTAAAATAAAGCATCAAAAATACTTGAAAAGTAAAATTGCTCTTGAGTATTGTCCATACATGCCCCAAGAATTAACCAAATCAAAGCAAACCACTCTATACTTCACCAGACTGCTTCACAGCTAGGCATAGAATGATGCAAGATTTTAAATAAATGGGAGTTTATTTGGACACCAAGTAGGTTCTACATGCACTCTTAAACAATGCAACATGCAATCTTGTCCAACTGAAAAAACAACCATCTATAAAGGATTTCATACCAGGTGGTAGCTTTCAAATTAGCTTTGATATTGATTGGTTCTATGTGCATACAAGTTTTTAATCCGAAATTATTCAAAATACAGGAAAAAAGAATAAAACTTAAAGAAGTTTTGGCTCTTTTGACATCCACGAATTCTGAACTTAACTTAAAATGAAATATCTCTTGGCCTTTTATAATAACAAGACACAGGGAAGATAAGACAAATACATGAGAGGAAATCCAAGGGACGAATCATGACAAGGCACATGGAATATGACAATTGCTAACACAAAATTCATATTATGGTGCTATCTATTCATCACATTTCCTATTCACAAGCCTTCTGTTGTAAATTAGAGGAATAAGTCAGACTCCTCGGTTGCTTATCATATAGGCGACTTGGTCAAATAAATGGAAATCAACACCTTTCATTGAATCGAACTCCTTTTAAATAGCACTATTAATGCTTTGACTCAACATGTCACATAATATAGTGTGCAACATTTTATTGTTGAGTTTAATAAACTTCACTCAGCAGATTTAATACTTTGTATTTTCCATCAACTATTATCATTAATTAGCATTTTGTTGGTAAATATAACACAACATTCATATTAAATCGACCATGGCATTTATACCATAAATCAACCATTAGCATAATATGTATATATATATATATATATATGTACATATATATAATATTAATAAATAGAATTTAACGCTATATATGTATATATATTCAAATATGTATTTATATATATATATATATATAATTTGACAGTTAAGTTTGTCTAAATATTCCACTTGATATTCGAATGAATGAGACCAAGTTAACATTTCATATACAATATCATTTGTATATATAAATATATATACATCTATATACATGTACACATACATATACATATATTGACATATTTGTATGAACATTTCCATTTGTCAACACATGCATATATTGATATGTGTATACATATGTATATATGTATATACCTCATATATATATATATATATATATATTCGATTATACAATCAAATACATGAAAAATTGGTATCTTATCAATATATATATATATATATATATACATGTTGTGCATGTACATATATATATACATACATGTCTCATTTTCCTCTTGATATAACCATTCCCATCAGCAACTTGTCCATGAGTGTGCGTTGGCACGTCTACCTAAGTATTCTCATGTATGTGTTATCTCACGTGTATGGATTATCATCGAAATGCATATGTATACATATATATACATTCATGTATATTTATCTCATCAATCAAGTATAGTAATATGAAGAAGAACTCACATTCACCAATCACTTAAACACAATCCAAGAATGCTCTTAACACAAATCAAGATCCTTCCTAATGCAAACACATCATACTAAAAGATGACTTACTAATTCCAAATACTATGACTTGACTCAACCATTCTATTAGTGAGTGTGTGTGTAATCTCAATTAGGTTTCATTACAGGTTACCCAACCAAGTTCTTCTCTTGAGTGATACTTCCCTGCACTTTCGGAGGATTGACTATGAACCTACATCCAGCTTAACACATTTTAATGGTAGTAATTCGTTCATCACAAAATCATTTACATTTCTTTTCATAGTTAGAATATCAAATTCAATAACCTTTCATTCCATATATGTATTCCATCATATAACATTGAATAGAGTATTCATCCATTCATAATTTCCAATGGATTAGATAAACACAGTGCAACCATATATATTTCCAATAAGAGTTCCAAATACATTCATATATGCAATAATTTACCCTAACATAGTAATAGTAAATAGGTAAATGCACAACATGGTGTAACAATATTCACCTGTGTGTGATTGTGTGTTATAGAGGTGTCTAGGAGAAATGTCTTTGCTCCAAGTTTCTTTGCAGTTATGTTTCAGGTCTTGTGAATATGAAGAAGTGTTTATGGTGTTGATATCTTTGTGCCTTCAAGATGGTTTAAGGTTTGGTGCTTCATAAGTTGGTTTTCTGAGTTATAGTATATGGTAGAGTTGTCTGAGTGTACTAGGTGTGTACATTCTTCAAGTGGAAGTTGTTGCGAAGGAGTTTGCTATATTTTCAGAGTGTGAAGAATATTCTAGATCATGTTCAAGCGTGGTGTGTGGTTCACAAGTTGTCCTTGAGCTTGAGGAAGCATGTACTTAAAAGATTAATGGTGTTTACACAAGTAGAGTCTAACTTGGTGTTTACACTACTTGTGATGAATAAATATTATTTATAGAAGCATGTAGCTGTGTGGTGTTATAGATTTGGGTCCCAACTAAGGTTTGATGTGGTCTTCATTCATTTCTACCCACTATGGAAGTGTTTTCATTGCGACCTAATTTGAATTTGCATGTTTGAGGTGCATAGCCAACCTTGGAGAAGGGTTCGAAGGTTGAAGATGGTATAAGTATGAGTTGAGTTGTTGAGGGATCTTTGAAGAGAGATTTAAGAGATTTGAATAATGTGAAGTGCAAAGTTATTGAGTGCGAAAATGAGAAGTGCAGTGTGATCTTTCATGTGTTAGTTTACTAGATGTAGTGAGCATAATGTGGCTACAATTCTTCAGTCATGTTGTGAGGGTGTTGGTGGCATTGAGGTGGATTCTTTACTACATTGAGATGATTTTATCTATGTAACATTTCTTCTTTATCTTCTTTTCTATTATGGTAGTGAGCCTTTGGGTAGTGAGATTTTCTTCTTTGGGCAGTGATCCCTTCAGTAGTGATCCCTATTGTATTTGGTGTTGATATTACTTATATTGTGAGATAATCCTCGATGTGGTTTTTCCCTTCTTGGGTTTTCAATGTAATTCTGGTGTTCTCTTGTGTATGGAGTTAAGTTGTTTCAGTTTTTGTTATTTTCTTTCAATGCTAATTTATCATAACAAATTTAAGAGTTTAATGAATGAATGTGGATTTGAATGTTAATGAGGGTTTTGAATTTTTACGGTACAACTGATTCATCCCCCCTCATTTGTCTTGTGCATTCAATAATTGGTATCGGAGCCAAGTTACTTGGAAGAAAGCTTAACCACTTAAGGTAGATTTGGGATGGCGCACAAGAAGGAGATCCCTATATTTGATGGAACAGACTATGCATTTTGGAAAATAAGGATGGAAAGATTTCTAGAGAATTTGGGATATGATGTTTAGAAATCTGTTAAGGATGGATATACTATGCCTATAGATGGGTCAAGAATTGAAGTTGAACTCAAAGCCTATGAAAGAAATAGTAAAACAAGGTATGCTCTCTTGAGTAGTCTTACAAATTCTAAATTAGTGAAAGTTATGAATCTAACAATTGGTAAAGCAATTTGGGAAAATTTGGAAAGTATTTATAAAGGAGATGATATGGTTAAACAAGCTAAGATGCATAATTTAAAGATCAGATTTGAGAACCTGTAGATGTATAAAGATGAAAACATTACAAGCTATATGTAGAGGGTAGATGAAGTGGTTAGCTCCATCAGAAGTCTTGGTGGAAAAGTCAAAGAACCAAAATTGGTAAAAAAAATTCTTAGAACCCTTCCTAAAGCTTATAGTCACAAAGTTGTTGCTATTGATGAATCTGATAATCTATATCATTATACTAGAGATCAATTGTATGGATCTATAACTGCATTTGAAATGAAAGAATTTGGTACAAGTAAAGGTGCAAAAGTTGAGACTGCTTTTAAGGCTGCAAAAATAGAGAAGACTAAAGAATTAGATCAAGAGAATCTTGATGATGTGGAGGCTAACTTTATGAGAAGAATGAAAAGGGGTACTAGTAAGAACCAGAGACACATCCTCATCATCTTCAATACTCCCTCAACCATAGACAAAACCTTATCAAAGCAACACTAGAGGTTGACACCAGTAGCTTTACTAATGAAAACATAATACAACTAATCAAAGTATCAACTGCACACACTCTTGCAATAATCTCAACAGACATTAATGACAACACAGACTTTCTGAGATCAATGACAACACCAACTACTCATACTTGCAACAAAAATGAATTTTCATTTCATAGTCAAAGTATGTCAAAGAAATGTTGAAATTTTTTGGAATGGAGGATTCTAAACCACTATGTACTCTCATGGTTACTAGTTGCAAGTTGAAAAAAAATTATGAATCTCCTAAGATAAATCGGAGCAAGTACAAATCAATGATTGGTGGACTGGTATATCTAACTGCTACTAGACTGGATATCATACATGTAAATTTTCTTATAGAAATATTTCAAATAATATCCCAAAGAATTACATGTGGCAGTAGTGAAAAGAATATTCAAATACTTGAAAGGCACTCCAGAATTTGGTTTAGGGTATCCTAAGAATACTAATTTCTCTTTGAGTTCATATAGAGATGCAGATTGGGCAGATTGTACAGATGTCAGAAGAAGTACAAGTGGAGGTGCTTTCTTTCTTGGGATCAGATTGGTTTATTGGTTGAGTAAGAAGCACGATTCAGTGTCATTATCTATTGCAAAGGAAGAATATATTGCAACAACATCATGTTGCACATAGGTGTTGTGGATGAAGCAAATATTAAAGGATATCAAAGTATCATATGATGAACTTATTTCTATCTGTGTGATAATACAAGTGCTATCAAAATTTCAAAGAACCCGATAATGCATTCAAGAACAAAGAATATCTCTATTTGGTATCACTTTATAAGAGAGAAAGTTGCAGAGAATGAGGTGAAGTTGGAGCATGTGCCTACAAAGGATCAAGTTGCAGATATTTTAAAAAAGGTTCTTCCAAAATATACTTTTGAGTATCTCCTATAGAAGTTAGGGGTTATTTCCCCTCCTTATTTCAACTAGATACATAAGGTAGTAGTAGGGGGAGTAGGTAGTAGTGCTATTGGTTGGTTCAGTTAGGGGGATCATATCTTGTGTCCCTAAGGGGGAGAGTGCAAAATAGTGTAAGAAGAAGAGTAAGCAGAAGAGAGGGTAGTGTAGAACAAGTTTACCTTGTAGGTGTTTCATAATATGAAGTGTGTTGGTGGTGTCAAAGGGTGATATTTCTATCATTTTCCATTGATGTCAAAGGGGGAGAGAATGATCTGAAAAACACAAGGGGAGAGTAATGTTTGAAGAACTCCTCACATAGGGGGAGAAGAAGTCTATAAATTAGAGGTGAAGGAGAGTGAGTGAAATGTAAGAGATGCACTAGTAAGGGGGAGTGTTGCTTAATGAAGCATTTCTTTTGTTGATGGTTTTTCAACATAGGTGTTTCCATCAATGACAAAGGTGGAGATTGTTGAAGACTTGGAGTTGTTAGTGACTTGAGTTGTTGGGAGAGATTGTTGGATATTGCTGGTATTTCCATTAATATTTTCATTTATGTCAACCCCTTTCTTATAGAGGTTGTTGGATTTTTTGAAGTGTGTTGCACTATGTTGTGGTTTGATGTCAACCCCTTGTGTAGTCTTGATGAGAAGAAGTTGTGGCGGTGTCATTGATACCCCTTGCTTATAGAGGTTGTTGGAGTTGTTGAAGTGTGTTGCATTATGTTTTGGTTTGATGTCACATTGAAGTCAACCCCTTGTGTAGTCTTGATGAGAAGAAGTTGTGGTGTTGTCATTGATTGCAATAGTGAAAGTGTTGCATTATGTTGCCTTTAGTGTTGTCACTGATGTCAACCTCTAGTGTGGTGTTGAGTAGGTATTATAGATGGGGAGATTTTTGGTGTTTCATATGTTGTAGATATGTTGAGAAAGTGTTTGTGGTGTTGTTGATGTAGCTGGTTCACTTGGTTTCCAAGTGCTTTTGATAAAATTTGAATAAAAGAGTGTAGTGTGATAGAGGTGTGTTCTATATTGTGCTCCACATTCTTCATGATTGAAGATATTACTATGTAGTTTTGATGTGATGATCAAAGGTATTTAGAGGTGCTATATATAGAGTTTCAGATTCTAGATCATGCAGAAGTGGCATATGTGTTTGACAGTGCGTTTGTCTGTGAAGAAGGATTTTCTAGGAGAAATGAAATTGCTCCACAATTCTTTGCATTGTGGTTTCCCATTTTTTGGATTAGGGAACATGTTAATATTGTCTATATCTACTTTCCCTTGAATTTTTTGGTGTTCAGTTGTTTCGCAAGTCTGATTTCATAAGTTGTGTTATGTGGTAGTGTGGTTGGTTGCATAGAATGTTAATGTTCTTAGTTTCGGGTGGTTATGGCAGCGTTGTAGAATATTATGATGATGTTGGATATTCTGGTATGTGTAGAATGTTGTGAAGTGTTTCTTTGTGGTCCACATGTTTTTTTTGAATCTGGAGATGCGTGTATGTGATCGCTTGTTAGTGTTATTTTAGGTTTGGATGACTTGGGTGCTAGCGCTAATTGTGGATACTGTTTGTTGTTGTGGAAGCGTGGTGAAGCATGTTGGTGTAGATTTGGGTCCCATTTAACCCTTGAAATGGTATTTTCTCACTTATTTCCACCATGGAAGTGTTGGTGTCAACCTATTTAGTGGATGCACGTTTGAGGTGCATATGTTTCATTGTGGCCAACATGGAGAAGGTTTTTGAGATTGTGGTTGGTATAAATGCAAGGTGAATTATTGGAGATGTGTGTGGAAGGTGTGCAAAATATGTGAATGTGATCAAGTGTGGTGATATGACTGTGATATTAAATGCATATGACTTTGGATGCAATGAGAAGAAGGTGTCTACATTTTGAGATGAAGGTTGCAAATGGTGCAGAGTTGTAGTGGTGGATTTTCCTATTTCTCTAAGATAGTGAATCTCTTAGTAATAGTCTTCTATTCTTCTAGGCAGTGAGCCACCTAGGGGTGAGCCTAATTTTATGTGGTGTTTCTATTCATATATATGTGAGCTAATCCTCACTGTGTTTTTTACTTGCTTAGGGTTTTCCATGTAAATTTGGTGTTCTATTGTGCTTGGTTGAGTTTGCATTGTTGTTTCATATGTTTACAATGCTTAATGAGGGTTTAAATGTTGATAAGGGTTTAAAAGTTAATGAGGGATTGAATATTTTAATGTACATCTGATTCACCCCCCTCTCAGTTATCCTATACATCTAACACCTATGGGGAACAATCCTACCCTTTTTAAGTTCTAGTCTCAACAAAATGACAATCCGTAGGCTCTACAAGTAAATTTGGTTTCATCTTATCATTAATGGGAGATTCCCACACATTCCCTATGAGATTCATAACCCAAGAATCCAAATCCTTACAATCAACTTAAGTCATCATAGTAGACTACTCTTTATCTCTAAATATTCTTCAATGTTCTAATCCTCTTTCCCATGATTGGGAGATTGTATGATACTTCTTGTTAAAATATGGGTTTTCTTCTTAATATATTGGCATGAATGTGAGAAGTGCCCCTCTTTATGGAAATGAATGCAAACATTTGATAAGGTTTCATATTCAATTCTCCATCCCATAATCCAAGTTTGGAACATAGTTTAATGGTATTTGGGGCACATTTTCAAAATCAACGCTCGCACAAAATTTGGAAAAAAATCTAGTATTTCATTGATTTTGTGACATCAACAATAGATAAAAACCTACAAAGAGATTTTCCAATGCCTCACATGATCTCCTCATCCCAATATTACCAATGAAGGCTTGGGAGCCTAACCTGATCAAGAACCTTTTAAAGAATTCCTTATCAGTATCATAACTTATACACCATTTTTTATAAAAAGACTAAATTTACCAAGGAACTAGGGTCCTATGAAAATGACCCTATTACAATTCTCAAGGGTTTAAAAAGAGAATATAAAAAATAGTTATGGAAACGACTCAAATCTAACCAAATTCTATTTATTTTTTCATAACTTAACATTATACTACATCTATAATAGATGAAAACCAAAAAATATCTCAATGAGGGAATTCCCCATGCAAGTAGTACCCTATTTACAACAACGTCAAGAACCTTCAAAACATCACATAATCCTTGCAAGTCATAAGAAATTTTAGATAGCCTTAAATTAGAGGAGGAATTGGCCACCAAAGGCTCTAAGGTAGAACCCCTAACATTCATAATGTTTGTTTCACTAGGTTGACTACCAACCACCTTAGTAACCAAATTATGATAAAAATCAACATGTTGGTTGTCATGTAGATTCAAAATGGGATGACCAAAAGTCGCAAGGTTACTATGCAAGTTTGGGCCTTCTAATTGATTGGCCATATCAATATCAATTTAACCCAAAAAAATTGTAATAAGGAAATTAGTTCAGCTAAAAGATAACATTTTCTAACAAAATAATTTTCTTAATTACTTCATTTTAAAACCATGAGCATTTAAATTTGAATATTTTTCCTCTACATAATAAGGAAAGAATATAAAAATGCTAATGATTTATAAATAATTTTTTAAATAGAAAAGAATGATATTTGTTTAATTAGAGCATTGAAAGAACCATGAAAATAGCATTTTATAAAAATTGGGAAATGATTTACATTTTTTTATAATAAAAATAAAAAGGGAAAAAATGAAAACTTAGCACCAAATGTTATATCTCTTTGTCCAAGATTCCAACATGTTGCATAGATTCTTGTGTGTCACACTATTGTATGTAAAAATTTGACAATAGAAAACCCCTGAATATGTGATTCCATTCCAATAACTAGCTAAACTTGTAGTACCAAAACAAACTAGAGTCTCTAAACATAGAACATAATAGATTTTTTAGGGTTATTTAGGCACTTTCCTCAATCAAACCCCCATATTGGTCTTTCAACCTCCATGAATAGTCAGAATAGAGAAAATGA
The DNA here is from genome assembly GCA_007115665.2 of Sequoiadendron giganteum. Lineage (NCBI taxonomy): Eukaryota > Viridiplantae > Streptophyta > Pinopsida > Cupressales > Cupressaceae > Sequoiadendron > Sequoiadendron giganteum. Next base: position 224,842,576 of record CM021110.1, read on the forward strand.
TAATAAAAAATGTGTGTGCTCTTATCCTATATTCTTGAGGAATAAAGAGAAATAAAATAAACTGAAAAAAATGTTAATGGTTTCAACCCTGGTCTATGGGGAGAATGAATATTATGAATTTGGATTTGATAAACAAGGATTTTTTGGGGGGAAAAAGGTTAATATCCTATATATTATATTAATAATAATAGCAAGTAATTACAAAAGTGCATAAGAGGGCCTAATTACAAAAGTGCTCAAGAGGGCCTAATTACAAAAATGCCCAAGAGGGCCTAAGTAATTACAAAAGTCCCTGATCTCTGAAAGTCCAGTCTAAGAAGCCTGTCGTGCCATTAGACTTGTCGAGAGTTGAGAGTCTCAATTCCTTCATACTGCTTCCATGAAATGCATGTTAGAACTTATGAAGCATGACCAAATATCGAAACCCAAAAACACTAGCTTTGCATTCACCTTGTTGGTGGTCGAGGTTCACACATCATACTTACTGGCTACCATCTTCATGTAGAGCACAAGCCTCATCACCGAATCACGAAACCTTCTTATTGCTTCCCTTTTGGGGGTCGGGGATCGAGGATCCCTCATATACCCTTTACACCACTTAATCATTGCAAGCCGCAACCACAAAGCCCGAAGTCCGATCTTCTTTGCAACAAGTAAGAAATCAGATTGAAGTTTGAAACCCAATTAGACTTAGTGAAATTTGACTAACTCCTTTGTTTCTAGTAAATGATGAATCATAAGCCCAAGGTCTAATCTTTGAAACTTCGAACTGGGAAGCCCGATTTTCCTTTAGACTTGTTGGGAAATGAGAGTCTCTTCTACAATATCCTTCCTTCACATTTGTGAATGCCAACAATCTGACTTCCAATCTCCAAAAGTTCGATGCTCGATTTCAATCAACTTTCTAACTTCCTTTGCCTATGGCCTTTGCCACATTTTGAGTAAAAACATGTTGAAATTGCTAGGTGAAACACCAAATTGAAAATCCCAACTTAACTTTAGTCTTGTCAGGGTTTGGGTTTCTCTTCTACCTTCTACCTTCCTTCTCTTCTGTGAAAGCCAAAAAATTAACCTTTCATCTCTGAAAGTCCAATGCCCAACTTTGTTCAAATTTCAAGGCATTTCTCATGTATGAGTTAAGCAATATCTCTGATGCCCGATAATTGCACCCATGTGACCATCTTTGAAGAAGCTTGACTTTATAATTTTTGCATTGCACCAATTCTTTCACTACAGTCTCGGCTAGGTTTTGGAATGCATCAAACTTAACTCCATCCTCTGAAATGGTCACTTCTTGTTTTTGACATCCCATATTTGCAAGTTGATTTGCTAACATATTCCTGTCATGGTACATGTGTGAAATTTGGAAAGAGTGGAACTTGTCTAATAGTGCCCAAACATTTTGCATAATATATTTTAAATTCCAATTATGACAAATTCTCTCCTTACATGCATTTATGATTATTAATGAATCACCTTCAACATGGATTTGAGATATGCCTAGGTGCCTAAAAAGATTTAAACTATGCAGAACTGCCATTGGTTATGCTACATTATTCATTCCAAATGGAAGGGTAATTGACTTGGCTACTTTTTACGTACCACATGAATCCTTGACTTATGAGCTTGTTTCAAACTACCTTTGAAGGGTAAAATTATAGCTTTCCAATTCTTTAGGATACTATCATCCCACGATGTGAAGAGAGAACTAAAACCTTTATGGTTTTGAACATATGCATTAGTTTCTTCTATGACTAAAGTTTCAATTAAATAGCTTGAATATTTTTCATTGAGGAAGATACTTTTCTAAAAATATGCTTATTTTTTCCCACTAAATAGACCGAATTAATGTCACTAGAATTAAATGCCAAATACATGAAAAGAAAGAAGATTTATATAACACCGGCCAAGCTGAAAAAAGGTCCCAAACTGTTTTTGGTAAAGGGGAAAAAAATAATAATTTTTGGAGTATGAACTTCCAATAGAGCTAAGCATATGAGCATTGTAAAAAAAAGTGATCAACATCTTCAAAATCTTCCCCACATAAAACACATTTGAAAGGCTCAACAAGACTTAGTTTGGCTAGCCTATCACTTGTGAGCACTCGTTTTCATAATACTAACCATGTGAAACTACCTGCTTTTGGCATAATCATGTTGTTCCAACAGAATGAGTAAGTTCTTTACAATTGGAGTTGGACATATTTGTTAAGAAGAGATTTATGCCCATTCCCTATTAAATAACACCCATCTTTGGATGATTCCCATATGATTTGATCAAGTTTCCCTATCAGGAAAACTGGTCTCTTTGCTAGAATTTGTTTAATCAAGTCCTTTTGTGCTACTATTATTTGTGTTTCCGAAAGATCCTTCCATTTTACTTTACCAATTACTTCATCTACTGAGTAGACATAATCAATTAGCCTAGTGCCCCATAAATGTGATAACACTGGTATGGCTGATTGCAATTCTTGAATGTCCTTCGGAGGAGGATATCCATTCCAAGAATCATTATAGAAGTGAACTTCTTCTCCTTTATGCACTTCCCAAGAGATGTATGAAGTGGAAAATTCCCTACATGAGACCATAAAGTTCCACATGGTTGAATCATCAAGAGGATTGGATATAGTGAATATTCTTCCCAAATTTTGACTATATAAATATTTGGCCTGAATTATCTTACACCATTTTGAATCTGACTTAGTGAACATTGCCATATCAATTTTCCCCCAAAGGCCCTATTACGTTTGGAGATATTATGAATGCCTACCCCACCCTTGAACTTATCAGAGGACATACTATCTAAGGAGATTAAAGGAACTTTTTTCATATTATTCATGTTCCCTTTCCATAAAAAATTCCTTATAATCTTCTCTCTAAGCAATAATTGATTTCAGAGCCTCGAGAACTGCTATGAAATAATTTGGAATCACTGCTAACACAGTCTTTACTAGTAAAATACGACCAGAAAATGATAACCATCTAGCTTTCCAAGCTAAAATTCTAGACTTAATCCTTTCTATACCTTTGGACTAGTAATAAATTTTATTTGTTCCCGTAAAGAATGGAATCCCTAGATATGTGCATGGCAGTTCTGCCAACTAAAAGCCTAAAGTCTTTACAAATTTTCTTTTGATACCTAACTTGGAATTAAAGACATAAATCTTAGACTTGTGTGCATTTATTTTCTAACTTGATACTGAAGAATACATGTCTAGAATCAACTTTATTTGTTTGGCCTCTATAAGGATTTCTTTTCTAAATAATAGAGTATCATCAACGAAGAGAGTGTGTGTTACTAAAATATATGATTGGGGAATGTGGATTCCTTGCCACAAACCCATATTATGCCTTGCCTTTATTGTCCTACTCAACACCTTAGCCATAATTATGAAGAGAAAAGGAGAAAGGGGGTCCCCTTTCCTTACCCCTTGTGTGGCGTTGAAGAAGCCTGAAGGTGACCCATTTATTATAACTGAAGATTTTGCTCTTGATAAGTAAGACAAAATCCACTTACACCACTTATTGCTGAAACCAAACTTTGCCAAGACTTTCATTAAGAAACTCCAATCAACTCTATTGTATGTTTTCATCATGTCCAGTTTTATAGTGAAAGATGATAGATGATTATAATTAATAGTATGGAGCACTTCATGTGCAACCAAGGCTCCTTCAACCATTTCTCTGCCTGGTATAAAGCCCCCTTTCTCTTGTGAGATAATTTTGGGGAGGAGATTCTACAGTCTAAGATATATTGCCCTTGTGAAGATCTTGTAGATTGTATTACATAATGAGATGGGTATGAACTCTGCAAAAGTTTCTGGCTCCTTTGTCTTTGACATAATTGCAATGTTTGTGGCATTAAAGTGTTTCAATATTGTTCCAAATTTTTGTGATTCTTCCAAAGCTAAAATCAAGTCAAAACCCAACACATCCCAACACTTTTGAAAGAAGTAGGTTGTGAAACCATCAAGCCCTGGAGCCTTATCCAACAACAATGAAAATACTACTTTTCTCAATTCTTCTAAAATAAAAGGTTTCATCAAATCCTCATTTTCTTCTTGAGAAATGAGATTTGGTATCACATCCAATAACACTTGCTCATCTTTATTTAGCTAATTTGATTCGTCTCTAATAAGGAAAATATTTACACCAAATAGGTTTTCCTAGAAAATAATGGATAAAAATATATAGAATAAAGCAACACTACTTAACATATAAGAACAATATTACCACAAATAAAGATCATTCCAATGGATTTTAGAGATATACACTTGGAGTATTCCTTTTGAGAGTTTCAACCAGTCAAGAGACTCTAGTAAGTATGAACTTTTTTTCTTCAATAAAAAATTTGGTAGATTTTTCCCAAAAGAGTCATAGGATAGAGTAAGAGAAATGAAAGGAATGAAAACATTTTTTTTTTAATGAAGTAATTTTGAGCTTTGTTCAGTTGGACGGAAGAATACAGAGCACTACATTCTCGTTTTGGCATTACAAAAAGTGATAGAGAATATCCAAGTGGAAACCTCATATTTTTAGTTTAGTTTTTTTGTGATGTTAACATGTCATGCAAACATCTACATGTTGTGCTCACATCCTATTTTTTTATAGAATTTTACATGTGTTTCCACAAAAAAAGTTAGAATGATATTATGGGTCAAAAATGTGGCAAACCTTGGTGTAAGGAAAAATGCCAAGGTTTGGGCTTAAGTGGACCTTGAACATGCTATAGGAGTGCATACTAAAGTAGATTCAAAATGCAATGTGGAATTATGCAAGTACACAATTTTTTATGTTACAAAAATAAGATTCACACATGGTAGAGTTGAGGACCCTAACCGCAATATGAGCTTGCTAGAATCCTTGGACATGAATTCAATGTTGTCACCTCAGATCAACCCATCCAACCCCACTTCACACTTGATAGGTACAAACATTTATCTCTTCATTAAAATGAAATTACCATTCCTTTTAACCATTCATCACTCCATACACCCTTAATCATGCTTAATGCAACAAGAATATTTAATAATTATATGCAATTTTAGTCCAATATTGATGTATGTATACTCGTTACTTTTCCTATGATTTTGATGATTTTAATGCCATTGATTATGTGTCAAAAGATCAATTCTACAAAAATAGGGCATTGTACCAAGAAGAGAAGAATTTTGAAGTTGTTAGTTCTAGAAAACTCTAGAATCTCTAGAGCATCTCCAAAATTATTGTGGATTGGATCACTACAAAGAAAATTTTGGAGACTTACACCTCTCAGTTTTCTCAAGCTACAGACGCCACCAAGTTGTTAATCTTTGGAATTTAATTTTAATGGTTATAATAATTATTTAAAAAGTAGTTAAACTTCTTTTCAATAATGAAACTCAAACTTCTACTTAAGTAATCCAACTAACTAACTTTTATCAACATTCAACAGCTTAGGAAATAGTTTTTATTCAATGACATTGAAAATTTTGTTTTCTTTTAGCAGAGATTTAGTTAACCTTCCTAAATTTCATAGATTAAATTTTCTAATTTTGTAGATTGTTTTTTCCTTTCTTTTTATAGACTCTCTCAACTGCAAATACTTCTTAGTTAACCTTCTTCATGACATAATTACTTCCCATAGGATTAGAGAATTAGATATTTGAAATCCTTTAGCAGACAACCTTTGACACCACCCTGGTCAAAACGATAATTGATTAAAGTATAAGACCTGATGACAACTCATCAACACTCATTGTAAATTGTATCTTGAGAAACCAAATATTTTTTCATTGATATTTGCAAAAAGGGAAGGGAGTAAAAACCCCTTTGAATACCACCATTGGTTCCTACAAAACCTTTCAAAATAGTTTTTGATGTGGCTTTGATAGATTTCCCTATGAAAACAATCTTGTGTGCCTTCAACTAGATGCTCAAAAGGCTTTGATTGTCTTTTGGGACCAAGTGCATCCTATTCATATGCCTCTGCTTTTTCATTGCTATTAATTGTTCAACCTTGTTCTTGCTCCCACACTATTGTATTTCAAAAATAAACATTTATGTGATAGCTTAATGTGAGATACAAAGTTCAATGGCTGGATGATAGCCAAACTTTATAATTACAAATCATTGCTATATTTTAGCAAAACCATCATTGATTTTAGAGATCAACCTATCGATCATAACAACTTAGAATATCTTCCAAATTCGAGGGTTCAAAGAAATTACTACACAATTGATAATTGCCATTCATAATAAAGTAGTATGAATGGACACAGTTTCTCAAGATTTAAATTTTATCCTAGATCTGGATGTTTTTCATAACTTTTAATGAACGATGCTAGGGGATAGGACCTAGTACTTGAGCATGTTCCAATAGTTGTTATAGCATTTGTTGATTTAATGTCCAATATTTTTAATAGTATTGGACCAATAATTGTAACTTTAAAGTTGTTAGTGTTGATGATGATTACCCATAATCGAATGAAATATATTCCTTAAATCTAAAAAGCATCAAATCATGTGATGCCACATCAGCACACCAATAAAACATGATCTAGTGCACAAGTATTGGTCTCACTTTATTTTTGGGTCTTTTTGGACACTTCGACAAAAAGCATATTGATGTGGCATCATATTTGATGATGTGACCTTGAAACCTTAGTTATAAGCATGAGCCTTTCCAAGTAAGCTGTTGTTAAAAAATGGGAGTGATTTGAAATTCCCACATAAGATTTTGAAAAACACAAAATTAGAATGCTCAACTAAGAGATATAAGCATAGACCTTGATTTTTAGTTTTTTTTGGGTCCACATGACTCTCCACGTGGACCTCCAAAGTAAGGTTGAAATCAATTCAATTTGCTCCTCGAATATGGTATAAGTGCCCTCTAAAATCTTAGATTGGGTGGGCTTAGCATCAGCTATGTAAGCTATGATGTAGGGGTTGTGTTTAAGCTATAGCTACAAAGTGTTATAGTAGAGAATGAGCAATTTCGAAGCATAAACTATGATCTGCTATGGGCCGTGTGGAGCATACAGTTAGGCTATTGTAGGAAGCACAGATCAGTTGGTCAGAATAATGTGAATGTGTGTGGAAAAACTAAAGAGTGTGTTTTTGAAAAATTGCAGTAAGACATGTGAATGCTGAGAAGAAGTGAGTTGCTGTGTGGTTTGTTTTTATTGTCTTTAAATGTCCACAAAATCTCACATGGAAAGGTTCGATTTTAATGTTTTTTAAATCATGTTCTTTCTTCAACTTATGCTTGTTTTAGCTATGTGAGTAGATTATTATATGTGGAGTGGGTAGAAAAGAAGAGCTATCTTCCACTACTATTTGCAAGGATTTCTATATTTGTTCCTCCACACGACTTGCTGCAAACAGTTAAAAAAGTCACTCCTGGGTTGTATTCAAGTTGTGTTTGGAGTAGTTCACATCTTCAGGGGTTGGCATTTGCTGTCTGATTCTCTTTTCAGAGTAGTGAAAAAAAATCATATGGGTGATTCCATAAGTGAATAATTTCAGAATGTAACCCCAATCACCATAATAACATTATATATCTCTTTATAGAAATGGGAATACTTACTTGGCTGCGCTAATCCTGATTGAGATCTGAGATGAAAGAAATGTCTAGGTTGGTTAACACGTCTCTCCCTGCTCAATCTGCAATGAACACTTCTCCGCAACCTTTCAAGGTTTGAATTCCTGCTCATTGATCCATTAGAGCAAAAAATATACAAACCAGAAAACACAGAAACATAGGATTGGAGCGCTGCTAAAACATAGGCCCATTCGTTAAATTTATAGATAAAAATACATTAAATTCATATCCACTGCAGTTTGCGAATTAGCTCTGCAATTTATTGAGGGCGGTTGAAATGCTACCCACGTGAATAATATGGGTGGGGTGAGAAGTCTGCGTTGGGTGGCAGCACATGCTCTGTATGGCACCTTCCATTTGATGGTGAATTTATTTGACTTCAAACTCTCTGAGTTTCTGTAGGTTTAAATTTAATGACTGCTCACTCATAATCTGATTGGCAAAGACTTACGCAACGTGTGAAAGTACTTTTCAGTTATATGAGTATCACATTCTTAGGGCACGGTCTTATGGAGGGGGCTTCCTAAAAATTTAAATTTTTAGCAGAAAATTTTGAAGCTGGTGGTGAAATGGTGGTGGCTGGTGGCGGAATGGTGGTGGAATGGAGTGCTATGAATAAAAAATTAATAAATAAACAGCGTTTCCCTCCAAATTTGTGACAAGTGGTAGGAAAGTACTCTTAAGTAGGTGGGGCAATTTCTAGCCCCACCTCAATCTTAGGGTGGGGTCCCATGGGGTTGCTTCAGGAACTACTTTTAAGGAGCAGGAGGTCTCATGAAGTGAAAAAAAAATTGCTACAGGATTAATTGGAATCTTTTCCTAAAGAATAGCAGTTCCTACCTTTTAGGACTGCATATTTGAGGGGGTGAAAATGGGATGGGGCTGGAGATTGCCCCTACAATTTAAGAATTTTATGTGTCATTTATCAATCATCTCAACTTTTAAACTTGTTTAAATATTGGAGCTTAAATTTTAAGCTGAAGTGCACTACTAATAACTTCATGGGATCCCTAGCTTCCTTAAAATTTGGAGCTTCATATTTTAAGGTGAACTGTGCTACTAAGTTCATAGGATCACCACCTTTAAAAAATTCCTAAAAATTCTCAGCAACACCTGTTGAAACTTTTTAGGAAGCCTTCCTCCATGAGACCCCGCTCTTGCTGAAATTTTCAATCCAAAACAATTTGGGCTGAAAAAGATTTCAATTAATCCTCTAACAGAATTTGTTTTTCCCATGAGACCACCCGCTTCCATGAAAATAGAAGCCTATGTACATTTTAATATTAAAGTCTATCAAAAGGTGCAATAAAAGTTGGGGAGGATGAGTCGTGTCACTTCCCATAGATCTACTAACCAAGCTAGAGCTCTTTTTCAAAAAAATAGTAGAGGTTGGAGGGGACTCGATCTCTTGAATCTTCACAATGCTTTTCCTAACAATAGGGTGTTTCTTAGGGGTCAATGAGAGGATAAATTTATAAAGGGCCATCATCAATCCCTGGTGCAAAGGGGGTAGGCTCCATTAGCAATACACTTTTCAATGGAGGACAATAAATAAAAAGGAATATGTATCTTTGACCATGCTTAATATGGTTTAGAATAGAAAATTGGTATCAATGAATAGTTTGGAATCTCCCTTCCAAAGTGAAATATTTTGTAATAGGAAGAGTTACGAGGGCTCACAATGTGGGTAAGTTTTCTATACTATATCCATTTTAAAAATTTCACCATATTTTTCCTCATTTCGAAAAAATGATTCAATAAACTTGTCATAGTTTTCATTGCTCGTCTTTTTATAGAAATGAAGCTCTAAACTATCAAAACATAAATGTGATAAGTTATGGTACCACAAAGAATCTAGATAACTACAAAAGTACCTAAAAAATAAATAAATATAATTTTTTGATTCACAATTGTTCTTACACCTTGTGAAACTTATAAAATATTATTATTAGTGTAGTATAATTATTAAAGATATAGAATAATATTTTGAACATATTATAACTAAAAATTATGTGCATTGTTAATATATATTGGTTCTAAATAAGATTTAATAATAATAATAAAAAAATATGATTTAATAAAGTGAAGGGTATAAACTACATTATAACTTCATTTAGATTAAATTAATAGTGTTACCTACAAATATATACATCAGGGGAAAAGAAAGGAAAGAAAATTTAAATACTCATATAAAGTGTTAATTATTTAAGAAGATAAAACATTAACATTTATATATATAATTATTTAAATAATTAGATTAAAGTAAATCTAAAATATATTTAATATTGAATTAAAAATTATGACATTTGTACAACAAAAAGATGATATTCTTTAATCTATTTGTTGAAATAGCATAAAATATAAAAAAATTAAAGAAATTATTTATATGTGTAATTGTATTTGAACAACCCTCGTACCTTTCTAAATGTTTAGATTATCCACAATTGAATGGGAAATAGTAATAATTATAAACAAGGATTTACCTATCTTAAAGTTCTTCTACTTATGCATCCCTTCAAAATCCAAAAAAGCTAATATTTATTTTTTAAGGGGAAAAAAGTATGAGAATGTTAAATCCTAGATTTACATTAATATTATTTTAAAAATTAGTATAGTTATTTAGAACATGTATTTATTTTTTAAGGAGAAAAAGTATGAGAATGTTAAAAAGTGGATTTACATTAATATTTTTTTTAAAATTAATATAGTTATTTAGCATATGTATTGTTGTACTCAAAATAATAAAAAAATTGCTTCATTAAGACATTTTGTTAAAAATGGTCAAAACCTTTAAAATCTGTCAAAAGTTGAATATTCAAAAAAAAAAAAAATTCTTAAATTTTAGGGTTTCTTAAATTTTAGGGTTTTCTCGGTTTATTGTGAACATGTTGGCAATTTTTTAAAAAAATAGAAAATGTCTAAAATTAGAAACATCATGCATGCAACTCAAACTGATTTTGATTGGTCAAAAATACTTTCTGAGCAAGCTAGTCCTATTAGAATTGTCAAAAAGTCAATATTTCTATGGTGTGTGTATTCTACTTTTTTAGATGATAAAGCATGAGCTTCAAGATCATCAATGGAGGATGGTCAACTATCAGGTGTCGGTTATGAGGTCTCAAATACCACACATATCCATCCACAATGAAAGATGCTCGAGAATTGATGAATGAAGGAGGGGGATCTAAAAATAGTAAAATTTGCAAAATTTTCTAACACTAGAGAGTTTGCGTGCCTTATTTCAAGGGAGGTGCCTAGTAGTCGATGCCTTAGCCATTTTTCCAACTTCTATCTATCACGCATGTGCAACAGTGAACACACTCAACACATTCGACGACACGGTGAATGTGAAGCTCAAGAAGGTTGAAAATCATTAAAAATGGCTAAGTTTGGAGCACAAAAGTGCCCCTACTAGCCAGGGGTGCCCAACATTTTAGGCAACCAGATGTAGTTTTTAGCATTCAAATTCTCAAGGTCATTCCTCTCATAATTCTTCAAGAAGTCCAACATCCAGTTCACAGGACTTGTCAAACACCGAAATTGCAAGATCAAACATAAATGTCTCATCAAAGGGGCAAATTGCAAATCTCAAGAATCATCAAAAAATGGCTAACTCTGGCAAAGAAAAGTGCCCCTGCAAGTCAAGGGTGCCTAGAAATTAAGGCATTCAAAACTAGTTTTTAGGGTTAGCCACTTCCAAGAGATTCATCCTAGATTTAGTCCAGCTTCATAGTGAATCCATTAGCCAACTCAAAGGACTTGTCAAGCACCAACATTCGAAGATCAAACGAACACCAAAAATGAAGGAAAATTAGAAAATCATGAGAAATATTCTAAGTCTGGCACACATGGGCACCCTAGTCAGCTAGGGGTGCCTAGGGTTTGAACCCTCAGAACTAGCCTATAGGATTTTTAAAATTGGTCATTTTTCCATAATTCTTCAAGCTTTCCAATGAATATCTTAGCCTGACCACAAGATTCATCAATTACTGACAATTGCATATCGAACGGGAAACTGAAGCACATGAGACAAAATAGAAAAGTTGAAAATCATTAAAAGAATCCCCTGTTATCCAAGGGCACCAAGGTTTTCAAGCCCTTAAAACCACTTTTTAGGGTTTGCAGCCTCCAGGAGATCCTTCTCAAATTTGATCATGCTCTTCAACGAGTCTGTCAGCCATGAGTTCAATCTCCAAGACCTTCCCAAAGCAGTTAAGCTCCTTCCAAGGAACCAAGCTCTAATACGAGTTATTGAACACCTAGAATACCTTTGGGGGGGTGAATCAATATTCTCTTAAACCATTCAAACATTGAGCATCCAATCACTAATGCATATTCAATTATAGTAAGGAAATAAATCATGAAACATTCACAACATCACATAACACATGAACACTAGGATTTTTACATGGAAAATCCAAAATGGGAAAAACCACAGTGATGGTTAGCTCCCAATATATTATAATCGGTTATGTATATTTATAGAAATACTCACTATCCAAGTGGACTCATTGTTTATAAAGAAAAATATAGAAGAGAGATGGTGGCTCACAACCTATTTTTGAATTGTTACAATTGCATCTAATATATGCATGAATTATAGCTCTATTGAAGCTCAATAACAATCTTTATCTGATTTTGATTCAACACTCTCTCTCGCTCTTCATTCACACAATTTTGATCTTCAACTTAACTTCACATTGCTCTTCTCAAATTTTCACCATACACATCATATCTTCTTTGCGTATTCACAATACATTGAAAATAATCTAACAAATATATCTGCATTAAGTATAACATCAATTAGGTTGGCCACATCAATTAGGTTGGCCTAATTAGATGTAATACCCAAAATGTAACTTGTTGGCTCAAAACATTTCATCCACACAACATGCCATAATTAAAAACTTAAAACATCTTAATATATATTGGTATATACTATAATAGATCCCATATAAGATACCAATACATATTTAACCTTTCGCATAGCATCAAACATATTAGGTTGGCTCGATATAAGACCTAAAAGAAAAAACCTTCATCTATGTATCCACATCTCGAAACGTGGACCTAAAAACTTGATAACATCTAGAATCCATGCTCTAATTCCATTTGGAAACTTATCTTCAAAAGTGCAATGCCAAATACTCATCCAGAGAGACATGTGAAATCTCCCACACAACTGCACTGTGCAAAAAAAATTGTGAATTGCCAAGCCAAACTTTGTTACTCATATCTTTCAAACCACTTGCCAAAACTTGATGAAATATTATAAATAAATACATCTAACATCCACCAAAATAATGTTAGAAGTGAAAAGTGATATCTTCATTTGTGGAGTGGTGTAGACCCACAAACTAGCACACAGTTGCATTGAACTGGCAGATTTGATACAGTCAAATTTGCACACAACTGATCTTTCTGGACCAAACCATCTTGCACTAATGTCTCCCTTCATGCTACAAAAACCTATTAGGACTAATCAAAATGGTCTAAAACCAAAATCTTCATATAAGTTACAATGTTGACATCGATGACAATGTTGCATTGTGTCACTATGTATCTTCCATGCTCATGCTGCCAAACAACATCATCAATGAAAAACTTCCTCAACCTTCCTACAGTGACTACTTGACGTGCACATTTTTCACTAGATTTTCTAACTTTTGACCTTCTATAGTATCCAATTTATATAATCCTAAACCCTATTTAGAAATAATGACATATGGACCTAGCTAATTTAGCTCAAATTCCCCTTTCTTTTCTTGATCTTGAGATGTATTCCTTTTATTTTCCTTGAGGAAGAGGTCATTAATTTCAAACTCCCTACTTTTGATGCACTTGTTGTAGCTACACTTACATGTGATTTAGTGCATAAACTTTATGTTCATCAAGGATCTCTAGTTCATGCAACCATGTAATGTGATACTCTTCCTCATCAATTAGGTTGTGCTAAGATATGTACAAGGATAATAACTCGATATCAACTAGAAAGACATTCAACACCAAAGACGAGGGATTAGGGTATAGATTCTATGGGCATACAAATGTTATTATGATAGTCCTATAGAGTAGGATTGAGTTGGAGGTTCCATTCATGACCAACATTAATAACAATTTTTTTGAGTATTTTGATAAGGATTTGATTAAATGCCTCATCTTTTCCAATATCCTATGGGTAGTACAAGGTGGTTTATTTATGATTAATATGGAATTAGTCATAAAGGGCTCATATTTCATGGTTTTTGAAAGATTTTTCTTTATTTATAATAACTATAGAGGGTTACTATAATGGGATTGCTTCAACCCACTTAGTGAAGATTTTATCATGGTGATAATGAATTTATGGCGATTGTAGGAGGAGGTGTTAAAATTCCCAATGAGATGGAGAACCCATGTGGAAAAAGGCCAAAAAATTACAATAAACTAAAGGCCTTGAGATGGTACATGGATTAGATATCCATATTTTTGGCATGCTAAACATTTCTTAACATACTAGCAAGAATCATTCTCCACAAAATTCCAATAATATCATGTTAGCAATATCTTAGCTAAGACTATACCTTTTGTGTGTGCTCTAAACATATGGTTATGAATCTTTGTAATCACTAGCCTTGCTTCATCCAAAATGAGACATCTTAGTAAAATTCCCTCATTGACCCTATAATAGAGTGTGCCACAAAGGAGGGTGAAGTTATATGTGTATTGGTTTGGTGAGAGGTTAGGTGGAGCATATGGTTGTTAAGATAGGTGTAGATATCATGGTACTAGAGAAAATTGGGACTAAAAATTTCACACACCATTTTGGTATTTGGGACACCATAGGCAATAATAATCAATTTATTAAACAAGAACTAGTACTCCTATGCTTCTACTATCATTGTGAGAAGTGAACCAATTGTGTCCATGGAATTAGTAGCTATATTTTTTATTTAAGGTATTTTTTAAAGTTAGATGTGGGTGAAATAATGCTTAAAATTGTCAACTATTCTCTTGTATGGGACAATATTTTTATCATTTCTATGGTATTCATGATTGAATTCTTTGATAACTATTTGGGATTCACCAAAGAATCAAAAATATTGAATGTTCCATTAAATTGGGCCAATTTAAAACCTAAAACTAGGGCATCATATTCTATAATATAGTTTGTACAAGAAGACCTAATTTTAAATGCTCTATATGTAAAACCCCCCTACAACATAAGAACTATGATGTTTTCTATCAATCCATGCACAATAAAAGACCCAAAAAAATAGAGCTTCAATGTATGTGATTCTTCATGATTTAGAATGCATTCATCAGGAAAATCCAAGGTTATAGGTTAAGTATCTTTGAATGGTGCTTCTACCAACTAATCAACAATAACCTATCCTTTAATTAAATTTTGGTTTACATACTTTTGAGGTTGAACTCACTAGGAAATATCACTCACTTAGCCATTCTATTGGTCAGTGATATTTTTGATAAAATATATTTGAGTGGGTTGATTTTTATATGAGATCTATCTAATTATTGAGCATATATTGCTAAAACAAATTTGATGCAAATACCATTGTTAAGAATGTCATTTCCATGGAAACATAGTTTATTACATAATTGATTTTTTTTTTCTTTTTTAGTAAATATCTCATTCTTTCACTTGATCATCATGTGTGCTACAAGAGATCCCCGAGAATTTTAACTTCTGAAAATGTATAATAATAGAGGTTTGTTAGGAACAAGTATAATGAGTACTATAGTGGATTAGAAATATATTTGATTTGATTGAAATATTGTTGATAAGATTTATCCACCTTAAAATGCATATTTTTCTTCAAGAGATGAGAATACGTGATTGAAACCTATTTTCAAGCTCAACTATGAATATCCTTATAAATTAAAGCTTCCCTAGGAGGCTACAATGTTGTTTTAGATTTTATGGTGGATGCATATCTACAATTGCTTTAACTATTATAGGAACCACCTTTATAGCTCTTTTAGATATGATGAATCCCAACAACTTCCTTGATGTTACATTAAGAACACGCTTCTTAGGATTCAAATGGACATTATACTATGGTTTTAGCTATACCCAATATATCATCCACATAGTCTTCAACATCATGGTGGAGCATATCTTGGAATAACATAGTCATTACTCACTTATAGGTTTCCCTAACATTTTTAAAACCAAAGGGCGTGACTTTATAGAAAATGTACCCAAAGGACTTATCAATATTATTTTATATTGATCTTTGATGGTTAATTTGCATTTGTTTGTAGCCAAAAACCATTCATGATTGATAATAACTCATGCTCTATAGTGAGGTTAGTCCTATGATGTCAATATTAGATAAAGTCATGTATTTTATACATACCTTGTTGATATCCTAAAATTTAGTGCATATATGAATACTATTAGTTTTTTTACTCACAAGAATGATGTTAGATATCTATTATAAATAATCAATAGGCTAGATTAACTTGGTTTCTAATAGCTTCTACAATTCTTCTTTGATGAGGATGGAAATATTGGGTGCATTATATGACAGGTGATGAACCAAAATGGATGGATCTAAATCAAGCATGCCAACATAATACTGCATAAAGATATCTAAAAATTATTTTATCAAGTAATGTAAATAACATTTTCTTGAGAACTAAAAGTAGTAGTGATCTTAATGAATTTAATATTGTCCTCAATGCTAAGGTTGACATCAATGTATTTCTCAACAAGTGATGTGGATTGATCATGTAATTGTACTAGAGCTATTGTAGGTTTGAGTTCCTTATCTATCAATTCCTTAGAAATGTTTTCACCAAAAGATACATGCTTATTTTCTTCATTTTTATTTTTTCATCTGATAACACCTCAAATAGGTTGTCATTAAAGTTTTTTCTTTTTTATTTTATTTATTTATTTAGGACTAAGGAACACTTCCTACTCTTGAAAATATGTTATTACATCAAAGATCAATTTTAAATACATTTTTATGCTCCCCAGTTTAATGTTTCTTCAAATTCTCATGAATTTTATAATGGCTTCGTCATTCTAGAACATCTCTAAATATACTAGATCTTGTTTCTCCAAATCAATAAAATCTAGGTTGATGGTTAGGATGGTAATTTCATGAAAAAAAATTGTGGCAATGAGATATTCATAAGGATAATGAGAGGATGCTATCTCAATATTTTAAATGTTAAATGAGTAATTTCTAATGATCTTAGAGGAACCATGGCTTATTGAGCTACACATCAAAGGAATGACCGTTGTTGGTGCTCAGAGTTATGGGTCCCAAATCCCTAAAGCTAGATCACTCTTTGAGCACCAAGGGTGTCAAACTCAAAGCAAAAAACCTCCTACTTATTATTAGGCAAGGCAACGTTGGACCAATTTACTAAGGTAAGACCTTATTTTAATTTGATCCCAATTAGAACTAAGGAGCTTCCCTACAAGTATTCTAAATGGGATTAAACATGACTAAAGATAGAGAAATGGATAAAATATGTAGTAGTGTCTGATGTACACTTGAGCCTAATATATATCACTAGTCCAAAGACTAACCTACTCCTATAACCTCTATTAATTTGATAAAGATATCATTAAAACATTTCGAGATATGATTATATGTAGCACATGATTCTCTGAAGACAAGAACTACTAAGGCTCACTATAGATATTTCCCTAGACAAAACACTTAATCATGAAATGCATATAAGTTACCTCCTACTCTTATCCTATTAGTTAATGAAATTTTCAATTTAAGTTCATGGAGAGTCATTACCTCCATTACTAGTTCTTATTCATTGGGTTAGAAATACCAAGTACATCATGAGGAAAAAATCGAAATTACAAAGGAATATAATTTATGCATACACATACACCATAATTAATGATATCAAGAAATTGAATATTCTTATTTATCTATCTCAGATTGTATAAATTGATATAAAATAAATAAATAACTGTTAAAAAAAATTATTACAATGATGTCCCATTCACTAAATATTCATCACATTCATATCAAAATACTAGCAAGAGGAAAACCTAAGCTAGAACATCCCAAAAAATCCATATATAGAATCATGGAGACATTCAACTACAAGAATCATTTATAATATTAACCTCTTTGAGATTTACAAATATATCCTTTAATTTAATGGTGTCTAGATTTATATTTTTTGAAACCCTAGAATCTCATTTGGCTTGTAGTCATATGGAAATATGAAATGATTGAGCTTCCTTATAGAAAATAAATTGGCATTTATGGTGCTATGTTGGTTTCCCTATAACTTCAAGAATTGAGTATGAATTGGTGGTTAATGGATGTTGCATGCAAGATGAGCTTAGATCCCATAAAATATGTGAGGTAGATAGTTTAGATCAAGATAAACAACCATCAAGAGTTGGAGAGTAACCACCACGTTAATGAAAGCATGGTCATCAACATCATCATCATCATCCATTATTGAAAGTACATGTGAATCCACGCCCTTAAGATGAATAGTTATTTCTAGGTAGGAAAAATATGATTGGGTAGTTGTAGGGTTAATTGAAATGATGGAAATTTGGGTTGTGCAAGGAGCTAGGTGGGAGTGAATAGTGCAAAACATGGGATTTTTTAAGTTTTAGGGATCAAGGGTTGAGGATAAATTGTGATCAATAGTATTTTCAAGAAGTCGATGATTGGGAATAAACCCCATTTATTCTTAAATAAAATAAACAAGGGTATCTTTGCATCTCTAACTTTGAGAGGATACATAAAGGAAATTATTGAGGAGTCAAGGATCAAAAGTATCAGGTAATTCATTCTTTAAGTAATGTAAATAAGGATAAGTTTCAACACCCAATATTGATGAGATAAGATAGTGAAAAGAGTTTGGTATTAGAGTTCAAGGATACTTCATAACTTGTACCACATTACAAGTATTCTAACATCACGAAATCTATAAACTTATATAAAAGAAGGCATCACAAGTTAGAGATTGGAGATACCACTAAAAAGGTACTCAACTATATGGATGGCTAAAACTATGGCTCTTAAAGCTAACTTAGTGTATGAATTGGGGATTCAAGGTTCCATGGGAAAAAAATGTTGGTGAGATAAATTCTAAAGCTTTGACAAAGAAAAGGGAAAAGAGTTGGGTTTAGAGGAAAGGGATGCAGGCAAGAGAAATTCTAATATGTTGATAAGAAAATGGGATAAATATAAGGAATGAATGAAAGGTGTGGCTAAATGGGAAATTCCAATATCCCAAAAGGGACAAAGGAACAATGTAGAAAAACTTTAAAACTAATGCTAGGAAGAAAAATCCAAAACATTGAAATTAAACATAATCCTTAGAAATTTGAACATAAAACCTCCACATTTCAAAAAAATTGTCTTGAAACTTATAAAACATGATAGGCTCATGGGGGATGATATAGGACAAGGCAGGAAAATTTTGCAAATGGATACCCATACAAATATTTCTCATGTTAGTTATATGTGATGTGAAAAATGAAGCCTAAGTACACAAAGAAACTAGGACTCAAGCATAATTAGACACAAATAAAAAGAGCATGCCATAAAATAATCCAAAAGAAGACTAAGATAGACATAATTTATCATGATAAAATAGGGATGATGAATCCATAAAGAAACACAACACAATACTTACAAGACAATACACGACATGAAATAAAAACACAATATGTACAAGGCATGACCATTACTTACAAGAACATTTCTAATCTAAAGTATCGTGAACCAACAGGTTCACCAACCAAAATATCTTAAGGTAGAAATTTCACCATACCTCTTAGAAAATTAATATGACCACACTACATTCCATATTATTTCCCACATTCCATATTATTTCCCATTTGGAATATTTAAGTATCATCCCACCTAAAATAAATAAAAATAGGTAGGTGGGGACCTATTTCTCCTCTATTTCATAGGAAATGAGATCCACACAATGAAATGACTTACAAACCTTAGGTGAATCAAGTCAAAGTGTGAATCTCCTAATTTCATTTTTTTGCAAGGACAGGGGTCCTGATTAAACAACACTTTGGGGAGAAATATTAAAAATAATCAAATCCAAAATGTAATCTACAACTTGGATCTAATAGATTAAGCTCAATATTGATGGAACCAAAAATTGGATCACAAATCAGAGAGAGGTAAGATGATGTTTACCAGTCACCGAAAGTTAGTTGTTGAAGTTGATCTAGGACTCATTCTCCCAGGGGTGAATGGGTCCTAAGTTAGGGTTTGTTTGCAACTTTTGGGAGCCTCTACTTCATATTTGAATCTCTCAATTTGCCTAGGTTTTAGGTTTAGAAAGCCAAAAATAAATTATGCAAGTAAGTTTTTGTGAGATGACAACTTTTGCAACTTTGACAACTTCTTCAATTTTTCTCTTCACGAGATCTTCAAGATTTCTTCCACTTAAATCTGCAAGCACAAATCAAGAGGGAAAATTTTTTTGTTTTTGGTGAACGTGGTTTTCCTTAGTCAAACCCTGTTTCGTTAATCAAACCTTGAAATGAAACAAAATAGCATGAAAGGAATGATGAATGAAAAACTCCATGTCACAACTCACCAAACCCTTGAATAAATTTTGGAATGTAGATCTGCAACTTGCATGAAATGGTTTCAATGGATGTGGATCTTGAACCTTGAATTTTGATTTGAAACAATGCTTTGAATACTTGGATGGATCAGGAAACCTACATTGTCATATTACCTCCAATAAAATGCATAATGCTAGAAGACTTTGATGTGAAAATTGGATCTTGATTTTTGCAATAAATCTTCACTAAATCTGCTCTTGAATTCCTTGAAATGCTCTTGAATTTCTCTTGAAAGTTCTCTTGAACTCTTACTTGATCTCATAAAAATATTTTGGGTGAAACATAGTGAAATGACCTTCTATTTATAGATATGTAACCTCAACTTCATGAAATTTAAATATCACAAGCCAACATCTGAATATGGATTTGAATATGTTAAAATACCACCAAAAACATAATTTAATTTTATGTCCTAGGTCTAAGGGATGACCCATTCGCCCATGGGAAAATGTGTCCTAGGCCACTCACCTAGGACACACATTGCTCAATGAGAAGTGTTATGTTAAGGCATTAATGAATGTTGGGTTTCCTCTTTGGAAAATGTGATTAAATAGGATTGGATTTGAATTAAGGGGTCCAATTAAGGAAAATTAAGCTCAAATAATTAAGGGAGCCCTAAATAAGTGTGAAAGTGTAAAGGGGTACACTTTACAACACCAAAAATAAGGCAAAATTAAGTCCATTTTAATATTAATTCCAATTTAAGTGTGAAAATATAAAAGGATGCATTTTTCTACACTACACCATAATATCTACATATTAGTACATTCTTCTAGAAATTACAACTCACGTGTACCCTTGAAATCTACCTCATTGAACTCTATTGCATTCACACGTACTAATACCTTCCATAATCATAATCTTATTTTTCCATGGTACACACCTTTATTTATCATCATATGAAGGCATACTCATTAATACAATAGGTTTTTCCTTCTCATATTCATCTTTTTGGATCACAACAATAATATCATATGATATGGCAGAGGAGATAAGACAAAATAGTTAGAAAAATCAAAGCTTAAACAGGTTGGTGTATCTTGAAAAAATTCCTAAATTTTCCCATGTACATCAATTGCCTCCTTTATCCAAGTGATAGATTCTTCATTTGTATCTTCAAGAGGAGCAAGGAAGTGTAGGAAATCAATAGTTGTTTGATATTCTTCTTCATGACTTCCCAACAGAAAAATAGGACTAGAATCAATGTATATAACTTCATTTGTGATGTTTCAAAGTTCCTCCTCAATGTTTAGGTATTCCTATTCCCTCTATATATTGACCTCTTTATAAGATAGGTCCATTTAATCATATGGGAAGTTCAATTCAATTATATTGGGAATGTAAGGCATGACTTGACTATAAGGAGGAACATCCATTTCCTCCTTAAATTCATTTCTTATAAATTACACTTCTAATGGTAGGTGCTAAACCAATTATGTATTATCATCATTTAAATTTACTCCTTCAGAACATCATGTTTGTGAGTTTCTAGCACCTTTTTTTATTTTTCACTACCCATTACTACACTAGAACCTTCCTTTTCTTTGTCACCTTCTTGGTAACCCTATTACCACTAATCTTTACTTGTTGAAATCTCTCATTGTTTCACATGGGATTTCCCTTTGATATAAGAACAACATCACTCTATTGTGTAGGCCCTTGCCTCATCACTAGATGATATTCATTTTGGACTTACAACCTCGGTACATCTCTATGGGCTACCTTATCTCCATGTATTGTCTTGGACTATTGGGGTATTTGGATGAGTTCCCTTGAATGTTCCATGTCATAAGTGGGAAACTCATACTATTATGCATTGGCACTATGTTCATCTTGAAAATCCTAATTAGTTGCATCATACTCACTATACTTATCTTCTCTTCATGGAGTCATATACTAATGTATCATATTGATTATCCTCATAATCATAGTACTCAAAACAATATTTCTCGTAAGTAAAATCTTCCTCTCTACTCACTGCTTAAGGGTACTTATAATTTTTAGGGTGGAAAGTTGAGCTTCCTACAATTAAATATTTGGAATAAATTGTCATTATTCTTGTTTGAGGTGACATAAAATTTTATCATCATATTCAATTTCTTCTCTATATGACATACTTAGAGGAAATGGATACTAGCTAGTATCATGTGTTTCCACATCCGAATAACTCATGACAAAAAAATTGTATTATAGAGTTCGCCCCAATTTATCCTACCAAAAAGCATATGGGTTATTTCTAGTTGGTCCTCCTTTAGTTTAACTATCTCCATTTATTTTGTATCTCCTTTCTAGAATGATTTAGAAATTATCAATTTTCAATTTCTAAAATTACCAAACCACTTCGCTCACTCTCTTGAATCATATAACCACTAGATTGATATTCCCCACTCAGAAAAAATATTCATCCCAAGAGTGTGAGTCCAAAGTTTGAAACCAATGGTAGATTATGAAGAGTGTGATGTTATCATGAATGTAGTGGTTGAAATTTTAGATGTAGATAACCCTATGTCATCTCTAGGATACTATTTCAATAGATTTTTGGTTCTCAGTTGAATTTCTATATGGATATAATTACCAAACCAAACTATATAAATATTGGTTCATTTGACATTCAAACAAATAGTCATTCCTCCATTTCCACACAACTATAATGTTGAGCATCTTCTAGGGTTCTAAATATTGCATGTTTAGTCACCATTAGATAAAATCATTTTTCAAATCACAAAGAGGTAGATATCTTGTAGTAGATGTTTATAACTAAATGTCTCCTTGGTAATTTGTGGATCTTTAGTGAAACTTCCATGTAGCCAATTGTGACAAGTTTTTCTTAGCTTAATTTTTTCTCTCACCACTTGTTATAGTGTGAATGTAATAGGAATTTGATAAGTGTAATGAAACTTTAATGCATTATAAATTATTTATAATGGTATTTTCCTTATTTAATATAGGTTTTAAGAGCTTGAAGAGTGGTTATTAAGTATGTCCAATTATCTATATCTTATATCTTTTGTTGTTCATATGTTTTGTGTCTCCTAATTGTGAATCTTTAACCCAATAAAAAATATTGATCATATAAGTGTTTGAACCTTAATGCATCTAAAATGAAATAATACCTTTAACCAATATTATAGGAGTAAGAATTAGTTTATATGAGTTCATTATTCAATATTATACCTAGGGAAAATATCTAAAATAATCTATAGTAGTTTTCATCCTAGAGAATAATATCCTACATATCTTCACTAGATTAATAGAGGTTATATGTATAGTAGGTTAGCCCTCAATCTAGTTATAACTTTTGGGACCAGACATACATTGGATGATACTATAATTGATTTAGTTTATATATTTTTAGTAATTTTTCAATCTTTTTAAAGGTTACCTATAAGAACACCTGCTTGGATCTAGATAAGCCCAAAGTGAAGGATAGATTATCCATTCTCGGCAATTAGTCTTCCATCACTCACTCTTTGTTTATGATTTGGTCTATTCATTTTTAATAATTGTATATTCTTGGCCTTAAAGTGGTTGTATCCCTTTAGAAGTATGGGTAGTAATTTTAGGACCCAACATAATGACACCATTACTATTTCAATATTTCAAAGACCCTAGTGATTTAGTAATATTGATTTGAACCAACACTTTAGTGCATAAAAATAATAGGAAAAGTAAGTTCTTAGTTGACATTTGAAGACCTTTGTTGAAAAATAAATTTGTTATCTTGTAAGGTGAAGAGTGATATTTTTCCAAGTTCAAATACAAAACCACCAAGTAGATCTAAGAAATGATAAATGAAAATAAGATCTCATTTAAGGGATCCCTAAGAACTTGAGGATATGAAAATATAAGTAGGAAGGAAGTGTGATACATATAAAGTTAGCAATGAAGGTATATATATTGGACCTCTTCCTTCAAATATTAAATTTGGTACTTCAAGTAGAGATAGTATGATTGATTTGAAAGGCAATAATAGTTAAAAATAGATCCAATAATATTTAAAATTCTTAAGTATTTGGGAGTATTCTAGATATTTCAAATTCTAGATCAAATATTGACTTTCTTTTGTAATCATTCCTCAACAAAATAGAAAATATATTATTTAATGAATCTTGATTAATAAAAAACTAGATACCTATCTTTAGAAAAAAATATGTAAAATATGTTGAGAGATATCATTCTTGAGGCTCGTAATTTTTTTTCTATATTTGTGATTTAAGTGGAATAGGTGCCTAAGAATGATATCTCTTTGCATATTTTACATATTATTTTCTAAAGATAGGTATGCTAGTTAGTTATAAATGGCATCTCATCAACTACTATTTTACTAAATTTTAATTAGTTGGACTCTAAATTTGTAGGAAACATACCATCTCCAAGATTATATTTTTTAATTACAATTCATAGTATTTATTTGAGTACTAAATGATGAAAGATTACAAATAAATGATGAAACTTATGCATTTTATCTAGGATTTATGTTAATTCATGTTGACCTTCACCTTGAATGTTTTATTCTATAAAATTAGGCACACAAATAAATAACAACCAAATTGATTTGCTTGCATTCCATAGGCCCATGCTCGAGAATTTTTAACAAGAAAGAAGAAAAAAAAAATCAAAAGCTCTTTCAAAAACTTACAATACCTAGGTACAACTTATTCCCAAAGAAACCCAAGAGTGGTGATGTGGGGTGAGAAGTCATAATTACCAAAAGGAGGCCCTAAATTTAATTCCCTTAGAGGAAAATGGTACTGTAAATCACCTTTGATAAATCAACATATGTGTGTATGTAAGTACATACATGTGTTTGTTTGTATATGCATACAAAAATATAGTATGTACACATGTGTGTTTATTAAGAATAGTTTCAACATATGTATGTTGATGTTAAAAATAGTTCCAACATATAAAAATGTATAAACACATAAATACATGTATATATGTGTTTATATATACATTCATAGATGGTAGATGGTAATAATGGTTATAAATATCATTGCACATTAAATTAATTGTATATATCATGATATGAGATCATTTGTTTATGTTGGTTACATAATATCACAACATGTTCAATTAATGGTACATACATAATATTAATACACATTTAATTGATGGTAGACATGAACGACGGTATATATAATGATATGAGATCATTTTTATGTTGGTTACTATTAGTCAAAAAGAAAGACAGTGAGGACATTGGCTGGTAAAACATACTGCATCTTGGTGCAAAACATTTGTAGAGAATAATACTATAAAGACGTCATCTAGACTAAGGGTTTCATAGATGGGTCGCATTCCATCCCATAGATGTATGTATAAAAGAAGATATGAATGACAGAATGTAAGAGAGGGACAGATAAAGAGAAATGTACAAGTGATCGAGATATAAGGAGAAATATATAAAAATATATGAAAGAACGAATGTATAGAGATTGGATAAGGACTAAGCAAGAAAATAGGGGAAGATGTAATAATGTACCATTTTGATCTGATTAATATAATGAATACCAAAATTCTATTTATATGATGGTATATGTTATTTTGTGAGTATATATAAGTAATTAATCATATTTATGATGTTATCGGTGTTCACCTTTATATGAATGAGCCTGGAGTATAAGCTACAAAACTTAGAAAATACTTGGGGCTCAAAATTTTGGTTTGTGTTTCCCCATATTTCTTGCTAACGTTGATTTGGTTGTTAGCACCATGGTTAGGTGATACAAAGAATAGAACACCCAAAAAAAATTAAATTTAAATCAAACATCAGAGAAGAAAGATAATCAATGAAGATTTTAACATTTAAAGATCTATCCTCTTAGCGCTTACCCTATGAGAGCGGGTTAGGCACCAAGGGAATGGGGAATGGAAATGGGGAAGATTTTGGAAGGGATCTCCAAAGAGATGTGACTCCTAAAAGAAAAGATACTAAATAACTACCATGGGAAATGATATAAGGATTAATGGAACTCCAAATCAATCACACCCATGGTAAAAGGATATAAGACAACCACAAGATATATTAGAGAGAAAATTGAGTTGGTAAGAAAAGTAAACATGGCTAGTCCAAATGGAGAAGAGAAAAGTCAACAATAGAGGATTGAAATAAAGGAAAGACATCATAGAATAATGGAATTTGCAGAGAAAATGAGAAGTAAGAATGCCAATGAGGGTGATGCTAAGCATGCCAAAGGGGGTGTTGCTGAGGAGAAAGGAAAAGACAATAAAGAAAAGAATTGGGAATTCTGGAAAGATAAAAAAAATGTTGGGAGAAAGTAGGACAACTAATTACCAGTTTAAAGAACAATATTAATGAATATGGAGAATCTAGAATATTTTTATTAGGACCTTATAATAACATAGAAACTCCATTATCACTACAACCTTCTGGAATTTTGACAATTGAACCAAACCTATCAAAACTTACCATCAACCTGGATGATAGATTTGTGAAATTTTTGAAAACTCTGGAGAAGACCCCATCAATTCAAGAAGAATATTTAGAAGAATAAGGAAGTTAAAAGAAGAAGAAATAAGAAAAAGCAAAGAGAATAGATTGAATTTGGGCAAAGAATTATGTTTACAATCAAATAAATGACATTAAAAAATAAGAAAATGAAAAGATATTTTGAAGAGTTACAACCCCCCAACTAGGATCCATCCCCTCAGCCATATAAGAGTTAAAGAATTTTAAAAGAAGAGAGAGAGTAGCTTGATATAAAATAGCAAGAGACAAGGGTAGAGAACAACAACCCTACAATATTAGAAAAGTAACTTGAAAGAGAAAGAAGGAAAACCTATTCTGCAAATCTGCAAGGCTGGAAGTAACCAAAGAAAGGATATGCAATCAATATTCTCGTTGTAAGATGGGGTTAGAGAGTTCAAAGCCTAGAATAGTGATAGCTAACACCTCTAGACCATTAACCACACCTAAACAAGAGAAAACAATGAAAACATGAGAAAATAATAACATTAAATCACAATACTCCCAATGCTTGAATCTCGAGTCACTTCCCTTACTCTCCTATTTCTCCTTTTTTGTAACCTTTACCCTCATATTTGTTGCTTCACATGTGCAAATACCTACAAAATAGTAAATAGAAATTTGGAGACAATTAGTTGTTAACTTGAAAATGGAGGAGAATGGTCTCTTATATAGAAAACCATTCGAACGAATATTCGAGATCAATCCTCTAGAAGGATTCCAAGATCAATGGATGAGAATGAATGGGATAGAGGTTACAAAATGAAGGGTCAAGATTGATCTTCTAGAAAGATGCCAAGATCAATGGTTGAGAATCAATGCACCAAAAGGAGGTGGGCAATGAAGGCTATAACACCTGACGGCTATGACAGGCCATGAAGGCTTATGACAGAGATGGCTATGACAGAAATAAAGGCCTTGAACAGTGCATCTTTGACCAAAAGAGGTGCATAAATAATTTATTTTAAATTATTTATTCGAAAATGGAGGAAATTGACAAGTGGAAGATAAATTATTTATCTAAATTATTTATTTGGAGAAAATGAAAAAGGAGCATTTATTTAAATTAAGCAATGTAATTAAATGGGGGAGATGAAAATGGAACATTAAATAATTAAGTGATTAATTATTTAATAGGGGAAAATGGCAAGGGATAGTTAAATAATTTTGATAATTATTTAACTATAGAAGAATTCAAAGACCATGAATAGACAAATAATTAGTGGTAATCATTTATCTATAGACGAAAGGTGATAGAGAAATAATTAAATAATAATTCATTTAATTATTGAAGAAGAGGGGGGATTAGTGATGTAATTAATTTATTTAATTGATTACGATAGAATAGAGATCAGAAGGTGGATTAATTAAATAATTAAATTTATTTAATTAATGGAGGAATATTATCAAAAATAATCAAATAATTAAAATTATTTAATTATTCAAAGACAGAGATCAAGAAAAATGACGCTCGCAAACTTAGGACATTTTTAGTGTCTACATTTTGCCCCTCTTTGACATAATGTAGTTCATTGCGTTGTGTCAAAGAAAATTAATTTTGAAATATACCCCAATGTAAAGAGAAAGGGGAAGGATGCCCAGGAGGGTTGTGGTATGCCCCCTCGAGAGGACAGGTGGTTCAAATAACACAAATGTGCTCTCAAAATGGAAGATAAGACTAGAGGATGAAGGATAGAAAAAATATTAGTATGAAGGAGATGGATGTTAGCGTGGGAAAGATAGGGGAGATGGGATGTTAGCACAAAAAGGGTAAAGAAGATAGATAGGAAATGATAAGGGAACCAAATTTCACGCTTACATTTTTAATTTATCATCATTGAGCATCAAAAATGTCACAAATGGACCACAAACACCATGGTATGACATAAACCAAGGTGTGAAAAGTGACCATTTGTGAGAGACAAGTAGTTCAAAAGATAAAGCCAAAATACAAGGAATGCCTCAGCTCATACTAAGGATCCAATTACCCCAATCTTTTTGCCAAGACAAACTGCAAATAACAAGCAAAGAAAAGAAGCCATGATCCATCACTGTCCCTCTAAATCCATTAATAGGACATCCTCGAGGAGACTAGTAACATGACCCAGAACCAATAAAAAAGGTAAGACAAATCCAGACCAACAAAGTGTTTGCCAAAGAGATAGTGTTTGCCAATAGTTTTGATATGATTGATTAGGTTGACCAAGATGACCAAGATTTGATTTGATAAGTTTGACAAGAATTGATTGACAAGTGGACAAAGGTTGACCAATTGATTTGATTGATTTTTCTTGTTTTCAAGAAGGAAACATCCTAATTAAGGCAAGATTGATTGACCGAGGTGACAATATTGATTGATTTGATAAATTTTACAAGATTGGTGATCATGCCCGATTTCAGGAAAGACACATCTTGATTAAGACAAGATTGATTGAGAAGGTTGACAAGATTGATTGATATGACCAAGTGATGTGATGATGCCTAATTTCAAGAAAGACACATCATGTTTAAGGCAAGGAACACATCTGATAAAGTTGACCAAGTGACAAGTGTTGACAAGACACCTAACTGCAAGGACACATCCTGCTTAAGGTGAATGACAAGGTTGACAAAGTCTAATCCCAAGAAGGAAGCATCCTGATAAAAGACAAGGGAGAAGACCAAATGAGACAAATGACAAAATGCCCCATTCTGATATAAGACCAATGACCTGATTGATTTGATTATTGGTTGGTTTGAGAGTTATAGATTGAAAGATTTGTTGGTTATGTTTGTATGTTGATTAATGAGTTGGTTTAAATGATGACTATTTGTGGACCAAGACTATGACCAGACTCAAGAAACCCTAAAGGACTGACCTAGGTGGCCTCGGGGCCCATAAATTGATGGCATTGCCTACATTATACATGTAGAGACCTCATAGTTTGACACAACTTGACTTTTTCTTGTTTGACAAAAATATTGAATCGTGATTTTATTTGGACAGCCTAAAGGGACTGACCTAATGCCTTGGGGACTCATTTAAGATGAGCCTTGCGTACATAGAAAAGTGCAGAGGCAACATAGTTCGACCACTCTAAAAAAATTGACTCTAACCCAAACTCAGACTATGTCTTTAGAAGTTTTAAATTTTTTTCGATTTTTTTGGGTTTTGAAATGTTTTGATTTTTTTTTTGGATTTTGATGTTTTATGATTTTTTTAAATTTTTTTCAAGACATTTTATGATTTTTTATGGATTTTGATGGTTTTAAAAGGTTGATACCATGTATTATTTCCCATGAATATTTAAGTCAAGGAATTGCCCCCAGTCAAGTATAGGACTAGTTTACTATGTGTGAGGGGAAGCAACGAATATGACGGGTGGATATGAAAGTGAAGGATGTGAAACTTCGGTGGTCTTCAAGCCATGGGAAGGATGAAGAAGATTTATTATGGATGAGGAATAAGTTTTAATGGATGAAAGACCAGATGGAGTGACAGTAGACAGAGGATCATAGACTGACTACACATGGCACTTGTTTGTCAGGTTTTCGCCATGGTACTTATCCAAAGCTACTGAAGTGGTTTTCACTTTTGGACAAATTGTTTCTCTTTACTATTTTTCTGATTTTTTTTTTTTTTTGGTTGTCACCAAGACACCTGTTTGCCAGGTTTTCATCAAGGTGGCGATTTTTTTGAATTTTTGATTTTTTTTGTATTTTTGACTTTTTAAGGGATACTCTGAGAATCAAGTATAATACTTGCAAAGGTGCATGTTGTTAATGGGTTTAGAAAATGGCTCCCCTTCAAGAGTAGAAAGATGATAAGAACTAGATTCATATGTTGTTGTGACAATGTACAGGCCCAACCAATTAGGCTCAAACTTCCTAGGTTTTTCTCGTTCTTCTTGATTCTTTGGATTTTCTTTTCGGACTAGATCGCCAATGTCAAAAATTCTAGGATGAACCTTCTTATTGTAACTGCATCGAAGGTGGTTCTAATATACTTGCAAGTGTGTCAAATAATTTTGTCTCTTTTCATCCAGTAACTCTAACTCTTGTAAACGAGATACACGACATTCTTCTTGATCAATCAGGCCTTGCATACAAACTCGTAGGGATGGTAGCTTGACCTCTATAGGAAGGATTGCTTCAGATCCATATACAAGTGAATATGGTGTGGCTCCTGTAGGGGTACGAATACTGGTGTGATAGTCACATAAAGCAGGGTTAAGTTGTAAGTTCCAGTCACAGCCAACGTCATTGATAGTCTTCTTTAAGATCTTTAGGATAGTCTTATTAGACACCTCAAATTGACCATTACCCTGGGGGTAATATGGAGTAGAAAAATGATGTTGAATATGGAATTTGTCACAAAGCTCATGGACATTCTAGTTTTTGAAAGGGTGGCCATTAATTGTAATGATGGATTGTGGGATACCATAATGAAAAATGATGTAATTCAAGATGAATTTGGCTATTTTCTTACCAGTAATACAAGTCAGTGGGATGGCTTCAATCCATTTTGTAAAGTACTTGGTGGTGACAAGGGTAAACTTATGTCCATTGGAAGAGGTGGGATGGATTTTTCCTATGAGGCCGAGTCCCCATTGAGAAAATGGCCATGACGAAGTAAGCGGTTGCAGTTCCTGACCCGGTGCATGTATGAGATCTCCATGAATCTGACATTGGTGGCATTTCTTCACAAAGTGATAGGCATCACATTCCATCATAGGCCAATAATATTCCATTCTCATGAGATTTTGGCTAAGGTAGGACCAGTAGAGTGAGCTCCACATATACCATGATGTACCTCTTGTAAGGTTGTTTGTGCTTCATTTGAGTTGAGACATCAAAGGAGGGTACTATCTAAGCTACGACGATAAAGGGTGTCTCCAATGATGGAATATTTATATGCTTGTCGGATAAAGGTCTTACATTGGTTAAGGGATAAGTTAGGAGGTATAATCTGGTCATGCAAATAGGCATAAATGTCTTTGTACCAAGGTGAATCAAGACCAACAAATTCACACACAAGTTTGGTTTCGGGGACATCGAATGCAGGGATCAACATTTGTTGTACCAATAATTTTTATTGTGATGCATTATTGGGAATGTCCAATAGAGATCTAATGGTAGCCATTGCATCAATTGCTTTGTTCTAGATTCTCAGGATCTATTCAAAAGAAATATTATCAAAGTATATTTTGAAGATATCCACCATGCACTTGTAGGGAATGAATTTCTCATCCTTAGTATCATAATCATCATTGACTTGCTTTATTACTAACTGATAATCACCGTAGACTTGAAGATCCTTGATTTTCCATTTTATTGCTATTTGGAGTCCTGTTAGCAATGCCTCATATTCTGCTATGTTGTTACTGCAAGGGAATGCTATTCATAATGACTTAGGAATGGAATCCCCTTGAGGGGTGATGAACATAATTCTAGCTCCCGAACCATGATTTGTGTAAGATCCATCGAAATATAATTTCCATGTAGTTGGTGTGTATGACAAAATTGACTCATCTAGGAAATCGGATATCAATGGATGATCTACTTTTATGGGTGCATCTGCAAGTTGGTCTAATATCACTTGTCCTTTTATTTCTTTTTGATCTACATATTCAATGTCATAGTCACTCAACATCATAACCCACTTAGCTAGCCTTCCTGTCAGGGATGCTTTACTAAGAAGATATTTCAGAGGATCAATTTTGGCAATCAATTTTGTCTTATGATTCAACATGTAGTGTCTTAGTTTTTGTGTTGCAAATACCATTTCTATACACACTCATTCTATAAGACTATAATTCAATGCATATCTATCTAGGGTGTGACTGATGTAATATATAGCTCGTTCTTTGCCATCATTATCATTTTGTGCTAACAATTCCCCTAGCATTGATGTTGTTGTTGTCACATATAATATCAAATATTTTATGTTGATTGAAGGCATAAGAATTGGTGGAGTCAGTAGATAATTGTTTATCTGATCAAACGCTTCTTGACACTTTTTTGTCCATTTGAAGGGAATGCCTTTTCTTAACAAATGTTGGAATGGGTGAATCTCGTCTGCTAATTGAGAAAAGAATCTACGGATTGATTGTAGTCTTCCTTGTAACATCCTCAAGTGACTAATATTGTTTAGTGGTGGAATTTCTAAGATAGCTTTAACTTTCATGAGATCAAATTCTATTCCTCTGTGTGAGACTATGTATCCAAGGATTTTTCCTGATTGGACCCCAAAAACACATTTCTTTGGATTTAATCTGAGTTCATATTTTTCTAGTCATGTGAAGATCTTGTCCAATACTGTTAAATGTCCACTTAATTCTAGGGATTTAGAGATAAGTTCATCAACATAATCTTCCATCAGCACATGCATATAGTCATGAAAGATTGTATTCATTGCTCTCTGATATGTAGCTCCAAAAAAATTTAGTCAAAATGGCATCACATTGAAACAAAAGGCTCCCCAAGCACATGTAAAAGTTGTTTTTGGTTGATCTTCAATAGCAATCCTTATCTGATTATAACCCGAGAATCCATCCATGAGTGATAGCATTTCATATCCAGTTGTGAGGTCTATGATGATGTCGATGTTTGGTAGAGGAAAATCATCCTTAGGACAAGCTTTGTTAAGATCTCTAAAATCTGTGCAGATTCTAATTTGACCATTTGATTTAGTGATAGGAACAAGGTTTGATATCCAATCTACATAATCAATAGAATGAATGAATCCCACATCTAGAAGTTTCTTCAATTCTGCCTTGACAAGGAGTGCAATCTGTGGATGCATTTTTCTCAGCTTTTGTTTGTATGGTTTAGCATTAGGTAGTAGTGGTAAGTGATGTACAACCAATTTGGGGTCCAATCCAGGCATATTTGCATATGACCAAGCAAAATTGACTTTCCTTTCTGCAAAGAATGTTGTGAACTCAGATTTTTCCTTGGCAGTCAAAGATGTTGCTAATTATATGATTATGGAATTATCTTATGTTCCAACATTCACCTCTTATGTCTATTCTATTAGCAACGGCAATCTCTCTCAGCCTATTAGGAGACAATCCAATCCTCCATCCCCAAGCACCTCAGGGAGGTTTTCACCTTCAGATACGTCCTTTATTTTTTAATTTTTCATGGTCAGTAGGCACCTTTTGGTTTTCACCTGAAGACCTATTATTTCTATTTTTACTATTGTAATTTTCACTTTTGCAACTAGAGGATAAGACAGCCTCACCAAAGTATGTTGCATAATTGAGTTCTATGGAAAAGCTAGCCTTATGATCCCCACTAGGTATTCCTTCATGAAGTCCCATAAACTCAGTGATTGCTTTGTCATTCTCGAAAGTGTCCAAACTTGGTGGGTCTTGTTGATCCCAATCTATGAGTTGTGGGTAGACAATGGGTAAGACATCATCAATGTTATCAATAGTCATAGTGTAGGCAGATAGGGTAAACATTGGCGTAGAGTCATCAAGTTCCTAGGAGGTGACGTCAATGGTTTCCCAAAAGTGTTTAATCCATTCTTCTTTATTTAAGGGGTCTTTGGGGTGAGGGCTTGGTAGACTTAACGGGGAACCAATTGTGAATATTCGACTAAACTGCATTTCAAGATGAGGCTCATCAAGTATTATGAATAGTTTATCTAAGTCCATAAAGGTAGTGGAAGATAGGGAACCCCATTCATATTCATTGGAATCGACATAAAATCCCAAGGTTCTTCATATTTCTTGATCTCATTTGCAGCATTAGCAACCTCACTCAAAGGTAATTTGATACCTCGAATAGTCACTTTTACAGGTATGAACTCTAAACCTTGATGGTTGATCAACTTAGGAGGTTGCAAGGGTTCGATCCTTCCTTGTTTATATATGTCAAGACCACTATGTCCATCATATCCTTTTCATTTCATTATTGGGAAGCCTTTTGGATACTATTCTACTGGCAACCTCTTAGATTGAGTGTCTTCTTCTTCTTTGTACAGCCATGTGAGAATGTGATCATCTAGAGATTCCTTGGAAAGTTCTTCCCATTTGGTGAAGGTGGTAGGGGGATTATGAAATATGATCTTAGGTTGTATGGGATGTGGTTTTCCATAAGACTTTGGTGATTTAGGAAATGTGCCAATGAAAAAGAGACTCTTCATGTTATATTCTCTACATCCTTTGTCTTGGATCTAAATCTTTGGCATGGAGGGTGTGATGAATAGAGTGGGTGATTTGACTAGAGTAGATGGTTTGATGTAGTGGTATGAAGTGGTGGATGAAGTAGAAGGTGAGGCCTCTCGATTGATGGGCACTTTACATTTAGTAGTTCCTCTTAAGTTTGAACAATACTGAAAAGTGTTGGGATCGCCTGGAATAGTGATTTCAGTGTCATTGTGTGGAAACTTGAGGCATTGATGGTATGTGGATGGAATAGCTCTCATATCATGAATCCAAGGATGGCCAAGGAGAAGATTATAATTTAAATCTAGATCCAAGACATGAATTATTGTAGGTTGGATTGTAGGGCCAACTCTTATAGGAAGTGAAATGACACCTTCAGACGAATGCTTAGCATCATCATAAGCTTTGATAGTGATTTTATTTGTTCAGTCTATACAATTCTCAGAGTATCCAATGCTTTCACCAATTTTAGTGAGAAAATATTCAGGCCCGCTCCACCGTCTACTAGGAATCGTCTAATCTTGCATTTATCAATGCAGACTTCGAGATGTAAGGGGTCATTATGATCAGATTTTGGTGCAAAAAAGTCTTGCTCAGAGAAGGTGAATGATGTTGCAAAGTTAGGTATCCAACCATGGCCTGAAATGCATTGGCATCTAGGTTGGCGGGGATGGATGCTTCTTGCAATGCTTTGTCAAGTATAGCTCTATGTTGTGGGGATTTGCAAAGGAGTTCCAAGATAGAGATTTGCATGGCGGTTTTTCCCAACTGCTCCAAGAGATTATATTGGTTCTTGGGTTGAGGATTAGGTAGAGTTCCTGGAATATTTATCTTGGTTCTATGAGTAGCAATAGAACAATTTGAGTTTGGTTTTTTTTATGGTGATGGTAGCAATGCGATCATCAAAGGGTGTTCTGTTAAGAATAATAGTGTTATAGTCATGTTTGACCATGGAATAGTTGGCACTATTGTTGTTCCCTGAACTGGAGGCTTTCCCTTTATCATGGTCTTGCAAGGGAGTCTTGAATATGGTATGATCAGCATTGATTTTTCCTTGTGAATCTCCCACTTATATGGTTCCATTTTCAATGAGTTCTTGAATAATCTTCTTAAGTGTTCACCATCTTGTTGTTTCGTGTCCTTTGCTATGGTGGTATTCACAGTATTCTTCTTCTTTCCACCAATCTATATTGATCAACGAAGGTTCATAATTCTTGGTGTCAGGTAGTGTGATGGTATTAGTTTGAAAATTTTGTTTGAGAACTGATTCGATAGGTTCACCCAAGGGGGTGTAGGTTCTCTTGGCATGAGGAGATCCTCTTCATTGTTGATTGTTTTGGACAACATTCAGCGTTTGGTTTTGACTCTATATTTGTGCATTTGGAATGGTTGGTGTATTTGATGAGGAGGGACCTTTAAGTTAAATGGTTAGACCTTTAGTTATTAGTTTGGCATCAAAAACTCCATCATTTGTTACATTTTTGTTTCAGGACCAGTATTTTCTCTTGTCATTGCTGGATTTCAGATTTTCCCTGTTTATCTTGAGTAGTCCTTTAGCGATAAGACCTTTTCAATAGGGTCACCTTTCTCAAGGATCTCTTCAAAGGTTGTACAACATTGGATTTGAATTCGGCTCATGAGTTCTCCATTAGAATTTTCCACAAATATGGTGACCAATTATTTTTCAGGAATGTGACAAGGGAATTTGCTAACCAAACCTCGCCATCTTTGGTAGAATGAGGTGAGGGGTTCTCCCTCTTCTTGTCTAGTGATGCTTAATTTTGCAAGGGTGACATCATTTTTAATGTTGAAGGAATAATGATTAATGAATTTTTCGGTCAGTTCGCCCCATGTTCTTATCCCTAGAGGAAGATGTGCAAACCAATCTAAAGTTGTCCCTATAAGACTTTGCGGAAATAGTCTCATTAAATAAGTTGGATCATATGAGACTTCCATACATGATGTGTTGAACTCTTGAATGTGCTCTATTGGATCCCATGTCCCCTTATACTTAGGCAAAGGTGGTGTTCTCAAATGAGGTGGAAAGGGTGGCATATATAAATTGCAATTGAATGGAAAGGGGCATAATTCCTTCATGGAAGAGGTCTTTTTGTTGGTCCCCAATTACATGTAATTCATATGTTGTTGAAGGGTCTACACTTGCTATATCAAGAAGTCTGCAAGAGATGGTGTTTTATTGCTTTGATTTGGTTTCATAATGCTAGCATTCAGGTCATAGGTTGGATTTGAATTATGATTGAGGCCTTGAGATGTGAGACCTTGATCACCATATTGATTTGTGTTGGTTTGATTTGGAATGAAATTGGAATTTAGGTGTGTTCCAAAGGTCATGTTTGTATGTGGTATGGTTTTTTGGAATTGATGTTTAGACCCTTGATTTGTGTTTTGGTTTTGAAAATTAGGTCCTTGGTTTACAAATGAAGGTGTTGGTCCTTGACCAATGTTTTGTGATGAAGAAAGGATTTTGAAATGAAGATGTAGGCCCTTGATGACATTTTGTGATGAAGGAATGTTTCCTTGGTTAGAATTTTGGAATGATGAGAGGGAGCCTTGATTCACATTTTGCAATGGTGGGACAGATCCTTGATTATTGTTTTTCTTTGGGATTTTTCGTGAGACAGTGTGAGCCTTTCTAGATTTACTTAAAAATTGAAATAAGGATCCTTGGTTTGTGTTTTGAAGTTTAGGAATGGGATCTTGGTTTTCATTTTGATTCAAAGGTGTAGGACCTTGGGAAGTATAAACTTGATGTGTGTTTTGGAAAAGGGGATTTGTAAAGGTCTTTCCCAAGGAGTTGGAGGTGCTTCCAAGTGTAGAATTTTGTCCTTGTGTAGTGATATGAGCTACCTTGTTTCCAAATGTTGGGATATTTGGCATATGTGTGGTTGTGGTACCCATGTGTGAGGTTGTCCCAAGGGGTATGTTGGTTGTTTGAGATGACAAAGACATGCCAAGTGCAAATGGATTTTTTAGTTTCCTCTTCTACAAGGGTTGATACATCAAAACCTTGAGATAGCTTGGCACCCTTTTTAGCTAGTGGATAGAAGTATCTATTAGGATTAGCACTAACAAGTCGATCAATCATGTTTAAAATTTTTGGGTCTTGATAAGATCTTTCAATTTCTTGAGGATTCAATTATTTGTTGAATTATTCTATGCTTAGGTTTTCCCATTTCTTATTGAATTCGTCATGACTTAGATTGTCCCAATTGTTGGTTTGATCTCTTTGTGGTACCTCTCGGTGAGGTGTGGATTGATTTGAATTAAAACCAAGGGTAGTGTCATAAAAAGAGTCACTTGAATATTCCATGTCCTATCTTTTGGATTTTGACCTTGTTTCAACCATGTGAAACGTTTTCAAGTTTAGTGACAATGCAAGATGTGGATGACACTAAACTATGTTTTTGGATTTTTAGATTTTAGGGTATGAAAATGCAAAGATAATAATGACCAAAGGATGGTGATAAATGAATGCTAATGGATGCTAGAATCAGATTGGTGATCAAGGTGACTAGATAATGCTTGATTGTAGATCAAGATAATGATGCAATTGAAACTATGCTATGTTTTTGTATTTTTGTAGTATAAGGATGCAAAGTGCAATCAATACAATATGAGTCTAAATGAGATTAATGTGAAGGAATTTCAAACTAAGGGTGGTAATCAAGCTAATGTGAACCCAAGGTAAAAAATTCCAGATGTCATTGACCATAAGAGAACAACTAGGACAGAAGACCAATATCAAGCTTGGCAAAGTGACAAATGACAAGAAATGACAATGACAATAGTCAATGACAAATAGAATGTGTAACCCAGAATTTCCAAAAGCTTAAAGGTCTCCTTATGTTCAAAATTTGAAGGCCTAAATGCAACCTAAGGGTGAAAGTCCAAATTGTGTAATGCAAGGAATGAAGGGATGCAACCTATGACGCAATGTTTTCCTAATGGGGGATGCTTAGAATGGGCTAGTAAAACTTTTGGTTCTTTGGTTTATCAGACAGAGGTCACTGTAAACTAGTTTTGATTAGATTTTGGACACAGATTTCAAGAAATTTTATTTAGCAGACAATTGTGGTTCAATTCTTATCAAATGTGTTTCACAGTTGTGGCTCGTGTTGGCAGATGTGGCTTTGTTTCTGGAAATTATGGTTCAAGCAGACAGTTGTGGGTTTCAAATTGAAATTTGTGGTTCATGGTGACAATTGCGGGTTTGTGTTTGACAGTTGCGTTTCCAAAATGATATTTTTGACAGTTTTGATGTTTTCAATGGTTTTTTATTCAATTTTTGATTATTTATGATGGAATATGACTAGCAAACACAACAAACAGTATCAAGCACTTTGGTTTGGTTTGATGTGAAAATATTTGATTTTTAAAGAAGACAAGTACAAACTTAAGGGTGGAAAGGGAAATATTCATTGAATTCCCACTTGGATTAACTAGTCACGCTTATTCTTAGTGGATGACTTAGAAGATTGGCCACACTAACTCCCCCAACATGGCACTCACTTCTCGGGTCAACCAAGCTTTGAGTTCTCATGAATCTCCCATGGTGAACTCTTCATCTTTACTAAAATCCGTGAGTATGTGGGATGGCTTCAAAGGTCTGACCTCCTACACCAGCAAATAGAAGGATTTTGGCTACTACAAAGAAGAGGTGTCTAGTAAGGGCATCTGGTTCAGGGGGTACTATGATAAACTCCCTCAGGAGGTCTTCCTAACCTTAGAACAAGGGGTTACATATCATAAAGATACTAGGGGAGAGCTATCATGTAACACGTCTCGTTGATTGTAAACTTTCTTTACAATCACAAATTTATATAGTGGTTCAGAAGGACTTGGCTTTAGCCCATTACCGCTTAGGGTCATCCCTTGGGGTGAGTACTTTTTTCCACCAAGGAAAGCCCTTCTAATAGGTGAACACAAAAATGGATGGGTTTGGCTTTCTGATCACTGATTTTGCACAAGGTGAGAGTATAATACCTACCATCCTTCAAACACTAAAACAGTGGTTCATTACCCCCTAATTAAATCTATGTGAGAAAGATAATCATTCTTTTTAGAGCACCAAACGAAGTGTTATCTAATCTAAAGAAAAAAAGATTGTGGTTTCAAAATAAAATATTAGACATTCAAACCTACAAAACCACGTATTAGTAGTTTCACAAAATGATCTTGGACCAATGAAAAAGCTGCAACAGCTGGTTAGCACAAAAGAGTTAAAACCTAGACTAAAAATCCAGAAATCAACAACTAAACCAAACTAGAAAATAAAGAAATGAAACTAAGATAAAAAAAGCTTAAAATAAACTAAATTAAGAGCTTTAATTTTTTGTTGCTTCAAGAGAAGCAATTTTAGGAGCTCCACTTCAATGCTACACGCTACAAACATAAAATTACTAAACAAAGAAAAAAACTTGAATGAAAAAACAAACTAAAATAGTGATAACTTTCTCAAAAATAAACAAAATTTTAAACAGTAAAAATCTATGGAAAACTAAGACATAGACCATAAAAACCCAGAAATTTTTTTTGCAAAATCCTGCACAACAAAAGTGTTATAAACAAAAAAAAAATTGGGTCTTAACAATTAAATCTTAAAAAGTTGTGAGCACTAAAACAGTCATAACTTTCTCATAACATATCAAAATTTTAAACCGTTTGAAGTTATAGAGAGCTAAAAGAAATTCCTATAAAACATAGATAATCATTTTTTAATATTTCATGCGCCCATTTTTTTGTGCTCAAAATAAGATGATGGTATTTTGTGTGAATTCTTGGTTGTAACCTACAAAATAGCAAAAACAAACAAGAAAGAAAATAGATTTCTCTGCAAAATTGTAAGATTTGTGTCAGGTTCACCAATGTAAGATGGGTTAAAATCAAATAGCATAGACTAAGTGACAGCCAACACAAATCTAAGCTAAAATCTCAATCTAAACAATAGAATACAAACAATGCATGAGTAAAATGAAAGCATCAAACTAAAATACTCCTCATACTTGAATTTGATTCACTTCCCTTGTCTCTCCTATTTCTTCTTATGCCAATATTTCCCTCAGATTTGTTGATGAAGTTGTGCAAATACCTACAAATAGTAAGAAAGAAAGTTGGAGATAATGGTTGTTAACTTGAAAATGGAGGAGAATGGTCTCTTTTATAGACAACCATTCGAACGGACGGTTGAGATCAATCCTCTAGAAGGATTCCAAGATCGACAAATGATAATGAATGAGATAGAAGTTACGAAATGAAGGTTCAAGATCGATCTTCTAGAAAGATGCCAAGATCAACGTTTGAGAATCGATGCACCAAAAGGAGGTGGGCAATGAAGGCTATGACGCTGACGGCTATGACGTCCAATGGCTATGACAGGTCATGAAGGCTTATGATAGAGATGGATATGATAGAAATAAAGGCCATGAACAAGGCATCTTTGACCAAAAGAGGTGCATTTATTTATTCAAAAATGGAGGAAATTGGCAAGTGGAAGATAAATAATTTAGCTGAATTATTTATTTGGAGAAAATTAAAAAAGGAGCATTTAATTAAATGGGGGATATGAAAATGGAACATTAAATAATTAAGTGAGATTAATTATTTAATAGGGGAAAATGGCAAGGGATAGTTAAATTATTTTGATAATTATTTAACTATAGAAGAATTAAAAGACCATGAATATATAAATAATTAGTGGTAATCATTTATCTATAGATAGAAGGTGATAGAGAAATAATTAAATAATAATTCATTTAATTATTGAAGAAAAGGGGGGATTAGTGACACAATTAATTTATTTAATTGATTAGGATAAAATAGAGATCAGAAGGTGAATTAATAAAATAATTAAATTTATTTAATTAATAGAGGAATATGATAAAAAAATAATCAAACAATTAAAATTATTCAATTATTCGAAGACAGAGACCAAGAAAAATGGTGCTCACAAACTTAGGACATTTTTTAGTGTCTACACCTGTATTTGGAAAAGATACCATAGAAGTAGTGAAGCACGTATTCTTATTATAATCTCTATAGGAAAGGCAAGATATTGATGAAGATAAACCAAAATTACTTGACTTTTTATCCTCACTCAAGAGAGTTGAATTAGATTGGTATAAGACATATCCTAAGCATGGGAAACGTTGGAATGAGGTAAAACAAGATTTCCTAGCTAACTTTGATACACTGTAAATTTCAACAAAGAGTGCAAGTAAAGTGAGAGATCTAGTATAGAGGGAAGATGAATCGGTAAAAGAATATGATAGACAATTCAAAGAAGTTTTTTGCAAGCTAGAAGAACCATTAATACAGATATAGATGATAGAGTGGTTTATTTTCAGACTTCAAAAAGACATAAGAACGACTCTGGATGGTAGAATATTCAACACTTATATAGATTTAATCACCATGACCTACCATGTTGAAGCCCAAATTTGGTGGAGACCTCATAGGGATGATATGAAGGAAAATGTTGATAAGTTACAACTTGCAATAGAATAGCTAACCATATAGAACTCAATTTTGGTGAAAGGAGACAAATAAAACCAAAGAAATTTGGTGCACATACTATTCACAAGAAGGCCACCTCTGAAATGATTTCCCTAAGGCTCGAGAAGAGAGAATTTTTATAGCATTACATGTATAATTAAAGATAATTTCGACCAAAAGTAACTCAATGTATTGTGGTACATGCCAAGAGTGGGATAGTCACCTCATGGAGGACTGCCTTGCCAACCAATTTCAGGTTCGAAACACACAGACTCATCCTAATCCTAGATGCCCTTTTCACCACAACTATGATGCAAATATAGATAGAAACATGGAATATGTTAAAGGATTGGCAAAAGGACCTCTATATAATGCAGAGAATACATAGCCACCGTGGAGGGATAACAAAAGTGCAAATATGTTATAGAACAGCCCACCGCAAGACTATATGGGAGATAATAGAAAATCCAATTATAGAGGAGGAAGAGGACGTGATAGAAACAAATGACAAAGGAGTGATGTAACATGCTAAAATTACACGAAAATAGGCCATTATGCCACTGAATGTTGAGCAAAAAGAGAAGAAAATTCCCTTTTTGTAGAGATGATTCCCATAATATATTTTAATG
The DNA here is from genome assembly GCA_007115665.2 of Sequoiadendron giganteum. NCBI lineage: Eukaryota > Viridiplantae > Streptophyta > Pinopsida > Cupressales > Cupressaceae > Sequoiadendron > Sequoiadendron giganteum. The sequence goes on from CM021110.1 coordinate 224,885,548, forward strand.
TGATAAGGCTCAACAATAGTATCAAAATACATCACATTATAGAAGTGATGAATTACAAGATAATAAAAGGGCTAGGTTGATTAGAAAAGTACTGGAAGGAGTCAAAAGCTACCAAATAATAGATAATTGGTCCTCAAACACATCAAATGAAGATTACTCTAAAGAAGAACAACCACTACAAATAAGAAAAAAGAAGAAATTTAGAATAAATAAAAACAAAGCTACAATACTAACTAGACAAAATGGAAGGAAAATTGAGGAACTTACCAAAGATTCAAAACCGAAAGTAGAAGAGTATTACCACTTATGTCCAATTAAGAGAAAACATGAGAAAATAGTGGAAAAAGAAAAGAAACAAATTATACAATAGTAGAAGGATGAGATAGCATGTTTATCAAAATAATATGTAATGATGTTGAAGAACCTAGCCTCACTAGCTCAATAAAATGATCTTTTAGTAAAATTGAAATAATTAGGAAAGTTTTAGAATAAATAGAAGAAACAACAAGTACATCAGATTATAGAAGATCAAAATTAGAAAAATGGTCCCCTATTAATTACAACAAATTTGAATGACACTAAAGTTAAATATGTAATGAAATATCTAGGTGTGGACCTCAACATCATTCCATCAACCACTTGGTAGAGGTTAGGAAAACCTAAACTCATTATAACACCTATGAACGATAGTCTAGCCAATGGATCTAGTATGGAAACATTAGGAACATGGAAGAACATTGAAATAAACATAAAAGAGATCAAAAAAATTATTGATTTTAAAGTTGTAGAGATGAAGGAACCTTTCAACACCTTTAGAGAATTTCTTAGATTGAAATGGTTTGTTAATTCCATTGGTATATTAGACTCTAGGAAGAAATCTCCTTAGTGGATGACAATAGAATAGTCCGCATTATTAGGATAAATAAAATACATAGCATATGTAGGAAATTGCACAAGACAAAGAAGATGAAGATCCCCATAACTTCTATTCTATTTCAAGGTTACCCACCATAGAAGAGGAGGATCCTAATAGTTTCAGAGAGATTGAGTTAGAAAGTGACAATATTAGTACTAATAGCAATGATATTTTAGAAGCATGGCTATAAGAAGAATAGGAGTTAACATCCCAGAAGTTATATGGCTTTCGGATAGTATTTACAATACATAGACAAGACATCGAACCTCCATAAAGTAATACAAATCCAAGAAAGGTGCCACAAATGCATAAAAATGACATACAAACACCATTCTGACATGTTCTAAACCCCCCAAACAAGAAAAAAAAGAGAGATAAAGTAGTATCTAAAACAAAGCAAGGCTATCTAAAAAATGCGGTCAGAAAAATAATTCCACATAAGAAAAGCACTAAGACAATAGCAACCGAAATTGGTAAAATGAATCACTCACACATAAAGGGTAGGTCCAATTTTGAACGTCAATTTCCTTGACCTAACCCTAAACACATAAAATCAGGGATCAAACAAAATTATTAAGAAAACACATTAATAGGACTTAAATAAAATTAACCTACAAATATACCACAATCCTTTCGCCCACCATAAAAGAAAAAATACTCACCAAAGAAATAGAGTCATAGAAATTTAATGAGAAAATGAAATGTATGAAATGGCTAGACCATTTATTACACCCATTGCCTAAGAAAGCTATAAATACACCACTCCATTCCTAATTTTCACTCATTGTGCATTCAACTCTTATCGAAGCATTCAAGATATTAACACACCAAACCCTAAGCTAGTTTACACTACATGACAAAGTCTTTAGCTCATAGAAATTTTTGCACCTATTCTCATTGATATTTATCAACAACCTAGGCCAAAGTATATGAAATCCCCATACAAAGCAATGGATATTGACCCAGTAGGGGCATTCTCAAAAGCACCTATGTATGTTATCTATATCAAGGATATCCGAAAATACATTCATGCACCTCTCACAGAGATTGACCACATTAAATTTGAAGAGTTGAGCCACATTGTCCTGCAACAAGGAACATTATAATATCTACCGCAATACAAAAACATTGTATAAAAATGATTGTGGACATATGTAAGGAATTTCTAGATTTCACAGCACACGAAGATTGGGTCTAGATAATCCTAAGCCAATTTCATGACAAATATACATACCTAGACCACCCATATATAATCACTAAAGATGCTATCCAAGTGGTTATCGAATTATGGGCCCAAGGAGAGGTTCCACCAAAGAAAGCTATCAAAAATGTAGAAGTCACCCACCTAACTAGAGCAACATATGATGTTTGGAGCCTCGATATCACAAAAATCACTAATCTAACGGTCAAATATGCCACCATATGCATTGCTTATAAGGTTTGATACACCAATCGATAGGCTTTCTCCACCGTAACTACCATCCACGTGGCCTACCAAATGGTCCATGATAGCAATGATATAGACCTTTGTGAGGTCCTGTAGTAGGAACTAATGGACAACATAAAGTGCACTAAGCAGTCTCACTATCAACTCATGTATTAGACTTACTAATATGCCTAATATTCTACTTCATGAATTAACTACTAGATTTTGCAAGGAAAATATGGGATTCAACCTGGCTAGTGGTGGCCCAGATCCAAGACCATGCTAAATACTTCCAAGATGTCACTTCATTCACCACAACCTACTAGGGGTTCTTTAAATCACTCCAACAAAAGCACAATAATAGGGACCGCATCTCCTATGAGGTGGTTCTCTAGTATATCAAGGATATTGTCTTTCTAGTAGACAAATACTACACTTTTATCGAAGCCATTAAGCCTAGGACCTCATGGATACCCCAACCTACATTAGAAATATCTAATGCAAAGATCAACAGCTATGCATCTATGCTCCTCAACCTTCCTAAGGATCTACAAGCTGATAAATTTACCACTTACTGAGAGTATATGGATAATTTATAAAAGAAGAAGGTTGATTCAATTTGACAAGAATAAAGAGAAGTTGCATGAAAATGGGGTTTACCAAAGCCAAAGATAGTGGAGCAAAGCATGTACAATCCCTAGAGGTCCAAAAGACTCCAAAGTGGCACCCCACCTATAAAACCTTCACAAGGAGAAAGAAGTAGGCCAAGGAAGAGGATAATCGCAACCACCCCTCCCAGAAAGGAACCCATAGAAGAAGAATCTACAAAATATCTCCTACAAATGAGTGTGGAGAAAGGAGAAGGAACAAAGAGTGGTCTCTCCCCAAGTGATGGTTATAAAGGAACAATAATAGCCAATCCTATAGGATGCATCCATTCTTGAGACCACAAATATTCCTGAATTCTCCTCGTTGGTAGATGAGGATCAAATTTTTAGGGGATTGTTCCAAAAAGAAATTTTGGACATGACACTCCAAAAATATCCAAACATGGCAATGCCCAACTAGGTAATCATAGAGAGGGAAATATCCAGGTACATGATAGCATCCAACCTATCATTGGAGGACCTAATGGATAAACTATTGAACCCCTTGACCGCTGCATTGAAGAAGAGAAGAGAGAAAGTAGAAAAAGAAGAAGAATGGGTAAAGGACCTAGCCATTAGAGAAGTGGATACCATAGTAACCCCTTTACAAAAATAAAAGTTGGCGGAGATCCAAACTAAAGAGCTTTGGTCAAAACAAAGGTTGGATAAACTAATGATAACTCAAGTAGTACATAAAGAGATAAAGAAGCAATAGAAAAGGCTTATCAGAGGCTGCAAAAGTAAGAAGCAAAGCTTAAATCCATTTCATCAAAGAAAGAACAATATCTTCCCTTTTTCATTCGGACATACCCTCCTCTTCCACAACATCTTTCATGCATTCCATCAAGGAATTTTTGGCCAAACAGAAACATATCCAACCAATGGTCTCTCCATAATTACTTCATATCCCGCCAGTAGGCTCATAGGTAGACATTGTGAGCATATCACCCCTACATAAATTCTATTTGGGGCATATCTTATACCAAACTACAAGGGAAGATTTCCTAAAACATCATGTGGAGAATTCAAACCAATTAGAATAATTAATCAAGGATATACAAGGGAAATTCCCCTAGATACAAGGAGACTCATCACAACCATTGGCCACATAGTTGATAATTTTGATAGAGGGTGTGGTCAAGGACACCCATACATAGAAGAAAATACTAAGATAAAAAATCTAAGAAAAACTCTAGAAGAAAAGGATAGACAATGAGAGGAAGAAGTGTGCTATAGTACATTCTACTTTGGAATCAAAAATCGAGACCTTCAAGAACACAAAAGGAGATTTGAATGCTCTATATTAGTTTTGTCTACAATAGCCAATAGTAACAACAACAACTAAGGGCCAAATGGATCAACTAGAGGTACAAATTCTCCAAACAATGATAGCCTATGATTCCTTACAAGACATAGATGGGAATTTTAGGGTGCATATTGAGGCCTTACATGCATAGTTTCAATAGCTTCAAGATCAATGAGATCGGGTTTGAAACCGATTTCACCAACTTTAGGAATTTGTTAGCTAGAGGTTGGCACATATCACCAGAGCCCTCCAAGAATCCCAATAGTTGACACAAAAAATATAAATTCCTCAGACATTTTTAGAGGTAGAGAAACTCTTCATGTAGATTCAGCTACTAACCTAGCAACTACACCTGACCAAGACCTAAGGGGATACAAAATTTTCCAACCTAAAAAAAATCTACAAGGACATCCTTCCAGCAAACTAGCATTGACTTGAGAACAAGTCAAATTTTTGAAAGGGGGGATGATGTTAGCTACAAAGCAAGACATTGAGGACATCGTTCAATAAAACATACCACAACTTGGCGCAAAAGACATGCAGAGCATAATATTGTAAAGACGCCATCTAGACTAGGGGTGTTATATATGGGTCATGTCCCATCCCATAGATATATGTATAAAAGAAGATAAATGATAGAATATAAGAGAGAGAGATAAATATACATGTGATAGAGGTATAAGGAGAATTATATAAAAATGTATGAAAGAACATATGTATAGAGATTAGATAAGGACTAAGAAAGAGTATAGGGGAAGATATAATAATGTACCGTTTTGATCTGATTGATATAAGATACTGGAATTCTATCTATATGATGTTATGTGTTATTTTGTGAGTATATATAATAAATTAATCATATGTTTTCTGTTATCGGTGTTCACCTTTATATGAATCAGTCTGAGTATGAACTACAACACTTAAAAATGATTGGGGCTCAGAACTTCAACATGTCTTTCTCTATATTTCTTGCTAACAGTTATATAATATCACTTACAAAATAATAAAAAATTGTCATATTGTACCAAAATATTTTCAAGGCACTAGGAAGATGTCAAGGAGAAGATGAATGCCCAATTTTTTTTCCTCTTAGATTGTGTTGAAATCCACATGGCTTCCATGTCCATCAAAAATGATGTGTTCATTTGTGAGTGAAAATCCACCAAGGATTGATCTAGTAAAATGGTGCAACCAATTCAAGAAGATTTGTTTGGTCATCTAAGTATGTGGTTGGGTTACCATGCATTCCCCTACTTCGTAGTTATTTGTGTCCTTTCTTAACTATATTTTAATCTTAAAATGATAAAATTCTCGCATTTTATGTCTTGTTGCATATACAAAATAATATTTTTATCCACTCTACTTTTTTTAAATTTTGTAGCACACTTCTACTACCCAACTTTGTAATAACTTGTATTCCATAATTTCTTCATGTGTGTACACTTGTTTCATCATAATTTTATATCTTTGTTGACCCATATTTATTAGAAGTATATAATTTATCTAAACTATCAAATGTATCATGATGTTTGGTTGCAACATGACTATGAGCTATCTCTATCAAGACCCTTAGCATTCCTTATTTAAAAATTTGGATTACATTTCAAGAAACTAACCCACCATGCCTTGTTTGACACACTATTTTAGAATGGATTTGGCCTTTTTTTTAAAATGTGTACTATGTTTGACTTCAAATAAATAGCTTCAAGACTTTGATCAAGTTGAGCCAAATCTTTGCACGACTCAATGACTTCCAACTCTTCTTCATTTGACAAAACAGTTGGTGATCCCTTCTTTTGTGGTTATTTATCCATAAAGCCAATAATTCAAACTATTGGAAGGGATTCCCCACTTTTTCATTATCTCTAATAGAGAATGTATTATCCTTGACATCCATAATAACACCAACTATTTATTTTTTACCCATTCCATTTTGTTGGATTTTTTCATTCTATAATGCTTAAGAAAATTGATAATAACATCCTTAATATTTCCATTGTCTTTAATTGGATTACAACCAATGTTATTCTCAAATGGAATGATCTAATTATCATTTTCATCTAGTTCAACCAAAATTCAATTTCACTCCTCTTGATAAACTACTATGTAGCCTTTGATTTGTTTTTTAAAATTCCTCTTTCCTATTGTCATTATGCCTAAACAGAATGATATCAATTAGTAATAATGAACATAAATATGCAATAAATTTTATTATCATATACATCACATTGTGTGATCCATCATCACAATAAAAAATTATTGTGTTATCTTGATCATAGATCATGGAATATGGTAAAAATCTATGACCTGTTATATGGGTCAGTTGTGGGGTTTTTTGACTCTTCTCAAGGGGTTCGTCAAGGAGATCCTTTGTCACCTTTTTTATTCATCATTATAGCAGAAGCTTTGAGTAGATATTTTCTTATAGCTAATGTTCAAGGTAAAAACAAGGGGGTCTTGATTCCTAATACTAATCTTTCAGTTACTCACTCTTTATTCGTTGATGATACATTGCTCTTTGGTAAAGCTGTTTTTTTTTAAGCTTTACATATGAAATCTTTATTGGATAAATATACTAGAGTTTCAAGACAAAAAGAAAATGAAGGAAATTCAAAAATTTACTTGTTCAACACAAAGTCTTCAACTGAGAAGAGTATAGTTAAGCTATTTGGCTTTAAACAAGATCAATTGGCAAGTAAGTATCTAGGAATTCCCTTTTTTTAGGACAAAACAAGGTTACTTATTGGCAAAAAATTATTCATAGTATTCAATCCAAATTACTTTCATGGAAAGGGAGATGGTTATCTCTTGTAGGTAAAAATTTTCTGGTTAAAACTATTTTATCAACTATACCTAATTACTATATGTCTGTTTTGAAAGCTCCAAAGTCTATAATTTTTCAAATTAGAAAATTATCAAGAAATTTCTATGGTCTGGAAATGTAGATAGCAAAAAGAGAATTCCTCTGATTTCTCTTGAAACAATGTGCCTTGAAAAGTTAAAAGGTGGAGTAGGTCTTCACAAATTGCTTGAAAGGAACTTGGTGTTAGGAGCTAAAATGGTTTGGTGTATGTATGCAAAACCTTCTCTCAAATGGTGTCATCTAATGCACAGTAAGTACTTGGATAGTCAGTGTTCATCAAGAATATTCACTATTTCTAATCCTCCCCTAGTTTCAGCAATATGGAATTTTCTTCTTTCCTGTAGAAAGCTTATCTTACCACATTTAACTCGGGAAATAAATGATGGTAAAGAAGCTCTTTTTGGGAAGATTCATGGAATGGGCATAAAAACTTATTAAAAAGTGGCAATTTTGGGAATACCGTATATTTATTGACACAAAAATGGGGTCCAAAAGTTAAAGACTATGTTCATCAAGTTGATTCTTTGACTGGTAAATTCAAGTGGAAAGATCTCTCAAATGAATCAATAGATGAAAAACATAAAGCTCAAATTACTTCAATTCTTGGTGAGAGGACATTTTATATCTCATCTACTCCAGATAGGCTAATTTGGTCAAAAGCCCAAAATGATTGCTATTTTCTTAAAGAGGGGTATAAGTCTCTTTCTCAAGATGTTACTCAATTAACAGTTCAAAGAGCTTATAAATTTTGTTGGAATTCAAAAAAATTTCCTAAAGCAGGTTGTTTTGCTTGGCTTGCCATTCAAAATAAAATTCTAACAAGTGACAAATTAGCAAAGTTAAAAATTTCTACACCTTTTAAATGTGTTCTTTGTGAGCAGAAGTTAGAAGATATTAATCATCTTTTTCTTTTGTGTCCAATAGCACAAACTTGTTGATTGTTTTTTATGGAAAAAATGAATTGGTTGTCAACTTTGCCAAATTCTATCTAGAAGTTATTTACTAGTTGGCCTCAGCTTTATTCTTCATCATTTTGCTAGCATCTGGTTTGTTATTCCTTCCTCAGTTTTGTGGGCTATTTGGTGGGCAAGAAACAAATGCATCTTTAGGAAAGAAAAATTGAATATTGATCATATGTTAGTATTACTAGAAAATTCAATTTCAGAAACTGTTAATGCTTTTGTGGCTAAAACCAAACATATTGGTTCAATTTTATCATATTGGGATTCAAAAATGTTGCTAGCATGGTCTCTCTTAACTCTGCCTTTCAAAGGTAAACCTTCATCAGGCTTGTAAAAAATTAAAAAGAACTGATATTGTTTGGATATCGCCTCCTTTGGGGTTTTTTAAGTTAAACTTTGATGGAGCATCTAGAGGGAATCCAGGAATTTCTGGTGTTGGGGTGATTATAAGGGATCATAAGGGGTTAGTTTTATGTGCTAAATCTTTTAAATTGGAGTTTGGCTCTAACAATGTTGCTGAAGCACAAGCTTTGTTACAAGGTTTAAAATTAGTTCTTAGTTTTCAAAATCCAAAAGTAAAAATTGAAGGGGATTCTCTAATTTTAGTAAATGCTTGTCAAGATCGAAAATTCACAACTGGAAGTTGGAATACATTGTCAAACAAATTTGGGCTATGCTTGACAAAATAAATAACTTTTAAATCTTACACACTTACAAGGAAGATAATATGGTTGCATATTTTATAGCCAATTTAGATTGTGATCAAACAGAAAAGGAAGTAACTCATGTGGTTGAAATTGGTAAAATAAATCATGCTTTGGAAGCTTTAATTGCAAAAGAGGAAAATATTTGATGGTTTATCATAGTAATATCTGCAAGTTCTCATTAAGAAATGCAAAAATTTGGATTTGCATATGTAATTTTCAAGTATAGAGGTGCACGATCAAAATTACATTATTGAAAAAATTTAAAACTTTATTGAAATGTAATCAATCTGCACATTTATATTTGGCAATTACATGTGTGGTACTTTGCACTTCTTATTATCATAAATTGGATATGGCAATTTTAATTGCTATCAAAAACAACATCTCTGGAAAGTTACAACCAGTGGTGATTTGATGTGGTATCATGTCAAAACCAGTGAAAGATACTTATATTAATATTTGAACAAGGTTATGGGCATGGAAAGCTTGGAAAAGCATGCCAAGAATATTTGAAATCAGATAACGTCATGATATCTTTTCAATATGATGTAAGCGTGGATTTTCTTACAAGATAAGGCAATCTTTGTTACTAACGTGTTAATATTTTAAGTACTCTCAGGTACTTGGAATTTTTTTGACAGCATCTTGAAATAGTTGTGGCACGTATGGATTATTCTCCTTGACAGTGGATAAACAACATATGCTAATTCTTGATGAACACATGGCTTGCTATGAATATCACACCGTAAGTTGTCACATTGGTGAGTACGCTTATCATCCTTTAAAATAAAAAGTTTAAAGTTTCAATAAAATTAGCATGCTAATGCATGTGGTAATATTCGTTTCAAAGGACTATGCAAAGAAAGAAAGGAATGTTTTATTGGTATCAAACAAGCATTCGCCTATATATCTGGGCTACAATAGTCGTTTTGTTTTCATCAAAGTTAATTTTCTTTCTTTGTGGAGCTGCTGGATGTCTTTTTTCTAGATTGAATTTGGAAATGGATTATCGTCCAAAAAATCTCAGAATGTGGTTTCCAATGCAAAGTTGGGAAGCTCTGATTTCTGGTAAGATTGAAGTAGAGCATTTTTAAATAGTGTTTAAGTTTCATTGTCCATGTGATTTCAGATGTCTCAAATGTGTCATTGGGAGTGAAGTTCTCCAACCAAAAACTAGAAGGTTGATTTCTCCTTCAAATATTCTCTCAATCTTCATTTCTAATCTAATGGACATGCTTCAATGTCTAGATTCTGTGACTATCATTGCAAAAAAATGGTCAATGATATTTTTTTGCAAAATGATGCTCTACTTACCAGTGCTCAGAAGTATGTTTTCTCAAGGGGAGAAGGATATGTGGGTGGTATTTTCCCTCCACATTTCTTACCACACAACAAAGCTTTTGTGAATGTTTATGATGCTCTTAAGCAGTCATTAGAATTCTCTGATCCCAGTCATTTGAATAGAGCCTTAACAAGATATATCCATCATTTGGGCAGGGAAATATCTAAAATTTTCAGAGAAAAATATCACTATACTTTTTTTTTGCTTCACCATAATTGTTATCATGCAGCTCCTTTTTTGCAGCGTCATCCAGGTACTCTTCAAACAAGCTCACAAGGTCCAGAACAAAACCTATTTCACAACATGTCTCAGCCACAAAATCAAGGAATAAGTTGCAAGAGGGTTGACATGGTTGTTGTTCTAGATATGAATATTGCTATAAATTCTCAGAACGTGGAAGAAGGAAATGAAGAACAAGGTGACAACTTGATGGAAATCATGCAGATGGAGGAGTAAACTGATCGAAGTAAAGTGTTGGTTTTTTAATATACTACATAAAGTTGATCCAAAGGTTTTTTTGCCAAGATGTTGAAGATTTCAAACGAAGACATATGATGCAAATTCGGTTTTTTGTTGTTTAAATCATGTATGTAATGCCTTTTGACGTAAATGGCATTTTGTACTTACCAAATATATAAGTTTCAGAAGGAAAAATTAGAGGATATTGTAAAGATGAAAACATTGTAAAATGATCAATTTAATTGGTCATAGGTTAGTTTTTTTTTTCTGCATTTTACGAGCTATAATAGGAGGTTTTCTTACTGGCTCTTTCTTGCCGATATGCTCCTTGAACCAATATTTTTACAAAAATATTTACTTATAATATAATAATATATAGTGGCTTGCAACTTTTGTTTTAAAAAAAGAAATTATTTATTATTTAATAAACAATGACATATGTAAAATGTGTTTTTTGTTGGATTTGATCCCTCAACCCTACATCTCCAAGATGTCGCCTGCAATCAAACACCTATCACAAAAAAAAAAAATCAATGAAATTATTATAATAGCCTAAGCTCTATTGATGCAAAAATACATGAATAATTATTGAACAAATATAATGAATTACTCTTGATAAAGGATAAAGAAACCCTAGGTGAGGATTAAATTAGATCATGACATATGTCCTCATCATATGACTTGAGAAAAAAAATTAGTTGACCTAAGTAAGCTTAAGTACACTAGTGTAAAGAGGGGCCTAATAATCAAGTAATTACCTTTTTACTCTAACACTCCCCTTAAGTGAAACTTAGGGAGAATCTAAAACCTCTAATGATGAAGGCATAAAAAACAAAAAAAGGGTCTTGCCAACTAGGCTTGATGAGGTACTAGTGTATGAATTAAAAAATCTTATAATCAAAGAAAAGGAGAAACATCATGGAAAAAAACTCCTATCTAGAAGAGAAAGACATAAAAAAGTGAAGGAAAAAAGCCTCAATATATCCCCCCGAGGAGAAATTTCATGACATATACAATATAAATCCCCTTGAATAGTATAAAAAATATTTGAAGGACTAAAAATACTCCAAAATAATATCCCAAAAGGAGTGGAACATGAAGATGAACATCAAGAACACCATTGAAGCACAAAGAAACTACAAATAATTGTCAAAAAATGACTATTATAGTGTTAAAACCAAAATACCTCCTATAAAATCAAAATGAATATTGGGATTAAAAATAATAAATCTAAATGAGTGACCCCAAAAATACTACTCAAATATGTAGGAGTAAATGATGACTCCCATCACCCCTAAGAACAGTTACAAGATCAAAATATCTTCCACAAAAGAGAAAATGGCAAGAATAGCTTGCTATGATTATGAATACAAGATTGATACAAATCTACATGATAGGCATTGTATATAAAGGAAAGGTGAGAGATAGGATTAGATAGGATTGTAACATGTGTCTTAATCCTATGTTATAAGACAACTATTAAATGACCTAGGTAACCAATATGAAATAAAAGTTAAAAAGATAAGATAGGATAATATTTTATTTTGACAACTAAGACTTCTAGAAAGACACTTAAGACCTAAGTAAACTTAACATGTGACTAAGTCCCCATTGTGAGGATTAGCTAGGTACAAGACATTTATTAACACCAACAAAATAATGATCAAATGGCTAACCAAGGCAATAATTTGATAGTTGAAGGTACAAATGGCACACCAATATGTATGAGGGACCTCAACAATGCTTCTCAAAGATTACAAAATATACAAGCCAAAAATATTGGTGCCAATTGTCTAAATAAAATTGATCAACTAAAGATGAAAGTTCACCTCCACAAATAGGAATGTAATATTGTCTATATGGTATGTGGTCCATTTCACCAAAATGCATGGGTAACTAACCACTACATCTACCTAGTATATATATATAAAAACTAGATACATATCTTAGTCCAAATCAAAACTAAGGAAGCATTAGCACCAACACTATGTACTCCCATCATAATTTTAAAAATGGAGAGGGATGACAAGTTAACTAAAACTATATGTCACAATGTAATACAAGGAGAAGAAACATCATTAGAACCTGCACAAGATAATCTTGCAACTAAAAAAGGGTGTGTGCAAAACAAGGCACACGTGCATGAAATTAGATAAGGTTGTGATTGTAAATAAAAAAGTGCACACAAAGAACTCTAATAGTACTTTATAAAGTAGCGTGAGTACAAAAATGGCACATGATAGACAAGATTCTAAACTACAAATATAATATGTGCCACTTTATCTCAATGTGCTTACAAATAAATATGTGCATTCAATATATGCTTATAATGCCTAAAAGAGAGCACATGTTGAAAATACATATAGATTAGCTAAAAAGAAGTCATTTCATACAAATAGAATTTTTTAGATGCCAAAATGTCCAAGTAATCAATCAAAATGTTAAATAATGATAAATTGAATAAAAATTGCCTAGGTAGATTAAGGAAAAAGTTTGTATATAGTTGTGAAGATATTTTAGATACCTTTTCAACGTCACAAGAATCATTAAAAATCAAAGATCCAAGAAAAAAATATGAGCCTAGAAGCCAAAAATGAAGATTTGACTTCAATAGGCATTAAAATATACCAACAAAAAACCTAAAAAAGTATCAACACCACTAGAAAGTACTCAAGACCATCTTTTTGATGATATCTAATTTGCAAGAATCTAACTCTATATCAAAAGTTACAACATTTTTTGTAGACTTCTCTTTTAGGCCTCAAAGCACAAATAAGCCCTACATAGGCACCTAGTCACCCAAATGACCAAGATTTGAGATTCTAAGGTGTGGAAAGTTAACAATAGGGTCCTAGTTTCTTGTTTGAATAGTGGCTAAGACCATGGGGGCTAGCACCCAAAATTAAAAAATTATTTATTTTAAAGTAAGAAATTAATACAATATTCAAATTACCATCTAGACACAAAAATTGGAGTAGCACAAAAATCAAGATGGATCAAAATTTGAGATAAATTTATAAAATTATGACACAAAAACTGAGGCAATTATACAACTATACCAAAAAAATAGAAAAGTTTTTGAAACCTCAAAGAAAATCTACTCCAAAATCTGGTGTCTTATATAAAAATAAGGGTTTTGATGTCTTCTAAACACAACCATGAGTTATGTTTTACTTCATTATGTACCATTTGGACACTCAAGCCTAGATCTCTCAAAAAAAAGATGGGAACTCTAGTATCATGTTGGAGTTGTTTTTTCAACCCTATAACTCTTAGAAGTCACCTAGAATCAAACACCTATCACAAAAAGAGAGAAAAATAATAAAATTGTTGTAATAGCCTAAGCTCTACTGATGCAAAAAAAATATGAATAATGATTGAATGAATACAAGGAATTACCCTTGATAAAGGATAAAGAAACCTTAGGTGAGAATTAAATTAAATCATGACATGTATCCTCATCCCATGACTTGAGATAAAATATCATGTGATTTAAGTAAGCTTAAGTATGCTAGTGTAAAAGAGACCTAATAATTAGATAATTAACTTTTTACTCTATAATTTTTACTTAGAACTATGGCATTGTAGATCATGAATGAATTAAACAATTTATCGACAGAGACATTCTAGTAGAGAATAACTATTACTATAGAAAGCAAACCTCATATTAAACTATTAAATAATTTCCATAAAGAAATATCTTTTATTATTTATTTTTATAATATTGTTATTTATTTGCCTCTTTCACTACTTCAAGTAAATAATTTTAACAACATGAGGCTATCATATTGTTTAATCAAGTTTGCTAGACTAATGGATAAATTCAAGGGGACCCTAGGCCAATTTCCAATCCATGGTATAAGGCAAAGAAATAAGTATGGCTCATAGATTGAGGATCCTCAATAGCCCATATGATATTTGAGAATAATCCTATCTTTTTCTCATATAAATTAAATATATTAAGGGGTCTTTTTTATGGATTAGCGTATCTATATTCCTATTACCCATTTTTCCCTCAAGGATCAATCATGTGGATATTTCTTATGGGTTAATTTATATTATATTATTTTTATAATCATATTATTTGGAGTCAAAATGTAAATGGATAATTCAATCCTGGTTTCATTTTATATGTTTTTTCCCTCCTAGTTTTTAAAATTATGTGATACATGTATTTGAATTCTTGGAATCATATTAGTCAAGAGACGACCATGTGGATTCAAAGGAAGCCATTTTTTAATTTGGTGTATTAATTGGGATATGATTTCCAAATTATGAGCTTTACATCTTTATATTTATTTTACAAGTACTTCAATATTTGGTTGACAAGGTCTCCAAGCTAAACATTTGTTCCATATTTGGAAGAGATGGAATGATTTCTTAGAACCTATAAGCTAGTTTACTTAATTGAGGACCAAAAATTATGCACTTCTATATATTATGTAAATGAGGAAGTATGGAGTAATGTAGGCAACTATATATATGTTCAGACAAGCTAGATGCAATATTAAACAAAATTAAATATAATATTTATTATAGTTTTGTTATATTTTAGACGTGAACTTTATTTTCAATGAATGACATTGTGTTGTGTTCAAAATAGAGTTAGATTTGAAAATTATTACTTTCTTAGCTGGTACTTTTCATTGGGATGATTTTGGTGTGTCAATGATATATATTAAGTAATTTTATAAGAATTATTGACATGGTGGTTATTAACATAATTTGAAATATTTATTGATATCTTATTCATATACAATCATTGAAATATGTTATATTAATGGTTCAAACTATGACAAGTTCCCTCATAACTATTGGTACATAATTATTGGGTTTTCTCGCCTATACATCCACCTAAAAAAAAATTGTCTCTAAATTTGTCGTATAGGTTTTTAGTCTAACCCGATTCAATATCCTTCTTTCAACTCTCCACTTATCACTTTGAGATTTATTAACCATAATGAGAAAATGTGGTATAATATATAGGGTCAAAAGCATCTCTTTTTAATTTTAATTGGATTTTTTTGTTTACTATCATAAAAGATTACTTGATCTCCAAGTCTAGATTCCTTGAATTTACTATTGCAATCATCTCATTCCTTTTGTCTCTTCTGAAGTCTACTCATATGCCACTAGAAATATTTTCTTGTAAAATTTCTCCAAGTCTACCAACCTTTCTCTCACCATATATTCTTCATTCATTGTTAGTGTCAATTCATCCAAAATCTAGGCACTAGATTTTTTCTCAATAACGTAACATCTTGTCTATAGAATAATTAGATTGTATAATACTTAGTTAATCTCCTATAGGTGGTTTAATATTACCATAGTATCATTGAAATCTATGTATGTTGATCCCCAATTTTTAAACTAAATATTTTATATGGTACTCTTTCAAAGACTTTGTTAAATGCTTTTATGTGTTTGTTTGCTTGCAAATGGTAAGATGTGCTTATATTAGGAATTATTAGGAAGTTCTTAAATAATTCAAAGATATTATAATTTATAGCTTATTTTCCTTGATCACTTTTTTATGATCAATGGGAAACCAAACTTGATAATAAGGTTTTCATATAAAAAATTTGTTGTTTGTGTTGTGCAATCATTGGTTGGAATTTCTTTTTCCCAACTTACCAAATATTCAATGTGGGTTGAATAAACCAAACATGTTTTTTCTAGTTGTGGTTTTGATTGTCCCAATGAACTCTATCGTCCACTTTTCAAATGATACTAACATCAACACTAGACATAGGGACATTTCATCCCTTATGTTAGGTTTTTTAATCCATTAGCATATGTCACAAATTCTAGCATACTTATGTGCATCAAAAAATAGGGTAGGCCACCATAGACATGCTAATAAAACTTTGTATTGTCCCTTATCCCATATGTGGTCCTCTACTACTACCTTGTGTAATCTCTTAGGATCAACTCCCTCTTTGTGATGATGCAACTCTTCTAAAGCTCTCATATTTTCCTATTTTTAGCCGATAGGCTATATATAGAATAAAGTTTCACTTGAAACTTGTCTCACACCGTAAAACTACTACTCAGTTGTTGGTAAACAACAAATGGTTTGCAAATTGTCAATTTTCATTAGATGAAATCATTTCCTTCTGTCATGTGTGAAAATAAATATTAACTTGCAACAGAGATATTTTCATTTATAGCTGCAAAAATAGTGTCATAAATATAGTTCCATAAAGCTTGATGCACGAGCATCCTTGGTTCTTGGCAATCTTGCATCAACCAAAAATATTTTGTATTCAATTTTGTTCTTTTTCAATTCTTTCCAGTTCAAGTTGGTAGATCTAGTGTTCCTTCATGTTTGCTAACCTGATCTTGTGTACCTAAGGTTACATCGTGGACATGTTCAATTACCTTATTCCAATTTTTCAGCATGATTGGATCTTTTTCCAATAAGTTATCGCTTTCGGATTGAGTGACAGATTTTGGGACTGGCCCCAAAATTATTTTAAATCCTAACGGCTAGTTGGATCGATTTCGGATCTCGCCTGATGCTTGCGGATCCTCATGGTGTGTTTAGATTTGTTCCTTGGAGTGTCGTCGACCTTGTTTTTAGGTCCACACTTCATCTTACACATTTACCGTGGAAAAATTTTAGATTTGAGGCCAACCTATTCTTGCACACGTTACATTTTCCTCATGGGAGATTGTAATGATCTTTGGCCGATGTTGATGTTTCTTGACCCGCGGATGTGATATAAAGCTTGTAACAAATCATCATAATAGCGGTGAATAAAGAATCAATGGATTAGGTTATACATAAAGTTCGATCTGTAGGATTTTTGCTCGCATGTAGGAGCATTATATTTTGAACATGTTTTAATCAGGCCTGTGAGTCAAAATATGTAAGCCCAGATGTGGCTGACTATCTGTAATTGACATTTTTGATAATAACAAAGTCTATAACTGTATTTGCCTCCATATTCTATGTTTCTTTTGTTGTGTTACTCTTGTTGCATGGACCGGATTATTCTCCTTGAGGACCCTCCTACTGTGTCTGCACCAGTTTGGTATCAGAGCGAGATTCGTTCCTTGTGAGATCATCTGAGTTTGTGTAGTCCTGTTGAAGATTTGTTGTGGGGTGATGGATTGAGGATCTAACCTGCAGCTGTAGAGGATTTGTGTAAGGATTGCGGGGAGAAGAAATGGTAGAGGAAATGGAGCGCGTGGAAATGCAGACCCAGCAGTGATGGAAATGTTGAGAGGAATTGCTGCCAGATTAGAATCAATTGAAATGGCCCAAAGAAGAGGTCGACCAGTTGAAGATGTGAGTGATGAAGAAGTGGAAGAAGAGGAAGAAGTTGCAAGAGAAGAGCAACCCAGTCTTGATCAAGGAGAAGAAATGTTCATAAGAGTCGTAACCAGAGTGAACACTAAACCACATTTCAATCCACCAGATTATACTGGTAAGTTAGATTTAGATGAATTGCTTGATTGGATAACAAAAATGGAAAAGTACTTTGATTTTGAAGGAACCACAGAAGATAAGAAGGTAAAGTTTACTTGTACAAATTTGAAAGGACATGCATCCCTTTGGTGGGAGCACTTGCAAACAGATAGGAGAAGAAAAGGAAAGGAGAAGATAAGATCATGGGATCGGATGGTGAATAATTTGAAGACAAAGTTCATGCCTGTAGACTATTAGATTAGTTTATTTTGAAAATTGCAGAATCTGAAACAAAAGGAATCAAGTGTGACAGAGTATACTGGGGAGTTCTACAAGTTGAATATCAAATCTAGACATTCAGAAGATGAGACCGAACAAGTAGCTAGATATATGAATGGTTTGAGGTTGTCTATACAAGATGAGATCAATTTGATTAAGTTGTTGAGTGTGGAAGAAACATATCAATGTGCCCTAAAAGGAGAAGATAATTTGAATAAAATACATGAGCAAAGACAGAAAGGAAGAGGTGGAAGATTTCAGAGAGGAATAATATTCAATGGAGGAGGAAGAGGACCTTTTGTAGATCAAAATAAAGATAAGGAAATCAGCAAGAATGATAGTTCATACTGTAGAGATGATGAAAACTCTTAAAAAAGAGGAGGATATGGTGGTTACAAGAATGAAGGACACATAAAATTTGACAGAGGACAAGAGAAAAGAGAATTCAAAGGAACTTGTTATAAGTGTGGTGGAGAAGGACATAGAGAATTTGAATGTAATCAAGGGGAAACAAGCAAAAGAACAAAGAACAGTAGGAGAACAGCCTTTGTTGAGAGAGACCATGATGGATCACCTAACAAACCAGAAGAAGGAGAAGTGTTGGTGAACAGAAGATTATTATGTCAAAGTGAGATGGAGTAGGAACCATTGCAAAGAAAGAATTTGTTTCGGACCAGATGCAAGGTAGCTGGTAAATGTTGCAAACTGATCATAAACAGCGGAAGTTCAGAGAACCTGGCTTCTGAAGAGATGGTGACCAAGTTGAATTTGGAAAGATTGAAACACCCAAAGCCCTATTCAATAGCATGGATTCAAGATGAACACAAGATTCTGATAAGTGATCAATGTTTGGTGAATTTGAAGATAGGAAATTACCATGATGAAGTTTTGTGTGATATTATGCCTATGGATGTATGCCATATTTTGTTGGGAAGGCCTTGGAAGTATGACAGACAAGTTATTCATGATGGAAAGAAGAACATATATACTATTGTTGCTAATAGGAGGAAACGGGTTTTGTTGCCCTTGGAAGATGTTCCTAGAACTGAGGTGTGTACGAGTGCTAGAATCTATTTGGTTGATGGGAGGATATTCTTGGATGGACTGAGCCATGAGAACATGTGCTATGCCCTAGTTGCTAAGAAATTTTAAGATTTGAAGCATATAGAAGAACAACCTAAGGAGATGAAAGAATTGCTAACAGAATATGAAGCTATCATTTCAGACAATGTACTTGATGGATTGCCACCTATGAGGAGTATTAATCATTGCATGGATTTGATTCCTGGAGCTAGTTTACCTAACAAAGCAGCACACCAAATGACACCGGCAGAAAATGAGGAATTGAATAGACAAGTGCAAGAATTGTTGAGAAAAGATTTGATCAGGGAAAGCTTAAGTCCTTGTGCAGTACCTGTTGTATTGGCACCTAAGAAAGATGGAGAATGGAGGATGTGTACAAACTCTAGAGCCATAAGCGAGATCACAATGAAGTATAAATTTCCTTTGCTCCAGATGGATGACATTATGGATTGTTTGAGTGGAGCTAAGTGTTGGAAAAACAAGGATAGACAACTGAGAGGGGGGGTGAATCAGTTGTTACCAAAATCAAACTTATACAACATTAACCAATCCTTATATCATAGATCTGATAATTAATAATGCAAGCATATGAACAACATATCAGAGACACATGAACATAAATATTTTATACGTGGAAACCCAGTGAGGGGAAAAACCATGGTGGATGTTAGTTTGCAAGATTATACCCTAGTAGAAGTATAATGAAGAATAAAAAGAGAATGCACTTGCATTTGGGCACACTACCTAGAGCATACTACTCAAAGGGAAGGCTCACTGCCTTACATACAGTAATCAAATTGAATCCATCTGATGAATTTGAACTAAGAAAATAGCTTCTACAAAAGCCTTATTACAGTTCCAGTTAAGCACACTAAAACCTCTTCAAACTCTTCCACACTCTGCTCTGAATGATCTGACCTTTATTCACACTTGTACATCACTTGTACACTTGAGCACACTCTAAATGAGGAAAACAATCTTGTATATATATCCGCTACACAGATTTGCATCCACTAATCAGTTGGCCAATAAATTACAAATGTTGGCCTTGATACATGAATAAATTTCAATGCGTACCAACACAAGTCGGCCATAACATAGTGAGGACCCAAAAAAACATCTCCAAACATGCCAAACAATAAAATATTAATCCTCATGGATCCGCAACATGCTAACACCACAATGTCGGCCAAGAACATGAACACTCTGGCACATATCAAAAAAATATATGATCACAAACACTCCAATCATTGCAGACGTACACCAAGGATAGATCAAGATCTAGAATCATCCATGAATGTCATAGGTACATGAGCAACACATGAGATTACCATACTCTCATCCGCTTTGACCAAGAACACCATCTACAAAGACTGAATAACTGTAGGCACACAGATCATAATAACTTCCACAAAACTTCATGTGCATCACTAAAAATTTTGAACAACATACTAGAAAGTTTCAACACCAAACCCTTTGAAGCGCACCTTCAAATCTTTCCAACATTCTGACCTTCTTAGCTCCACTGGTTGCCTGTACTATATTTTTTAAAATTTTCTCAATCTCCTCGACATATACAGCCTTAGATTAAAATGCTAATAGTGTTGACATCAATGACAATAATATATCAGCAACACAACCACAACATCCAACAATCTCCCCCTTTGGAATTGATGGCAACACATGATGTGAAAAATAATACCATCAACCAAACTAACTCTTCTTCAACAATCTCCCCCTGAGATTGTGCACGTTTTGTTTCCTTCTTCTTTCCCATTTTTTTTCACATTGCTTCTCTCCCCCTTTGACATCAATGGAAAAGGTACATATGCTCTAATTTCAATATTGAAAATATCTGACTACTCCCCCTGAGTAGCAGTTACCACAACATCAATCAGGAATATGATATAGCAATGAATTCAAAGATTGATTCAAATACCTGCATCTTAGTTCTGATTAGGTGGGGAAATTACCCCTAACTTTCCTTTGAGGTACTCAAAATTATCCTTAGGCAACGGCTTTGTAAAGATATCTGCAACTTTCTCTTTGGTAGGTATGTACTCCAATCTGACTTCTTTGTCACTTACTTTGTCTCTCAAGAAGTAATACTTGATAGATATATGCTTTTTCTTTGAATGCAATACTGGATTCTTAGAAATGTTAATGGCACTTGAATTGTCATAGAGTATAGCAATGGGTTCTTCATACTCAATTCTGACTTCTTTCAAAATTTGCTTCATCCATAATACTTGGGTACAACTGTTTGCAGCAGCAATGTACTCTGCCTCAGCAGTAGATAATGAAACTGAGTTTTTCTTTTTGCTTAACCAAGATACCAGCTTCTTACCTAAGAAGAATCCACCACCACTGGTACTCTTCCTGTCATCTATATCTCCTTCCCAATCAGCATCAGTAAAATCACTTAGAGTAATATCATCATTCTTAGGATACCAAAGACCAAGATCAGTTGTCCCTTTCAGATATCTAAATATTCTTTTCATAGTAGTCACATGGGACTCTTTAGGATCAGCTTGAAATCTAGCAACCATGCACATAGCATTCATTATATTTGGCCTTGTCCAAGTCAAGTAGAGAAATCCACCAATCATCGATCTATACCTTGTTTGATTTTTTTTAGGGGATTCATCATTCTATGTGAGTTTACATCCAGTCACCATAGGTGTACCAACAGGCTTTGCTTCTTCCATGCCAAACTTTTCCAATAACTCTTTTACATATTTGGACTGAGATATAAAGATCCCATCTTCTAACTGGGTGATTTGCAATACCAAAAAAAATTTTAGCTCCCCTATCATTGACATTTCAAATTCACTTTTCATTTCATTAGCATACTTCATACACAAGTCATCATCTCCTTCAAAGATAATATCATCAAGAAAGACTTCAATGATCAATTCTTTGTTCTCATCCAAATTGAAATACAAATTGTTTTCAGCAGTACCTTTACTGAATCCAAGCTTCAATAAACATTTGTCCAATCTAGCATACCAAGCTCTAGGAGCTTGCTTTAGTCCATACAGAGCTTTCTTCAATCAACATACCATGTCCTTTTCATCAGCCATCTGAAATCCATCTGGTTGTTCAACATAAACTTCTTCTAGTTCACCATTCAGAAATGTTGATTTCACATCCATCTGATAAACTTTTTAGCTCTTGAAAGTAGAATAAGTTGATAATTTGTGCATCTACTGAGTACATCCACATACAGTATCACTTGCCGGTTAGGGGTCCATCTGATTTTCTTTAATGCTCCCCCTAGGCCAAGGGCCTAAGACTAATTCCCAGAGGAATTCCCAGAAGTAGGTTCTGGAGCTGGCACACTTTCTTCAGTAGAGGGTTCCTTCTTTATCCATTTATTTTGCATTTGTTTCTTGATTTCATCTACAATGATCTTACCTTTTCCTTTCACATCCTTCTGCACATTTTTCTTTTGATTTATCAGACCTTTTATGTTCCAGCAATGTGTTGCAATATGATCGAGCTTCTTGTAGTTGTAGCATACAACGTTTCTCTTTCTAGAAGAATTAATCCATTGGTTTCTTCTTGATCTACATTGGTTAGCAGCATGGCCAAGTCTGTTGCATGTGTAACATATGATACTCCTATGAAATTGGTTCATCATACTTCTGCATTCATTTTACTTATGACCAATCTTGTGACAATTGAAACATTGACCTAAGAAGTGTGGACCACTGTGATTCATCCTACTTTTGAATTGAGAAGCCATGTGTCCAAACTTTTTGCAATTAAAACTGTATCCATTAAACTTTTGAGCATTAGGTTGTCTTACCGGATACCTTCTAGGTCGGTTCATTTGATTTTCTTGCTTGAATTGTCTTTGTCCTAAAATCCTCTGACTATGATTCCTTTGTCCATTTTTTGAGCTTTTCCTTCTACATATCCAAGACCTTTTTTGTCATCATGAGTCCTATGATTATCAATCAGTTCATCAAGCATGGTAGAACTAGCGTTGAACTTTTCTTTGTACTCATTTGCAATAGCAAGCTCATTTTTGAGATCATCCAGCTGTCTTTCAAGTGCTTCTTCATTGTTTCTTGACACTTCCAATTCATCATCCAATTGACTACATACCTTAGATTTTTCTTTCAAGGATTGAGTCAGATTTTCTTCATTTTTCTCTTTGTCTTCAATCTCTTTGGTCATTCTCATCGTGATGGATTCCATCTCAATCTTTAGGATTGTATTCTCTTGGGTAAGCTTTTTGCATTCTTCATTTTTTTCTTTCAAGGTTTTGCTTGATTGTTCATCTTCAGTGCTCTTATTCTCTTTATGTTGAATTTGATCGCAAAGTTCCTTTCTCTTGCCTCTTGATTTGTTGACCTTGTCTTTCAAAGACAATGAATTTTTCTGCTTCCTTAAGATTCGATTGAAGTTTCTAGACTTCGGCTTTTGACTGGTCAAGATCATCTAGAGCTACCATAAGTTGTTTTTCAATACTGTCGAAATCCATTGAAATTCTTTCCAAGATCTCCCCAAGTTGTTAGGCTTCTTTCAAAGGAACTAGCTCTAATACCAATTGTTGGAAAAACAAGGATAGACAACTGAGAGGGGGGTGAATCAGTTGTTACCAAAATCAAACTTATACAAAATTAACCAATCCTTATATCACATAACTGATAATTAATAATGCAAGCACAATAACAACACATCAGAGACACATGAACACAAATATTTTATACGTGGAAACCCTGTGAGGGGAAAAACCACGGTGGATATTAGTCCACAAGATTATACCCTATTAGAAGTATAATGAAGAATAAAAAGAGAATGCACTTACATTCGGGCACACTACCTAGAGCACACTGCTCAAAGGGAAGGCTCACTTCCTTACATACAATAATCAGATTAAATCCATCTGATGAATTTGAACTAAGAAAATAGCTTCTGCAAAATCCTGATTACAGTTCCAGTTAGGCACACTAAAACGTCTTCAAACTCTTCCACACTTTGCTCTGAATGATCTGACCTTTATTCGCACTTGTACATCACTTGTACACTTGATCACACTCTAAATGAGGAAAACAATCTAATATATATATATATATATATATATATATATCCGCTACATGGATTTGCATCACTAATCAGTCGGCCAATAAATTACAACTGTCGGCCTTGATACATGAATAAATTTCAATGCGTACCAACACAAGTCGGCCATAACATAGTGAGGACCCAAAAAAATATCTCCAAACACACCAAACAATAAAATATTAATCCTCATGGATCTGCAACACGCTAACACCACAATGTCGGCCAAGAACATGAACACTCGGGCACATATCAAAAAAATCTTCGATCACGAACACTCCAATCATTGCGAACGTACACCAAGGATAGAGAACAATCTAGACTATTCCATGAACATCATAGGCACATGAGCAACACATGATATTACCATACTTTCATCCACTTTGACCAAGAACACCATCTACAGAGACTAAATAACTGTAGGCACACAGATCATCATAACTTCCACAAAACTTCATGCGCACCACTGAAAATTTTGGACAACATACTAGAAAGGTTCAACACTAAACCCTTTGAAGTGCACCTTCAGATCTTCAACACACAGATTTTTCCAACATTCTGACCTTCTCAGCTCCATTGGATGCCTGTACTATATTTTTTACAATTTTCTCAATCTCCTTGACATATACAGCCTTAAGCAGATTAAAATGCTAATAGTGTTGACATCAATGACAACAATATATCAGCAACACAACAAAAACATCCAACACTAAGTACTTTACAAAGATAGACTTGAAAATTCGATGTCATCATATCAAAATCAGAGAAGGAGATGAGTGGTAAACAACATTCAAGACGAATGGAGGATTTTATGAATGGTGGGTGATGCCTTTTGGACTAACAAATGCACCGAGTACTTTCATGAGGTTGACGAATGAGGTATTGAAGAAATTCTTGGGTAAATTTGTGATTGTCTATTTGGATGACATTTTGATATTTAGTAAGACTAGAGAAGAACATTTGTTGCACATAAGACAAGTTTTGCAGAGGTTGAGGGAAGAGCAATTGTTGATAAACATTAAGAAGTGTAGTTTCATGAAGGAAGAGTTGGTATATCTAGGATTAGTAATATCAGTGGATGGATTGAAGATGGATCCTAAGAAGATAAGAGCTATTGTTGAATGGCCTACACCTGAAAGCATTGGAGAGGTAAGATCATTTCATGGATTGGCTAGTTTCTACCAAAAATTCATTAAGAATTTTAGTTCTATTTGCAGCCCTATGACCGAAACAATGAGAGGAGATAGGAAAGATTTCATATGGACATTTGGAGCAGACAAAAGTTTTGAGTTATTGAAGCAGAAGGTGACTGAATAGCCTGTGTTGGCTTTACCAGATTTCAACAAAGTATTTCAAGTATATTGTGATGCAATTGGAACAGTATTGAGTCAAGAAGGGAGACCGGTAGCTTATTTTAGTGAGAAGTTGAATGATGCTAGGAGAAGATATTCAATGTATGATCAAGAGTTCTATGCCATAGTTAAAGCTTTGAAGAAGTGGAGACATTACCTGTTATCTAAGGATTTTGTGTTGTATATGGATCATCAAGCTTTGCAGTATTTGAACAATCAAGGTAAGTTGAATCAGAAACACATGAGATGGGTAGAGTTCTTGCAGAGTTATACTTTTGTTTTGAAGCATAGGAGTGGAAAGTCAAATAGATTTTCTTATGCTTTGAGTAGAAGAAGAAGTTTGCTAACACGGATGAGAGTGGAAGTATTAGGTTTTGAAGAGTTGAAGAATGTGTATAAGACCTGGATTTTGCAGAACCTTGGAAAGCATGTAAGGAACTAGTCTTGGAAAATAGGAGTCAATGGTTGGACTATTTTATTCAAGAGGATATGTTGTTCAGAGGGAACCAGTTGTGTATAACCTGAATTTCAATGAGGGATAACTTGATAAAAGAGAAACATAGTGGATGATTGGCAAGACACTTTGGAATTGATAAGACTGTAGCATTGGTGAGTGAGAATTACTTTTGGCCACAGATTCATAAGGATGTTAAGAAGTTTGTGAAGAGTTGCAGAGTTTGCCAAGTTGTAAAGGGAGGTAGTCAGAATGTTGGATTGTATAAGCCTTTGATAGTACCAGAAAGACCATAAGAGGATATCAGCATGGATTTCATACTTGGTTTTCCTAAAACACGGAGAGGTAATGATTCAATATTTGTGGTGGTTGAAAATTTTTCAAAGATGGCACATTTCATACCTTGTAAGAAGACAATCGATGTAGTACATGTAGCACAATTGTTTTTTAGAGAAGTCAGATTGCATGAATTACCTAGGAGTATCGTGTCAGACAAAGATACAAGATTTGTTGGTTACTTTTGGAGGACACTTTGGAAGAAGTTAAAGACAGATTTGAAGTTCAGTTCTACTTTTCACCCACAAATAGATGGACAGAAGGAGGTAGTAAATAGGATTTTGGGAAATTTGTTGAGATGTCTGGTAGGAGAGAAGACAGGAAGTTTGGATTTAGCCCTTGCACGATCAAAGTTTGCCTACAATAATTCGGTGAACAAGAGTACTAGAAAAAAACCTTTTGAGATTGTTACTGGAGTTCATCCTAAAGGTATATCAGAATTGCAAGACATCTATAAGGAAGATAAAAGGAGTGCAGAAGTAGAGGAATTTTCAAAATGTATGAAGAAAGTGCATATTCAAGTGAAGCAACAGTTGGAAGATATGAACCAGAAGTATAAGAAAAAAGCAGATGAAAAGAGGAGACCTAAGGAATTTGAAGTTGGGGAAGAAGTGATTGTGTATTTGAGGAAGGAAATATTTCCATTTGGCACATACAGTAAGCTCAAGATGAGGAAGTTTGGACCTTGTAGGATTTTGAGGAAGTTTGATTCAGGAAACACATATGAAGTGGAGTTACCGGATGGCATGGGTATTACACCTATATTCAATATTGCAGATCTTTATCACTACCATGAAGCCGAATTCAGTGAAGACAGTGGAGCAAAGTTGGAAGAACAGCTTTCTAAACAGCAATTAGATGGGATAGAAGAGATTTTGGATATCAGAGATGGAAGAAAGACTCGTGGAAGACCGTACCAAGAATATCTGGTGAAATGGAAGGATAGACCAGTGGAGGATTCTTCTTGGATTTCTCAGGCTGAGGTAGACTATCTTGGTTTTCCTTTAGCCCTAGCAAAGTGAGGGACTCACTTTTCATTAACCTCAAATGTCTGATGCAGGAGCATCCTTAGTTCTTGGCAATCTTGCATCAACCAAAAATATTTTGCATTCAGTTTTGTTCTTGTTCAGTTCTTTCCAGTTCAAGTTGGTAGATCCAGTGTTCCTTCATTTTTTCTCACCTGATCTTGCATACCTAAGGTTACATTGTGGACATGTTCAATTACCTTATTCCAAGTTTTTAGCTCAATTGGATATTTCTTCGATAAGTTATCATTTTCGGATTGAGTGACAGTTTTTGGGACTGGCCCCAGAATAATTTCAAACCCTAACGACTAGTTGGATCAATTGTGGATCTCACCTGACACTTGCGGATCCTCATGGTGTGTTTATATTTTTTCCTTGGAGTGTCCCCGACCTTGTTTTTAGTTCCACACTTCATCTTACACATTTATCATGGAAAAATTTTAGATTTGAGGCCGACATGTTCTTGCACACATTACATTTTCCTCATAAGAGATTGTAATGATCTTTGGCCGACACAGATGTTTCTCGACCCACTGATGTGATATAAAGCTTGTAACGAATCATCAGAATAGCGGTGAATAAAGAATCAATGCATTAGGTTTTACATAAAGTTCAATCTGTATGATTTTCGCTCACATGTAGGAGCATTGTATTTTGAACATGTTGTAATCAGGCCTATGAGCCGAAATTTGTAAGCCCGGATGTGGTCGACTATTTGTAATTGAGATTTATGATAATAACAAAGTATGTAACTGCATTTGCCTCCATATATCGTGTTGCTTTTGTTGTGGTACTCTTGTTGCACGGTCTAGATTGTTCTCCTTGAGGACCCTCCTACCGTGTCTGCACCAAAGCTACAACCATTGTAGGGAGATATTTTGAGAAGTGTGTATTCATTTTCCTTAAGCATAAATGGTTGAATACAAGTGCATCAACAATGCACAATGGTTTCTACGCGACAGCCCCTATGTGGTGATCACAGCCACCAATTTCTTCCCACCAAACTGTTCCCTCATGGCCAACAAGGGCAGATGGTGTAACCCGCCTCATCCCCACTTTGACATCGCCTTCTCAATGCAAGTATCATATCTGTCCAATACAAAAGGTAACAACCCATCTACCTTCCAGTCCCTCCACCAAGGTAATGTTTACAAAATTGTCCATAGGAATCCTGATTACAGAGGTTTTACTATAGGGTGAAATATGAAAAGGAGGATTGCTCTTCACCATCCATGGAAATCATTACTTTTATATGGTGTTGATTACAAATGTTGAGGCAAATGGAGACGTGGTAGTGGTGAAGGTGAAGGGGTCGCAGATAGGATCGTTGGATATGAGCATAAATTGGCGGCAAAATTGCTAGCACGAGGCCAACCTCGTGGGCCATGCTCTTTCTTTTCAGTTTACCACTAGCGACGAGAGCACGCTCACTTCCTATAACGTTGCTTCTCCCAATTGGCAATTTTGCCAAACATTTGAGGGAAAACTATTCTGGAAAATTAGCATCTGATTTACTTTTGTTAGTCTCAGAGCTCTTTTCACATTATATTCCTATTTTTGTAGTGTAAGTTGTGCAATTAGAATTGGAGATGATATATATTTCACAGTATATTGTTTCTCTTTTTGTATGGGCAGGTTGTGTGATTAGAATTAGAGACCAAGAATTTGTAAAATCTGAGTAGGACAAAAAATTATAAAAATTGAAAGCACGATCTTTATGTGCCATGTAGTGGTCTACAAATTTATCTCTGTATATTTTTTTTATTTAAAAAAATAGAAAAATAAATATAGACTTCTCAAAATATATTGTCATAAAGTTGCAACCGTTGTAAGGAGATATTTTGAGAAGTCTATTCATTTCAGTTAATCATAAATGGTTGAATATTCAAATGTGGTTTCTTTTTAATGTCTTTTCAATGCTAAGCTAGTACATTAGTGATCTTTTTTAATTTCAATGTTTTGATTAGTTTTTCTTATTTGGGTACAGAAATGGAGCAAAGGAAAGCAAAAGGAGAAGGTGAACAATATGGTTCTCTTTGATCAATCTAGCTATGATAAGCTTCTCTCTGAAGCACTCAAATATAAAATCATCACTCCTTCCATTTATTAGATAGGTTGAGGATAAGTTGTTGCATCTTCTACTTCCCTCTTTTTTGGGGGGTTAATTTTTTTAAAATTTTATCTTTTGGGTTTTAGTGTGGG
This sequence comes from Sequoiadendron giganteum, assembly GCA_007115665.2. Classification (NCBI taxonomy): domain Eukaryota; kingdom Viridiplantae; phylum Streptophyta; class Pinopsida; order Cupressales; family Cupressaceae; genus Sequoiadendron; species Sequoiadendron giganteum. The sequence goes on from CM021110.1 coordinate 224,915,394, forward strand.
ATCGCATTTAACAACCCACTTGAAATTACATAACTATTTCAAAATAAATTACATGTTTAACTAGGCTATAATCCCTCCTTCCCTATATCCTACCAAAACGTTGCAGAATTTGGCTCGACACCTACCAAATGCATTTGCTTGAAACTTTGTAAAACCTTCTTTTAAAATCCGGTTTGTGCATATCCTCCAATCATGACATTCCATGAGACCACATTTTGTTGAGCCATTTTTTCAAACACTTCACTAACTTAGAGTCAGTAGTTCAAGTTGCAGAGCTAGAAGAGAGGTAAAAGCAAATCCAATTAGAGATCAAAATCCAGTGGCGAGGTTAGGTTGTCATCCCTACCTTGCCCTACGAATCATGGACTACAATTGATCTAGATGGAACTATTGGTGGTTTTCCAAGAGCCATGTGCCTTCTCCTTGTTCAACAATTAAGAAAATCTTGATTTTGAAGTCTTAAATATCTAATGGTTGATCCATGTTTCTTTTTCTTTTTTTTCCGTTTTTTTTTTATTTTGGTGTTTCCAAAATCTTTTTGACGTGTTCATATCCATTTTTTCTCTTTCTTCAATAATAATTGACTATGGAGCTGAAAGCTTTACATCTTGAATATTCTTAGTCTAGAGTGACCCAATTTTGTTTTCCCCTATTTTTGATGAATTCATAACCCTTTATATAGTTTTTGTTTAGAAACTCATTTTATTCAATAATTATGCACTGCTCATGCTTGTAGTGTTGTAGAACCCTATCCAACACTTATCATATAGGCTAGATTTTGTTTGTAGTTATCTCTAACTATTTATAAAGTGTTTATCCAAAAAAAAATCTTTCGGTAGTTTTATCAAATCTTGAAGTCGTGAATGTTCTTATTCTTGATCATAAATCCTTTTCCTTAAAATGATTTTAAAACTTTTAACCCATTTTTTATCATTCAAATTTGCAATTATTGACTGTGGAAGCTTGAAGTCTTTAAAGTTATTATAATTGATTCACATTTTGATTTTCTATTTTCAAAACTTCTACACAAACTTTGTCTAGAAAGCTGAAACCTGTCTCATACAGTAAAAAAGCTAGTCGTAAAACAATTTATCAGTTGTTGTTTACCATTCATCTCATCACGTCTTTGCATTTAATTTTAGATCTTCAAATCAAATCGTATTTCCTTGACTCACATTTAATGTAGATCTCTGAATTGGATTTAATCAACTTTTCATTTATACATTGAAGTCGCGGTTATAGGGAGATTGGTTTTGGTTCTTCAATTTTTCCTGCAAACTCTATCCATTTTTCCTCTTTGGCCTCATTGAAAGATGACACAATTTGAGCAGAATCTTGAGTTAAGTCACTTGACATGGTCTCAGTGAGTCTTATTTTTCAAATCTATGTGTTGCCCTGATGTTTATTTGTTCTATTTTATTTCATTCTACAACAATTATGTTGTTATCTGTTAAATGCAGCCATGGTTCTCACTCCTCTGAAATGTTTAACAAGGATGTACAAGACTAATATGGTGGCAGTAGTACATGGGAAGTCTTAATAATACCATTTCCTGGCGAAAGCAGTAATATGGAGGCGTTGGGTATTTTTTCCTTATGTTCTCTTTTTCATCCTAATGATGGATTGCAGGGTGTGATCTGAAACGTTAATGCAAAAATATTGACACAATCTAATCCAAAAATATTCAGCAATAATCTTCATGGATTGTGGAAATCCATCAGCACTAATTTCTACCCTTTTTCTCCCTAATTATATATTATTTTGTTTTTATTAAATCCATAGTGGCCAGAATATTGTTTCTAATATCTTATGTTCTTTTCTCCTGCAAGTTGAGATTCATCATCGGGAGTGCCAAATGGCGATGGCTAAGGAGAGGGAAACGTGGTGTTCTTATATTTTTCTATCGGCGTAACCCTTGTACCCCTTTTGATGCAAGTGCTAGTATATATATGCCTCTCTATTCAATAAACTAGAGTGTTGAAATTAGAAATTTCTTCCTTTCTAAATTATTAAAATGCTTAAGGTATGCTTGAGTGGCTATTATTTCCATATTATATGGTATTGCCTTTATTTGGAAAAAGGAGTGCTCAAGGGAACTCATTGTCAATTGATTTTTAGTCATCTATGATATCAGTCCTAGACAAATAGTCTAGTATGTGGTTTGATTTCCCCAACTTGACCATGATCATAAATTTCAACTCCTCGAATAGAATCAACTAATGGCATATGCTACCCTCAAAACACTAGTATCTTGAGCAAGTTTTTCAAAGGCTCATTTTCCATGTAAAGGAAAAAATAGGTTACCAAAATGTAGTGTCTTAAATTTTATGGCATGTATTATACCATTGTCAATGCTTCTCTTTTTCTTATGATATAACTCATCTCTTCCTTTGGCTAAATTCATAATTACAAAAGAGATGAGGCAATCACTTTTTTCTCTCGATTGCACTAATAATGCCCCAATTGGCATGGTTGTCGGTTGATGTGTCCACAAGAATATGAAGTTTAAGCTTCCAATCCAAAAATATTAGGATTTGTTTGTTGGCTATCTTAGAATTAAATATATCATATTTTTTAGATCATTCGAATTTCCTACTCTTCTTTTTCAAGAGTTCCTTTCTTGGTGTTGAAATGGGAGTGTACTTTCAAATAATTTTCTATGATATCCCATATAACTTGTGAAGGTTTTTATGTCACCTAGATTGTTGGTAGTAGAAGTTTTATTATTGTTATGGTTTTCAATGGATCAACCATAATTTCTTCCTTGAATATTGTATGACCTATTAATGTCCTAAATGGTATCACAAAGATGGATTTGTTCAAATTTAGTGCAATATCAGACAGTAGCATATCTCAAACATTATCCTAATGACTTGCGCATGATCTTTTAACAATTCATAAACTACCCAGTCATCCAAGTATACTTCTAAGAACTTGTGTATGAACACTCTAAAAGCTTTCACCATGATTGCTAGATATTGCTATTGTGCTCTTTAGTTTGAATTCCATGACTATATACATGAAAAATCCCAACTTTGTCACAAAAATGGTTTCAGGTTGATCCTCATTTACATTATTCACCTTACAATAACCCGAAAATCAATTAGCAGAAGAGTATAATTCCCTTCCTAGTATCATTTCTAGCATTTATTCTATAAAGGGAATAGGGAATAGATCATGTACATATGTTATTCAACCCCCAATAGTCCACACAAATGATCATATCACTTGTCTTTTTTGTTTTTATTACCATTGGACTAATCCATTATGCACCTTTTGTTGGTGCAATTATACCCCCAATTATCATCTTATACAACTCTTGTTGTACTTGTATCTTATCATTGGAATTTAGGTGGTATGTTCACTTCTTGACTAGTTTGGCCTCTTCATGGATTTGGATTTTCATTACTCCTATCTCTTCCTTTATTCCCTTAGTTCCATGAATTTTCTAGGAAATAAACCATCATAATCCTTTAACAACTCGACTACTTTACAAATGTTTACTTCTTCCCAATAGTCATACTTTTGTCACTTTTGGATTTTTATATTTTATTAGGCTTTCTTCTATCATTTTTATGTTGGTAAAAATATTGTTTTTTCTTCTACCATTATCGATCGTCTCTTACCTTCTTATACTTCTACATCTAAATTTCTTTGTCCCCCCTAGACATCTATTTTTCTTTTTTGTGCACGAAAGCACTAGTATTTTTCCTTCTATGGTACTACTATGGAATTTATAGTAATGAACCATGTTGATTTTCAATTAGTTGTGTTTTCTTGTGGTATTGCTTCTTTTATCCAACTAAATTACTCTTTAGCCTACTCTCTTGGCATGATTAGGAAAGAATTGATCTTCCATGGAAGCACGATCTCTTTTTCATATCCCAAAAAATTATATCTTCTACCAAATTCTTTATTTAACTCTTCCAACTTTTTGGTTTATCTCCTTAGTTCATGATGCAAGTGCCATACCTCAAGGTGTTAGGGTATAGGGTATTAGCCCCACAGGTGTTTGTATGTTTCTCCATTTTTTGTCCAGTGATGCTCAAAGTTATCGATTTGAGCTCATGGAATAAAACTATGGGTATGCCTTGTTATCTCACAGAAATGTCCTTTGATATATCCACTCTTTATCAATATATCTGTGTTCCATGTACATTTGTTCTCCTTGTGATTATTCTACCATTGTATTTCAATAATGCCAAGAGTATCATCTAATGTGTGCATTATATGGTATCACGTTATGGATATAACCTTTTTAAACTCTTCATGTAGTCCTTCACATCTATAATCCATGTATATTCTAAGAGTTCAATGTGAGACATCACCTAATTATTTTGTGTAACCACTTCAAGGATCATGGTGGTACCACATTTGGATGGTACCAATGCAAATGTGCTTTCTAAACCCACACACATCACTTTTTGAATCCTTCTTTATGATTCATTGTATTTTCAAGCTTTTATAGCTAAATCTAAACCCCATTTGGCTTCTTCACTTTCTAACACTACCTCTGAGTTGGGCTCATGATCGACATTTATTTTTTGCACTTTTCCAACTACATAAATGTCTTTCAACTTACTTCCATTGCTCTCATCTCCATCCACCCATGACTCCTCTATCCATGCCACTACTATCCCTATTCTAGGGTTGGTGGGCCATCAAGTTGTTCCCTTCAAAGATAATTTACTCCTCTGAAGTCAAAAATAGCATTATAATCAACAAACCACTGCAAATTCAACCACAATGGGGAGGATGTTGAGTTGTTCACATATGTATCTCAACTTGAAACTAACCTTTGTTTCTATACTCATAAAATTGACTTAAACGTCAATAACACTCCTAAGCAACTTCTAGGAGAGATTTCTAAAGTAGCTCCCATGTTCTACATGGAATGGTGTTGATGTCAACACTTATGTATACAAAAACCATCTCTTACCCATACTCCTAGTTTGGCACCCAGCAAGAATTTTTTCTTCTTCAACTTTCTCAATGTCTTGAAGATGCTTATCGTATAATTTTCCTACCTTTCTATCACTTGCATTTTCCTATTCTTTTGTTGCTTGTTCCAATATTTACCAAAAAAATTGTTTCTACTACACCTTGTCTTTTTTATTAACTCGGCCACTTCAAAACTTTTACATGTTCTTCCTCAAAAATTATTATGTTCTTCTAGTTCTCTCTATCATTCTCATACTACTGCTTTATCATATTATTTTGTATTTGGTTACTCCTCCCTCTCATCTATTGATCTCTCCATTATTATTTTTATTTACCCGTGTTTTAGTTATTTGATGAGTAATCACTACTAATGATTTATTCTCTTTCACCATTTTTTTAGCACTCTTTTTGGTTGACTCTCCAATCTCACATCACCTCCTCATATCTTTTAAGGTTTTATTTGTTCATCCCTCCATATCTAGCGGACACTAAGATGGTATGAGAGAGACTACAACAACTACTTTTCCTTGTTGGCTCTCAACTATGTAGCATTCTATTTTGGTGCTTTACTCATTTGCTTGGGTTAGCCCCTACTAGCCTATTTGTCTTTGGGGCAACTAAAGGAGTTGTGGGTTACTCTTGATTACAAAACCTACAAGTCAATGGCTTTTGGTAAATTCTTGTGATATCCTTGATTCCAATTTTTATATTTTGATCTACCTTCTTGGTTGCATCCTCTACATTTGCCACATAATCCATCATGATATCCTCCCAGATAACCACCTCAATATCCTAAATGGCATCCATCGTATTGTTAATTTGGCATCCCCTATGTTATCATTGTTGTCTTGGGAATAATTGACATTTGGTACTAAAAGGAGGGCTCAAATTATGTGGAGCCACATACAATTGAGGCAATTGTTGGGTTTGATAACCCTTCCTCAACATCCTTTTAAATTTGTCAAATTGTATTGTAGTGGTTAAACACCTCACAAGTAGTGCAATACATCAATTGTGGAGTAGGTGTGGCAACTTCTAATGGAGGATACCTATTTTGATTGTGTTGATTACATTACCTACAAACTCCTCGCCACAATTGTCCTCCAAGACTACCCACCCATTGATATTGTTGTGTTTGTCTAGGGCATTACTACTTTCTATAGTGTCTTGTAGTGTTGGCACGTATTCCAATTGTGCCCTTTTGTGCAATAAATTGTTCACCAAACCTTTGCTTGAGATGCACCTCTTTGTGGTGATTGCCCAAATTTTCTTATTTCAATCTTAATTGGTCCATCTCTTGTTGGACCTTATCCAATTTTAACTTGTCGATTGTCTCTCTTCTCTAGGAGTGTGCTCCTAACTACAAAGTGGATTCCTACACCTCTGTGAAAGTTCTAAATGCCTTTACATCCATTGAGGCTCTTAAGTATGGAAAATTTCATTACACAAACCAATCAATTCTTTACTTTTGATTAACTCTAGTTTTTGCACTACTAATTTAATCTTTGATCAAATCCCCTCACTAATACTCCATTTTGCACCTTCTCCCTCATTTTAATAACACTTTCAATGGGAATTCTAGAAAGTGGAAGTTTTTAAAGGTCATCTTCAATTCAACCCAAGATATATTATGGTTGGGACTCATCTTCATATACCACTTGAGTGTATTGGGTTCCCAACAAAATCAAATAATTTCACTTGAGTATATATGACCCCTAAGCTTCTCCAATAGGAACACAAATAGGTGTTCCTTTGTATCCTTAGTATCTTTCCCAAACATTAAATTTTTCATCTTACTCATTGTCATTTGCAATGAGTTAGGATGTCCTAGAGATCCTCTGTTATTATCAAAATATCTCAATTGTGCTAACATGTACTAGATTCTTTCTTTCTTTTGTTTCACTAAAGGATGTTTTCTTCCTTTATCTCTCTCCAACTCAATCTAAGAGTGTGTTCTTCCTAATACTTTGTTTTCTTGTGGTCATCTATTTCCTCTTGAAACTCTTCATACTTATATCCTACTTTGGTACCCTCTCTCTTCTTCCTTAGGTGACCTATACTTTTCAAGCAACATGAGGGCATCATCTCCTCATGATATTCTTCTTGTCAAGGGTTGTGTCTTTTTATAGCTCTTTATTACTTATCATTTTTTGTCATTATTTTCTCTATCCCTCATCTATATTTTTTCTTCTTCATAATTATCTCTTTTTTCTTCTCCTCCCTTTCCTCTCCTTTTACTTTACCAATTTCCTCTACATCATTTTCTCCTACTAATATGTTTCTCCCATTTCTTTCTATACATTCCTACACCTTTTCCTATGGTGTTTTCTATTATTAGCAACCACAAGGCAAGTGTCTTTTAACTTTTGGTGTTCCTCTCCTCATAACTCCATGCCTTCCTCAAGTCCTACTCTCAAACCATCTTCTACTATTTGTCCATGCATGATCACTCACAAGGATTCCACAACTTCAAGATGCCCCATCAAGTATTTCATCTTTGCTTGTTCTCCCCCATTCTTCTACACAAGTATCTTGAATATTCCTCCTCTATCTCAAATAATTACTCTGATATGTTTCTCTTTCATTGTGGGGATCATTTCCTCTACATAGGGTGGATATTCTAGTTTTAAATTTCACATCTTCAATCTTTTCCTGGTTCATTCCATCTTGTTTGTGGAAGCACCCTCCACATTCTCCCAAACCTTTCTTCCATCTCTTGCTCACCTTTCTACTCTCTTGCAATCCAATTCTCTCTAATTCTAATCTCTTTCTTGCTATAATCACATTTCAATTCCCCTTATCACTTTCCTTACTTTCTTCACTTTCTTCTTTATCAACTCTATCCCCCTTTTAATTGTCTCCAACCATCACACTTGATTTCTCTTAGCACTCATGTCTCTTCAAATTCGCCCCCATTTACTCATGCCATCCCCTTAAGTGCCTAGTACTCTTAAGGGAATTGGACATAATCAAGCACTAGCCCCTTCCAATCAAACAATATTCTGATTAATAAAGAAACTCTTGCAATCTATTTGTCTCTTGATTCTTCCATGAACTCCACATCTTTGGCATCAAAGCTCGCCCAGTCTTGGATAGCCCAACTAATAATGAATGAGTTTAACGTTGATAGCCAACATGCATAATTTTATGCAACGTTTGAGCTCAATTTTCCAGTCCAATGCTAGGGTTGAGAGATCTAATTATTCAGTCAGGTTCATGTTATTGTTGTGAAAGGGTAAGTGCTCTGCCATTATTTTAGTGTTTAAAATCATTAAAACCCATGTGGGAGGTTATTGCCAATCATCACAATGATTGATTACTCCTTTTGCAAGAACCTGCTTTCTTTAGTCTAAGTTCGATGAAACTTCCCTCCAAGCAGCTAAAAATTCAGTCTACATAGATCAATGCTCTGTTACAAGGTTATAGGAGACAACAACAATCAAACATTGTTGTCGTTGTTAGCTCCCATTCATGTTGTTGAAGAATCACAGAAGTCAAGACATTAATAAAGATATTGATTTACATTAGATGAAATGGGTAACTACTCCAGAATAATCTCAAGCTTTGGAACCAAAATATATATTTTTAAACATCTAAACTAAACTGTCAAAATTGGTAAACAAGGTGTTGCCGATTGGGAAGATACTCTGAAAACCATAAGTGCAGACTGGGAGTCCCTGATGGCTAGTGAAAATATTTAATTTCCTATTCTCTACTTTAGTTCTGTGCGGCTTGTCTGTTGTTTTTAGCAGCTCTCTCCTTGGTGCTCGGCTAAGGTTATGCAAGCTAGTTCTATCCGGCTGTTTTTTGTGCTTTGTCTTTATACTATTCTGCTAGACTCTTTTACTAAGTAAAGGACTCAGAACCTTTCCCAGCTTATAATATCAAAAACAAGGTGTTGCTAAGCTTAGAACTGAAGCATCCCCATGCTCTTTGGATACTGATCCCCAGATTATATGACTAAGCCAAATGAGTGGATGAAGATTTTGCTGGCCATATGGGCACAAAGAGGGACTGTGCATTTTTTGTTTATCTTTCTATTTCTTTGTTAAGCAGACTTGTTTTACAGAAGACATGAGAATGAAGTCCTATAGCAGAAAAGAGAAATCAGCAAGATGAGTGGGTTTTCAAGTTTCATAGTTTACTGCTTTTGCTCTAGTCTTGGTAAAACTAGGTCTGCTGTTACAAGATGTGTCTCCACATTGACGGTTCAGTAAGGTCACCAGAAAGCACATGCACCCAGATATTGAGAGCTTCCTGAAATGGAGTCTCCACAAGAGTTACACTAATAGTTGAGGATACTAGTTGCTCTCTTAATCTCTACTAACTACTAATTAAACATCTAATTGTTATTTAAACTAAAATTGTGTAAAACATCAACAAGATATTAAAAAAATGTCGAATTGCATCAAGATTTGTTAAGGGGGATATAAGAGTAATCTCTATAAGACAAACAAAACAGAATACAGTTTATAGAATCAAAGGTAACTATGACTTCACTGTGTTCTCAAACTAAAGGAATTGTGGAGAGCTATGAATGCGTGCAAAATGCCCTAACTTGTACACACAAGCTGCTTTCGAACAAAAGAGTTCAAGTTTTAGCCAAAAAGAAAGAACTCATATGATAGAATAAGCATCCACAATCAGAATTAGTATTTGAAGAGAAGCTACAAAACTGGAGGAGTCTAAGCGTTTACTACAAGATTTCCAACAGCCAATTATCAGCTACACAAACTCAAATAGTCATGAACTTATCTGAGTAAATTAATTTTAAAATAGTATTTTAGGGTAATGTGTCTGCAAACTTACCTAAAAAAATTAAGGAATCAAAAGATTTTGGCAATGTAAATTCCCAGCCTAATATTCAGGGACAATCATATTAGAAAAGCTATTCATGTAACATGTACACAATTGGGTTTAGTAGGTAGCTGGTGAGATAGTTTAGATAAACTTAATGGTTGACCTAGTTTAGACTAAATGGTTCATCAGGTAGCCTTATCTGTAATGTAATATAATTAGCTCTTACGAAAATTGCAATTACTAATTTTATTAGAAGAAGCCACCACATTGCCCTCACTTTACATGCAATCTTATCTTAGGCTTTGGGAAGCTGTTATTAAACAGCATTTGTCACAATCAAGTCATTTTACACTTGTTCTTACATCACCCTACAATACTCACTTTGTGTGAATATAAAGTTAGAACAAACCCACTAACACTAACGTTGGACCATCAAAACGATTTGAATTAAATACAACGCACAAATCCTTCTTTAAAATTTGAAAACAAAATTACAAGTCATTCAAAGAACTAAAATTTAAATAACATTATAACAATTACTTTAGAAGTGTCTAAATATAACTCCATAAAACAGCACAAGCAATCAATGTAGATCACAGCCACATCTTTAAGACGGAACGATCAGACCTCAAAAAGGATAATATTTTTGAAAGCATACGTTAAATATTCAGATGATAAGATATGTTTCCATTCTATATAATGTTATCCATCACAAAGCTTTGCAGTTTCCAAGGCTGTGTATATTAATGGCAACTTATTCCTTCTAGTATTGGCAGGTTGCCATTGTTGCACATAAATCTGGAATGGCAACAAGCTAAATGAAAGTTATACATCAACTCAAATATTGCACACTGCTTAAAATCCTTTACAAGGGCTTGAGATCAAATTGAAAATATATGAATGAAACATACACAAATAAGTTACAATATAAAGCATTGCTGGCATCTATTGGTCTTCATTAATCTTCTTTAGCTCCTTCATATTTGTAGTTTCCACCCTACAAGTACAAACAGAATAGGACATCAATATGCAGGAGACAAAATTTTCAAAAATATTCACTCACCAGATTGACACCTTTCAAAGACCTGGGCTGTCATCTTATTTTGCAATCTATAAGTTGGTAAATCAGACAAGGTAAAAATCCCAATTAAGAACAATGCACACTATTTCAAGAGCTTTAATCACAAAATAACTTGCACGAGATAAGTGACCTCAGAACTGCTGACACCACTAGGTAGAATGTAACCAAATAACAAAAAAGAAATCATAATGAGATTGTTGACGATTGAACAATAACTATTAGAAAAACTACAAAACAAATTCACTAATAAACAATGATTAACTAGAAAAATGATTGTCATTGAAAAGCAGAAAAATCTGCAAACAAACCACCACACGAGGCAGCAAAGCAAACATGATCAGATCGAATATCAATACAGTAAAATGAAATATATACAAATGAACAATGGTAGTCAACTTCTTCAATTCAGAATAATCTGTCATCAGTCAACTAAGAATGAATACAAATGTCCAAGAAAGTAGAAAATGGTTAACAGGGCAAAAGTAGCATCATGGAAACTCAAAGTAAAACAACACTCTATTGGCATCTTAATTAGTGAAGGATGATAAACAAGACTTGTTCAAATTTGATTATTTGCAACCTCAAAGAGGCTATGATATGTTAGAGCATAATGTTTATTTGGTGGGGGGGGCACACTTATTTATAAGTGGTCCTAGTAACATTAATAGGCCTTTATTTATATTTATTATTTACGGAATATAAGGCCATTTAGGATGATTATTAATAATAAATTTAATATGTTTTATTTTATTAATTAAGGAATCATATACCTCAATAAAAAGGTATAAGTGCCCAAGTTGTAACAAATGGTTGCATCCACGGATAATACACCTCAATAAAAAGGTATGACTGCCCAAATTATAACAGATGGTTGCATCTGTTAGATTTGTGAAAAACACACAAGATGCAAGATCAAACAACAAACGAAAACACCTTCCACGCACAAGAGTTGCGAACAAGATTTGCTATTTCCTCAAAAAGAAAGAACTTATAGAATGGACCTCAAAAGTGACAATACAATGAAGGAGAGTGCTTATAAGAGCAAACCCTAATGAGAAAAGGATTAGATCATGCAAGTGTCAACATCACATGTAATGAGACCAAATGATCTAATAATAGCTCAAACTAAAAAAAGAAAAAAACACTCCTAAGTTTAGCTTAAGTGCATAAAGCGAAATTAGCCTAACAATCAATTAATGATTAATTAATTATTAGCTAATGAATGATTACTCTAATACCCAACCCCCGCGCCACCCCCTGCATCCCGCCCCCTTGTATGACTGCCCATATTAAAACAGATGGCTGCATCTGTTAAATTTGTGAAAAACACAAAAGATGCAAGATCAAACAACAAACGAGAACACCTTTCACACACGAGTTGCGAACAAGATTTGCTATTTCCTCAAAAAGAAAAAACTTACAAAATGGACCTCAAAAGTGATAATAAAATGAAAGAGAGTGCTTATAAGAGCAAACCCTAAATGAGAAAAGGATTAGATCATGACAAGTGTCAACATCACGTGTGATAAGACCGAATGATCTAATAATATTATAATAGCTCAAACTAATAAAAGAAAAAAACAGTCCTAAATTTAGCTTAAGTGCATAAAGTGAAATTAGTCTAACAATCAATTAATTATTAGCTAATGAATGATTACTCTAATACCCCTTAAGTGAAAACTTAGGGAGTAGCTAAAAACCCTAAAAAGCGAATGCATAAAAAGCATAGTTGCCAAGAGACCAATACTCGTACTGGTACAGGAGACTGGTACTAGTACCGATTGGAAAATAGAAGGGGTACTTGGAGACGCCATTTTTTTTTTAACTAATTTATAAATTTGCTACATTAAAACTGAAAATATCATGGAATTGAACTTTTAAAACAAGAAAACTGTTAAAGTTTAACATTAAATTTAAAGTTATATCCTTTGCTAATGGCGGCGAGCGAGAAACGGCGTTTTTTGAAAATTCCCGAGGGAGGTGAGGATGGTGACGAGGATTTGGAGGACGAACCTAGAGTTTGCTTCAATCTGCTCGGATCTTGGAAGGGATTTTTGTCTCCTCCTGTCTTGGTGCAGGTCGTCCCTGTTGCTGTTCTACGTAAGTTTGTGTTGGGTTCCCCTCTCCTTGTTGGGTACTATTGTTCGCCCCTGGTGGGAGGTGTTTTTGAGGTGTTGGACATTCGTACTAATCTATCTTGTCCCTGGAGCAGCTTGTGTGGGACTTTATTGAGGTACATGGCTGGTCTTGGTGTTGAGATTCTGGTTCTAGCACATTTGGGTGTTGCTTCGTTGGTGGTCTCACCCCTGTCCAACGTGCATCTTAAAGTCTTGGTCTTTGCCTTCTGTAGACGGTTGGGGTCGACTAATATTCTTTGCCTCCTTCACTCAACCTTTGGGGTGTCTACTTTTTACTCGAGCTCTCTCTGTTGCTCGGCCTTCGTTGTGAGCTTGTGTTGCTTCCTCGTGGTTGCTCCATCATTCCTTGCTCTGTTTTGCCTCTTTTCTGAGATTGATGGGATCTGTATGGAGTTTGGGTGTCGAGCCGTTGGGTCGAGGAAGTGTAGATTTGGGCGCAAAGTTGCAGATTTGTTTGCCGCAAGCGCTGGAGACGATGACAATAATGTTGAGGATGAAAGTAGAGTCAATGTTGGAGGTTTGGGGTGTGCTTTTGGCTCCCTCTGTTTGTTGGACCCTTCGGGGTTGCTATTTGTGGTTCGTATGGGATTGGAGCTTTCTCCCCACCCTTCGTTGGTGCTGTTCGGGGTTGCTCTCATGCCTGTTGGGTTTGGTTTTTGGGTTGTTGTGTGCTGCATTGCCAATCGTATGGCTCTGCTCCACACCTTTGCTCTTGCCTTTTCCTAGGTGTTGGGGCTTTGTTTAGCTCTCTTATTGGAGGGAGGTTTAGATCTGATTGTGACGGTTCTACCATTTTATTGTTGCGGTTTGGAGCTGTGTTTGGTGCTTTTCTTGGGCTTGGTTTTTGGTTCCCCCTACTCTTGTGGTCTTTGTGCCCTTGGGCTTGTGTTGGTGGAGGTTGCTAAGCTAATGTTAAGCTCCTTTGTGCAGGCCCTTATTTGGGCTTGTCTGGTAAAGGATCTGTTGGCTTTCCTGGTTAGCTTGTGAATGGGTGTGGATTGCTTGTGGGCCATGGCTTGCTCGTGGTTGTTGTTGAATGGTTTGTGCTGGCAGATTTGTGCTACTAGTTCCCTATTGCAGATGCATTCGATGGGGATTGGCTTTAGAACTCCTTTAGCAGTCTTGTTTTTTCTCACAACCCAAGTGGGTTTGAGGTTAATGAGCACTGTTGCTACTTATTCGGTTCTTACTTTCTTCACGGTTCCTCATTTTGTGACTTCTATTGAGGTGGAGTCATATCCTTTTGAGGTGGAGTTTGTGGATATGGTTAAAAGCAGCGATCTTCGGACGACCCTCTTTTTGGATTCTCCTATGGACTCCTATGGAGGTGGAGCTATCTCTTATTGAGGTGGAGATAGGTTTGGCTGGAGGGGCTCGGTGGTGCTTTTGTGGGCTTCGGCCTTTGGTGTCATACTCTTCTATTAAGGTGAAGAGTTTTGGAAAGCTGGAGTTGTTTTTGGGTGTTGTTGTTGCCTTGTTTCTTTCCCCTTTCCTGTCTCCTATTGAGGTGGGGACTATGGTCGGTGATGGGATCTTGGTCTGCATCTTGTGTTTGCCTTTGTAGTGTTCTTTGGCTCTGGGCCTTTGATGTTTCTTTGGCTTTAACTTAGGACTGTTGTTGGTTTTGAGTGTTCTATCACTCCTATTTATTTCGTGACCAGGTGTTGGTTGTTAGTCTCTTGTGTTATTGTGGTGTTTCCGCTAGTTTTGTTTATCTGTTTTCTTTGGCAAAGTTTGTTACTTTGGTGTTTGGAAGTTTCCTTTTCTTAGCTCTATACAAGGTTTTGGGCCCTTTCAAAACCCTGCTTACCTTATCAAAAACATTAAATTTAAAGTTTAAACACACAAATGTCAAAGAGTCAAAGAGTTCATACTACATATTTGATATTACATATTGAAATTCATAATATCAATTCATATTTTTTCTTTTCATATGGAAACTTGTTGAACGTAGGGCTTTTTTGTTTTTTTAAAATGAAAAATTAAGAAAACGTTGGTGAGATGTCTCTTGCAAGTAGGGACGTCTTCAACAAGTTTTCGATAAAGGGAAACGAGTACCGGTACCTGAGACACGTCCTAGGGGTCGGAGACGCATCTCCATGCAACTATGATAAAAAGCAAAGGATGCATGATGGGTCCGAACAAGCAAAGCCTAATGTGGTACCCATGTACAAACAATCTAATCTCTCACAACTGGAGAAAAGGAGAAAACCTCATGGGAAAAACTCTTCTCCTAAAGAGAGAAAGGTGAATGAAGGACTAAGTAGCCTCCAAAATTGTATCCCAAAAAGAATAGGAACATGAAGAACATCACTAAAGCACAAAGAAGTTGTAGACAATTGTCAAACGATGACTGCTATAGTGCTGAAATGAAGAACATCCTTTGAAATGGATGATGATCAAGATCAAAAACACAAGAATTTGCATGAGAGCCCCCAACAACACTATTCGAATCAAATGGAAAACAAAGGCAAACATTTGGCAATCAAAGATATAGATGGCACATGAATCTGCACGAGTGACCCCAATGACACTACTCAACCATGCAAGCTGAAAAGACAAGTACCAGTAGTCTAAAGAACACTAATCAAGTGAAAATGGAAGGTCACCTCCACAAATAGGAATGCAAGAGTGTCCATATCGTAAATGCTCCATCTCACCGAAATGCATGGGTAACCAACCATTGCATCTGCCTAGTACATAGAAACAAATACTAAATACATAGCTCACTCCAAACCAAAACCAAAGAAGCATTAGCACCAACAATAGAAACCCCCTCATAATGTTGAAAAGGGAGAGCCATGACAGGTACACTGAAATTGTGTCACCAAGAAACGCATGAAGGATAACCAAGAACATCTAAATGGGTACAAAAGAGTACCTACAACTAAAAAAGGGTGTACAAACAAGGCACACACGCATGAGGCAAGAATCACTAGGACTCGATGTTGTCATGGAAGGGACACTCACCTAACAAAGGTGTGATGGAAAAACAAAGGCCTACACAACCCCCCATGGCACTTTATAACATAGTGTGAGTACAAAAGGCACAACAGGATGTGTGAAATCCAAAAAAAAAAAAAACACCAATGGCACCTTATCTCTATGCATCTACAAAAGAGAAAGTGCTTACAAAACATGTCTACAATGCCCAAATATGAAAAAATGTTGGAAATACATGTAGAACAGCCAAAAACAAGTCATCCCACACAAATAGTTTTCAAGAGCTAAAACATCCAAGTAATTCACCAAAATGTGAGAACACAAAAAACTAAATAAAATGTACTTGGAAAAAAATCTGAAAAAAAATTGCATGGATAACTATGAAGAGCTTTGAAAGACCTTTCCAAGTTCCAACACAAAAATCACGAAAAAATGAAAAAACTGGTCAAAAATTATGAGCTCGAGAGTAAAAATAGTACATCTAACTTCAACAGGTTGTAGAATGCACTAGCAACAAAAAATGGTGATGAGACCCACACCACTAGAAAGTATGTGGAACCAGCTTTGCGATGATATCTTGTTCGCCCAATTCCAATACCATACGACCAAGTTATGGCCAAAAGAAGAAAACAACTCCTTTAGGGTACAAATGGGGCTTGAAGGGGGCCTACCAACAATTCGTACCACTGACATCATGTTGACATCAAGGAAATATTCTAGGTATATTCTTCGACGCCCAGAAAAAAATGTTTTCCGAAAAACTATGACTTGCCAAAATATGCCAAAAAGTATCGGAATATACCAAAGGAATCTTCAAGATGTCGTCAAGAATGGTTTGCCTGCACTGGAAAAAGCAAAAAACAGTGCGAGGAAATAACGGTCCACCATTGAGTTTATCAATCGTTGATCGGCAAAAATGCCACTAGTCAACACAAAAGTTGTCAATCACAGGGGACAGAAAACCTCGCTGACGAGAGGCATGGGGCCCACAGTCTTGCAGGAGCAAGTACCTGTAGCCTGTAGGTACCCCCCCAAAATGGGCATCCCCAATTAAAATTCACAACCTACTTTTCTTATTTAAATTTTTTTAAATTAAAATAAAACCGCCAACCTTTTTTCTTTTCTTTTTTTCTCAACGGTCGTACAGTACGAACTACACGGCCCCATACAACTACAAAAAAAAAATTGCCTCAAAAGCTTATGTTAATGAACTAAAGCAAATTTATAGTCAAAATTCGTCTATTCGGCCTCCTGAACACAATGGTGAGGTTCTTTTCTCACCAAAATGCACCAAAAAATTGCCCAACTCCAAAATTTTCAAAAAAAAAATTGAAGATCCCAGATTTGTTGTTGTAACCCTAGTTGAGAAAAATCCCTCAAAATTCGAGAAGGGGTTCGTTGAATCCACACTTTGATAACATGTTAGATTTGTGAAAAACACACAAGACGCAGGATCAAATAGCAAATGAGAACACTTTCCATGCAGAAGAGTTGCAAACAAAGATTTGCTATTTCCTCAAAAAGAAATAACTTACAAAATGGACCTCAAGAGTAATAATACAATGAAGGAGAGTGCTTATAAGAGCAAACCCTAAATGAGAAAGGGATTAGATCATAACAAGTGTCAACATCACATGTGATGAGAGAAAATGATTTAATAATAGCTCAAACTAATAAAATAAAAAAGCACTCCTAAGTTTAGCTTAAATGCATAAAGTGAAATTAGTCTAATAATCGATTAAAAATTACTTGATTATTAGCTAAATTTAAGATATCCCATGTGTGGAAAAAAATATCATTGGATATATGTTGCATTTGGCAAACAAATCTGCAAGAGATTGAAGTCATGTAATTAAAAGGATGAGACGAGAGACTTGAAAGCCAAGTTCTAGAGTATTTTTATTAGACAACATAAGTTTTCAAAAAATAAACAATCATGTTTAGAGGGTTTTGATCGAATGGTTTTCCCCACATAATTTTTGGGTTTTGAGGGATCTTGTCATATATTTCCTGTTTATTTTATTCATTCTGCAATATTCAAAAGGATGAGACAAGAGACTTGAAAGCCAATTTCTAGAGTATTTTTATTAGACAATGTAAGTTTTCTCAAAATAAACAATCATGTTTAGAGGGGTTTGATCGAATGGTTTTCCCCACATAATTTTTGGGTTTTGAGGAACCTTGTCATTTATTCCCTGTTTATTTTATTCATTCTGCAATATTCAAATGTATGCAATCAATGGTTATCATGGCTAAACCTCATTGTCCTAAATTTCTAACACAGTATCAAAGCCAAAGTTTAGGTTTTGTCAATCTTACAAGAATCAAGACAAATTTGTAGGCAAAATAAGTTGAATAAAGAAAAAATCTTGAAGCCAAAGAGATTTAAGTCATGTATTTAAAAGAATGAGACGAGAGGACTTGAAAGCCAAGTTCTAGAGTATTTTTATTAGACGAACATAAGTTTTCTCAAAATAAACAATCATGCTTAGAGGGGTTTGATCGAATGGCTTTCCCCACATAATTTTTGGGTTTTGAGGAATCTTGTCATTTATTTCCTGTTTATTTTATTCATTCTGCAATATTCAAATGTATGCAATCAATGGTTATCATGGCTAAACCTCATTGTCCTAAATTTCTAACACAATATCAAAGCCAAAGTTTAGGTTTTGTCAATCTTAAAAGAATCAAGACAAATTTGTAGGCAAAATAAGTTGCATAAGGAAAAAATCTTTTTTTCACAAACTAATAGATATCCTATTAGGCTTTACAAAAATGCATAATTCAATTCAGTTCTTTTCTTCAACTATTATGGCTTCTCTTGTAAAATGTATTTAGAAACAATTTACAATACTTATTTGCATACCCTAAATACCTGGGTCTTCATGGCAATTTATACAAAAATACAGGAAAAATGCTTTGCCCTAAATCAAGCTTTGTGGAAAAGAATAACTACAAGATACTAAATACCTTGTAGCAATGGCAGTCCACAAAGGCCACAATTTACATTACTATGGCTTGCAAAATGTATGGTTCAGCCCTAATAGACACAGCAATGTGTTTTACAACACAAAAAACACATTTAAGAAACTCGGCCTGGCAAAAACTCACCGAGTTTTTGGCGAGTTCTCACTAGAAACTCGACGAGTCTATGGCAAGAACTAGCCAAGAAATGCATACATCAGGCCGTCGTGGCAAAAAAAGGCATCATAACAAAACAAATACTCTAAACTTGCCAGATACATCAAAAAAGTGAAACACAAAAAAACGCAAAAAAAATTGAAAAAAAAGTCCAAAAACTTGCAATTTTTCCATATAAATGCATGAATGCACCTCACAATTCCTCACACAACACTTGGAGAGCAAATATTTTTCATAAAAAAATGCCAAATACCTAATTTCTCCCTTAAGCAATAAAATTGTGAAATGGTGTGCAACAAGAAGTTTTGTGGTTTCAAAGGCCTTAATTTGGGCTTGGTGGCAAGGGCTCCACCCCTCAACCCCACCTTGTATCGCGACAAGGAGCACGTCAGGGACACTGCCCCAAACCCCGCAAGTGGTGCTGCCCCTCGACCCCATTGGGAAGGGCATTTCCCCAGACCCCCACGTGGGGCACTGCCCCTCAACCCCATTGGGAGGGGCATTGCCCCAGACCCCCATGAGGGGCACTACCCCTCGACCCCGTTGGGGGTGTTGCCCCCAAACCCCCACAAGGGGCACTTCCCCTCAACCCCATTGGGGGTGTTGCCCCCAAACCCCCACAAGGGGCGCTGCCCCTTGACTTTGTTGGGGGACCCCCATGAAGGGCACTGCCCTTCGACCCCGTTGGGGGCATTGCCCCCAAACCTCCACAAGGGGCACCACCCCTCAACCCCATTAAGATCTCTACTCTTAAACCCCCACTAGTTATTGGGATCTCTTCTCATATAAGAAATTTGATTGCAATGAGGGGATTTGGGAGTGGAGACTAGAATCGACAACTTAGACAATTATCTTTATCACTATCATAATATCATTTGATTAGAACTTCTCCTCAAGTTTTCACTAGACTACAATGGTGTTCAAAGATTAAAACCTCTCCCCAAGTTTTCACTAGACTAGGATAGAGGAAGATGTCAAATGTTGTAATATGCAATTTATGAATTATGATGACGATTTTCGAAGACAATCATCATAAATTCATAATAGTTGCCATGTAACTATTGTATCAAGGTTTCGCATGATGATGCGATTTTGTACTCGATTTGTATTCAAATGAATCAAATTTAATAGAAAACACTTTTGTACTCATTTATGGGCTCATTGGATATATTGTCTTTGAATTTTGCAAAAAAAAAGTGTTTTTAAAGAAATTTAAGCAATTTTTTAAGTTGTTGAGTCGCAAATTTTGGGTTTGCCAAGTTTTTGTAAAGTCTGAGTTTTCCAACTATGACCTCCACCATTAAGCCTTGCAAAATAAAAGAAAATCGACCACTTGGGCCTTGGTCATAGCCCACCCAAAATAATTTTTTGTTAAAAAGGATTTTAGGGTTTTAAAAACCCTATTAGCATTTCATAATATTTTATATATTTAATAATATTGTTATAGTATATAATATAACAATATAGTACTATATATTATATACTAGAATGTATAATGCCTATATTATATTTATATAAATATACTATTCATGTTATATCTTACATAATATAATCTAGATATAAGTTTAAACTTTGAGTAAAATAAAAATGCAATAAATGAACAATATATATTATTTTTTTAATAGGTAAATTAGCAGAGGTATCTACTAGGAGACCCTGTATCTACTAGGAGACCCCAGCTTTGGAAATAACATAGATTTCTTACCATAATGCCATAGAAGGCCAGAATAGCTATTTGCTACACCTAAAACTAGAACCAAAAAACACTATAACATACTCATAGTCATAAAAAGGTATCTACACCAAAAGGCACAAGCCACAAACTGCCATAAGATGCTCTCAAAGCCAAACTTAAACAACACAAAACAACTCACTACACCACCTTCATATTGCACACCACCACCCTCTACCTACAACTACATCCTCTTTGTCCACTACATATTCCTCAACCCACATAAATGCTCCTAGAGTTGCAACCATTTGCATATTCCTCAACCCCTAGCTGCTAGGAAACTCAGAATTTTGCAATGACAAACCCTTGGGGGTAGAAAATAGCATTAAACCCTTCAAATGAAATTGTAAATTTGCAGATCTGAGAAATATGATCAGCTATAGTATGCTTACATCAATCACCAGAATTCAGAGAAAAATGTTAGGTATAATATACTGATTCTGTGGAAAGTTTATCAGCTGAACGCAGAACAAATATTTGATTGTTTCATGATGAACATACAGCCCCAAGGTAAACCAATATAGTGTTCATATGCAAAAATTGAAAATCCACTCAATAATGCAAATATGAAATACAGCTGACTATGTAACTAGAATTGTGCCCAAAATGAGGATGAAATCACTGTTGTAAAACCTGAAGATTGCTGCAGAAGGGATAGATCTACCTCTGTACTCCTGATGGCCTGCTGAATGGTGTCAAATCCTCCAAGATCCAATGTGACACCTCCCAAAACAGATGGCTACAGAAGAAATGAATATCTATGACGGCAATCAGCAGAAAAATGATGGGTGATCAGTCCCAAGGGGTGGCCAAAGGTCTTCACAATGTTGGAACTTGGAGCTCACCAAAGATGAAAGTCTATGCAGGTCACAACCACCTAAAGTGCCCAAAAACACTGTATAATCCTCTCCATAGCTATCACCCAGATCTCTATGATGCTGAATAATGGCTGCGGCAATCAGTAAGAAATAGAATGATCTACTACAGTGATAAGATGCATGTTGAATCCCCTCAAATAATGGTGCTCCACTCAACCAGCCAATTACTCCTTATATTTGCTTGCAAATCTTGATCGCTACAACTGCAATTTTGTGCAAACCTCAATTTCAATCCACATTTCAATTCTTGTGTGGAACACAAGAATTGCCAAGTAAGAGTCAAGGATTTTCATCCTAACCTCTCAATGTGTGCAGCCAAGGGCTTCCATCCTTGAGTGTGAAATCGAATTCAAACTCAAAATGAGGAACTGCTCAAATGAAATTGGATGTTACAAATGAAGCTGGGTGCGATCTTTAAAAACATTTTTCAATTCAGGCCCTAGGATCCAAAATTCTCTTCGAGTATTTAAAAATACTTTTATTTGAATTTTATTTTATTTTATCTTATTATTGTTATTTTAATATTTTATTATTATTTATTATAATTTATTATATAAGGTGCCCCTTAAATGAAAGTTTGACAGACCCAAATAAAAATGGGTTAAAGGTTTTCTTTCTGTTTTAATCCTAAAAAGGGGACATGACAGACGGGTTCAATGAATTGAACCTCCACTTAATATTGAGATGGAGAAGTCACTGCCAACTTCAACACAACCATTGTGATGGGTAACTCACAAACCTACCAACACTTTGTTAGTATCATGGCATGTAATGTCCCTTTTTCCAAGTGATCACCCAACGGAGTCCACTAGCTTATTTTATTCCCATAAAGCTAAGGTGTGAAACATCAAGGAAATAATTTAATTAATTAAATATTAAATTGTCCTAAGTCAATTTTGGGACATTTATATTTAATTAATTGGTTCATTATAAAAATGACTTTGAATAAATGTATTGATAAATTATTTAATAAAGTTGCTTTGGGACAAGCAAAATATATTAAAAAATGAAAGGTGGTGAATGAATAAAGAGGTGGTGAAGGAAATTAATTACCATCTTTTTGGAAAATATTATCAGGAGAATTTGGAGAGCTTGGTTTATAGATTCAACAAGCTTGAGGACGAAAACCCTAGGGATTCTCAGTGAATTGGACAGAAACCCAATACCATCCTGGGTGGATTCACTTTAAAATTCATATTGAGTTCAATGATCAGTCCAGAAAGTATTGAAATTTGTGAAGTCTTTTATCAAAGACAAATTTTCAAAGTTGCAGATTTCAAGTTGGCGGATTGGAGTGATTAAATAATTATTATTTACAGATTGTAGGCATTAAATATTATTATCAATGCTCCTGCCATAGCCATACTATTCCAGATTGCAAGGGAGTCACAAGAACAAATGATAAAGGTGTCCGAAGGAGTTTTTATTTGCTCTTTCAAGTCAACACAGCCAAGACATGGATGGCATACCTCTACTTGCAATTGCCGCTTTTAAAAAGGAAGCACTGTACTTTGTGTTGGGAAGATAGGATGACATCAGCCAAAAAAAAATTGGCACCATGCCATATAGTCGCTGGACGAGGTTTGAATTAAGTTTTGGAGGTTAATCAAATTCAACGCAGCTATCAAGGGGTCAGCGCTGCCACTCTATAGTCACTGCCACATCAGAAATTAAGGATTCGGATGTAGAATGAGACAAGCAACTGCCGCCAAGTCTCAAGGGGTTCAATTTATTATTAAAGTCTGCTGCCGTACACTTGCCAGAGCCGCCCTTTTCCAACGGCTACTATCACTCATAAACTTCATAGAATAGGAGCTGAAATTTTTCCAGGTTAGCAGATATTATTAAAATAATACTCTGAGCAATATACTAAAATTTATGTATTGTGCAAACAGCAGTATTATTTGAAAGTTATTTGTGAGCCTTTAAAGTTCAGTATATAAATGTTGCTTAAGTATAAATTATTCTCATGTATACCGAATTAAATATTATCTGAGAATTACGATGGAAGAAATATATGCCTTTTCCAAACACAAACTCAAATTAAACATTTACATACAAACTGTTTGATGAGATGCCTGAACAGTAAAATTGTGAAACTTTACAAATCATCGGGTAGGGGAATCTTTCAGTGGTATCAGAGCCTAAGTCCTGCCAGCTTGGAGGGTTATGTACATTGTACACTAGTGACAGGGCCAAAAGGTACGCTGAAAGAGAGCAAAAACGAAAACAATTCCAATTTTGTGAGCCATATCCAGAACAGGATACATTCTCAGTTGCATTAGCAACAAGGCAGCCACACATTGTTAAACAAGAAATTGAAACAATGGTGGGTTCACGTAATGTGAGTCCTCAGGAAAGGATTAAGAGAAGATTTGACCAAGATAGTGTAAAAAATATATTGAAAGATCTAGCACAGGGACAACAAGAAATGATGCAACAATTTATGCAATCCCAACAACAGTTGATTACAGCCATTGGGCAAATGTCACACAATATGAATTCTCTCAAAGTGAATCAAAATGCTACGGGAGAAGGTAGTAATGCAGGCAATAACATTCCAAGGGAATACAGGCGGTTGAGGTAGACCTTTTCAACCTACATTCACACCAAGGGAGGATGAGGAAGCATCACAACACAAAGAAGAGCAACCATTTGTTGATGAGGTAATGACAGTATATGATGAGTACCATACACTTCCTCATGCAATTAGAAATGAGATCACCTTAAACCAATATATGAATCAACGGAAAGATAGGGGAAAGACATAGTAGGAACAAAGGCCTTGAGGCCCACATAGGGAATACCAGCATGCCTTGAGCTAATTAACTCTTCCTAATTTTGATGGTAGTGGGAAAAGCACAGCACGTGCCTGGATACACAAACTTGATACATTTTTGA
Source organism: Sequoiadendron giganteum (assembly GCA_007115665.2). Taxonomy (NCBI): domain Eukaryota; kingdom Viridiplantae; phylum Streptophyta; class Pinopsida; order Cupressales; family Cupressaceae; genus Sequoiadendron; species Sequoiadendron giganteum. The sequence goes on from CM021110.1 coordinate 224,939,949, forward strand.
TACTTAAACCCATGCCAGAAGAAGAGGCAATTAAGTTTGCAACCTTACATTTGGAGGGATCAGCAAATGATTGGTGGCATCATGGTTTGGGGACACAAAATCATGCATTGATTCGGTCCTATGATGAGTTTAGAAGCAAATTGATTGCTAGATTTGATACAAACAATGTAAAGATGTATTTCCGTGAGATGGCATTGATTAGACAGAATGGTGATGTTGATAGTTACATTAATGAGTTTCAAAAGGTTGTTGTTATGGTTCTTGATACGTCAGAAAAGAGTGTTGGAATGCTGTTCATAAAGGGTTTGAATGCAAATCTAAGGGGTTTGGTGAAGGCTTTCAAGCCTAGTACACTACGGATGCTATTCAAATGGCATTTGATCTTGAAACTACACATCCTACACATCAGTTCTGAAAGAAGAGTTTCAAGAATAACAAACCATTTAGGAGAACTTTCAATTAGCCCAAGACTACACCACCCAAATTGGACTTTGAGACGAGGAATGAGTTGCACAGGAAGAAGTTATGTTTCTCCTACAAGGAACTATGGGAACCCGATAACAGGTGCCTTGGGAAAGGCAAAGCACATTATATAGGGGTCACTTCCAACATTGTTCGGAGAGTGGACATGAGGAGCAGCAATTAGAGCATGATCATAGTGCTACAGGAGATGTGACACATCGTACTATTGCTACATTATCAAGAGTTCCTAAGTATCATCCTTTCAAAGTCAGAGAAGTCTTGAAGGGACAATGGGTTACATGTTTAGTTGACAGTGGGGCAACTCAATTTCATTGATGAGGGTTTAGTGGTTAAGAGAGGTTTGCAGGTTGATGATTTTCCTAGATTCAATGTCATGGTAGCTGATGGGTTCAAAATGAGATGCACTAAGAAAGTTTCACAGTTCAGTATTCAGTTGGGGGACTATATAGTTACTGATGACTTCTATGTGGTTGGGATTGGTGATACTGATGTTGTTCTGGGAGTTCAATGGCTACATTCACTTGGCAGATACAATCAGGACTTTCAAAAGATGGAGTTTGAGTTCATGGCAAGTGGGAGGACGATAGTGTTGAGAGCTTTGGTGAATGGTGCACCAAAGGTGGTGACAGCAAAGAGGATAGAGACTTTGTTCAAACATGGTGAGGTTGCATGGGCAGCACATTGTTTTGTGTCTTCCAAATCTTCTTCTAGTGATGACAAGCATTATCATGTGGACATTTAGTCGGTTTTGGATAAGCACAGTGTGGTGTTTGGAGATATTCACCTGGTAGACCTCCTGATCATAGATTTGAGCATGTGATTGATATGGAGGAGGGCTCCAAGCCCATTATTACCACTCCATATCATCATCCCAAATGGTTCAAAGAGGAAATTGAGAGAACAATAATGCAATTATTGGATATGGGACACATTAAACCCAGTTTCGGTCCCTTTGAATCTTTCGTTGTCTTTGTTAAGGAGGATGACATGATGAGGATGTGCATTGATTATCATGCCTTGAGTAAGAAGACCATCAAGAACAAGTACCCTATAACCAAGATAGATGAGTTATTGGATGAAGTTGAAATACATGGGGTAATTTACTTTTCGAAGATCGATCTTCGTTCAGGGTACCATCAAAATAGAGTTCGTGAGGGGGATATACATAAAACAACATTCAGATGCCACTACGGACATTATGAGTTTTTGGTTATGCCCTTCGGTCTTACTAATGCTCCTACAACTTTCCAATCATGTATGAAACACATATTTAATAGGTAGTTGCAGAAGCTTGTTTTGGTATTTTTCGATGATATCTTGATATACAGTAAGACATGGGAGGACCACCTCAAGCACATTGATGAGGTGTTGGGCATTATGGAGGCATAGTCCTTGTTTGTGAAGGCTTCCAAATGTGAGTTTGGAATGACAAAGATCTTATATTTGGTACATATGATTGGTGTTGGTGGTGTGAAGGTGCATCAAGAGAAGATGCAGGCCATTCTAGATTGAGCACCACTGAGGAACATTTCTAACTTAAGGGGTTTCTCCGAGTTATGCAATTATTACAGGAGATTCTTCAAGGGGTTTTCTCAATTGGCTGCACCTCTTACAAATCTCACTAAGAAGGGTGCATTCAGATGGTCATATGAGGCTCAAGTTACTTTTGGTAGGCTCAAGCAGGTGATGAGCTCTTGTCCAGTGTTAGCTTTACCAAATTTCTCTCAATCATTTGTGCTAGAGTGTGATGCATCAAGCAAGGGGATAGGTGTCGTACTTATGCAAAATAGGCATCCTATAGCCTATGAGAGTAGGAAATAAAGAGATGCGGAGCAGTTGTATCCCATCTATGATAAAGAAATGCTTGCCATCATGCATGTGTTGGCAAAATTTAGACAGTACTTGCTAGGTGGAAAATTTGTGGTCGAAACTGATCACAATAGTTTGAAATACTTTCTAGAGCAAAAGAATTTGAATGAACGACAACAAAAGTGGGTGGGTAAGATTCAAGCATATGATTTTGATATTGAATATGTTAGGGGAAAAAGAATATTGTAGCAGATGCACTATCCAAGAGACCCACACCTTGCTCTATGTCACAGATTTCAGCCGATTGGAAGGTTCACCTTGTGGCTGAATATTCCAAGAATACATTTCCATGTAAGCTCATGGACAACAAGATTCAAGATGGCAAATATAAGGTAGTTGATGATGTGATATACTACAAGGACATGATATATTTGGTACTTGAATCTAAGATGAAGAGTAAGATTTTGAGAATTGTTCATGATACTCCTCTTGCAAGACATCTAGGGTTCTTCAAAACCTATAGGCAAACTAGGGAGAGATTCTCATGGAAGAATCTCAAGAGTGATGTCTTGAGATATTGTAGAAAGTGTATGACTTGTCAATAGAACAAGTCTGAGCATACTTTTCCCATAGATTTACTTCAGCCATTGCCAATTCCTGAGCAAAAGTGGGAGAGTATATCAATGGACTTTATCAATGGTCTTCTAAATGTCCAAAGCAAAGATTGCATATATGTAGTGGTTGACAGATTGACGAAGTATGCACATTTCTTTGCTATTTCTTCTGATTATAAGGCACCTCAGTTTGCAAATCTGTTTTATACAGACGTGTTCAAACTTCATGGGCTTCCGAAGAACATTGTCAACGATCGGGACAGCAGATTTCTTAGTGTGTTTTGGCAGGAGCTGTTCAGATTTGTAAGGAGCTACCCTATTCTGATTAAAAAAATTCAATCTCACAGACATATGCACACAAACATTTAGGCAAATGGTCTAGCAGATTGCTGTTTGAACTTTGATTGGTTTGATTTACTGATTTGATAATTGTTTTAGACAACAGCTGGTATAAAGAATTCGAACAAGTTCATGTACAGAGAAATATATATTCTACTCAGAATTTTAATGTTCAAGTCTCAATGCAAGAGATACACAGATCATACAAAAACTAATAATATAATATTCTGACCTGAACATATCCAGCTTCCCTATTTATCTTATTTTGACACAGCCCACATAAATATATATAATGTATGACTTTCTGCTGCTCCCAAAATGCTAGCTCCAAACACGTATGACTGCTGAGACATCTTCAGGCCTATCATGATTATGCGGTCAGTTATGTCGTGGCTTACATTTCCTTTGGTTATCGTGAGCTTGAGGAATAATAAGACAAAGCTGTTAATTAATTATATATTGCTGACACTCTCGGTCCTTTGCTTCCCTCCACGTCGCCTCTGAATCCCTAAGGAAACAATACTAGCCTTTCACCATGGCATCAACTATATTTGATTCGTGGCTACACTTCAGGTTCGTGGCTTAAAACAAATAATTATGAATGAAATAAAATCGACTCATCATCCGCTATGTGGAAAGAAATGGCAAAAGCTCCTTTCTTATTTATTCCCATGAACTTAAGTCATCCGAAAGATTATAGATTACCTGCAACTTCACAAGTCTACCACGGCAGCTCACAAGTAATATTGATGTAATAATCTTCAAATTAGCGCCTGGAAAGATATTTATTTGTTTTCCTGGAAAACGCCACCACTTCTCCTCTATTCCTGGCGGCAATAATACTGAAACGCTAACATTCAACACTCCCGACTCTTCCAATATCTGAAGCGATTCTTTATTCAGCCGGTTCAAAGAATGGACGCCTCCTTGAATAGCAATATTAATATTTCCTTATGATAAATCGATGCCTTCATTTTTGCCTAACTTTTCAACTTCAATATCAATTCCATTCTTTTATTCCTATGACTTCAAGCAGCTCCCGACAACTCATTCGAACTACCGGCTTCAAGAGTTAATTTTAAAAATATCTCCCCTTAATTGATATCAACTCCCCATATAATCCCGAGCCTTTTGTTTTTAAATTTTTATTCAATAAAGTGCATTTGTTTCTTCAAATTAGAGCGATGGCCTTAGACGTCTCCCATAGCTCCAAATTTCCTACTAACTCCAACTTTGACTCATCATCTATCTCATATTTTACTGGAAGTGTTAATTAAGACCTCTCCATGAGGATTACGGCCAATAACACTTTCCAATTTCATTCGACTTCCTTCAAAGCTTCCCTCACCTCTGATCAAATATGCCCTTCCCTCAGCTTCGGCAAGGAGATTAACGGCAACCTTTACAGATGCGTTGCCACTTCCTGAATAAATACGCCCTTCCCTAAGGTTACGTATGACTTCAGGAAATATTACATTCAAGCCAAATAAATATGAATTAATAACAGATTGTCTTTAACTCCATTTCCTTTCTGTGACCATTCACGAGTTCCTCTTCACACAACAGTCTTCAAAGAGATTACCAAAACTTCTAAATTGTTAGACTCAAGCGTGAAACCTGAATGGCTCCACCCGCAATGGATTTGGGTTTTTGTCCAAATCGTTCAACTCGAGTGGTTACGTCCTCAAGTTTGCAGAAATCCAACGCTCCAAAAAACCAGATCAAAACCAAGCCCCTTGCAAATGAGCTCGCCAAAACTTTTATTACCTCTGCCATGACTCTTGGCTTTTTGCTGGCCTGGCTCTTCAATTTTCTTTTTCTTTTTATTTTCAATTGTGACTTATTTTTAAATCTGCATTTAATAAGTCACTTTTAAATATATATTATTTAATTAATAATATTTTTTTTTCGGATTAACATTTGGAATAAAATATTAAATAATTAAAATAATATTATATTTCTCCATGTAATAAAAAACGAGACATTACAAGATTGGTTGGTACTAAGTTGTCCCCAAGCACTAGTTACCATCCACTGAAAAGACAAGGATTGTAAATAAATGGGTGGAAGGTTATCTACGTAATTATGTAGCAAGGCAACAAAGGGCCTAGATCAAATGGTTATACTTAGGGGAGTATTGTTATAATACTACCAATCAAATGTCGATAGGCATGTCATCATTCAAAGCCTTGTATCGGTATGACACTGTTTTTTGTAGACTTAGCATTTGATGACAGTAGAGCTCCCAAGGTGTTGGCGTTACAATTCGCATCTCTGGGGTGTGTATTGGCAACAAATAGCTATGCACAGTGCGTAATGACTACTCTTCAAATTAGGAGGTGAAGCTCCCTCTTTTGCTAATATGCGTGAAAAAATAAATGTTCTAAATCCTATCTTTTTGACTCAGCTGAAAGAGGCACAAGGTTAAGAAAACCAATACATTGCAGCTAAGATTTTTCTCTAGTTTTGTAAATCTTAACTACAACTAAACTAATGCTTAATCTATCCTATTTTCTCAAAAGAAACAGAGCATGAGGACTTAGGAGTAGGGAATATTTGACGATAATCTTTAAGTCAGGATTTCCAAGGAGGCGGGACACCTATCCGAAGCGTAGGCTGGAATAAAGGTTATTGGAAACGACATCAAACGGTAAGTTATTCTCAGGATTCCTAAGGAGGCGAGACACCTATCCGAAGTGTAGGTTGAAAGTAACTTACTAGGAACAACACTTATGACGACAATCTCTATCTCTAAATTCCCAAGGAGGGACTCCTATCCGAGGTGTAGATATGAAACAAAGATTATTAATAACAACATCACACGATAAACTTTACTCCTAGATTCCCAAGGAGGAGGGACTCCTATCCAAGGTGTAGATATGAAACAAGCTTATTAATCACAACAAGAATAAAACTGGGACAGAAAATCGCATAACTAAACACGCACACAATGAACAATCAGACCAGCATTATATTTGACTAAGTGAACAAATACAGAATAACAATACTGCACGACAACGCGGCTCAGCAATTTATTATTGCAGCAAAAGTCAATTACAAATGAGCAAGAGTGCTCTTATTTATAGAACTTCAAGGAGTAGGGAACCCTAAAATTTCCTTGAGTTTACACTAAGTCTTGCAAGCATGCAAGAGTTTATTCTCTAAGTCTAACTGTATGCAACCTAGCAGTTAACTAGAAAAACATCAGTTAGCTGAACTATATAAAATAAATGGACATGCAAGTCCTTATTGAAATGAAAGTCAACTAATAACTAACATCAGTCAACTGAAACTGAAAACTAAATGAGAACTCCAACTGTACATAGAAGACTCCAAAATAGACAAGCCATCATATGTGGGACAGCAAGTTAACTTGGAAAGAGGTGTCAAGTTTAACTCCTATGTCTAATGTCTATCCTAAAAGGGTGGGACGTCCTGATTTGTAGTTTACCGGTCGTGGTCTCGAGCAATTAACCCCTCCACGAGGTTGTTGATAGCATCACCATCTGGAGCACTGATACTCCTCTAAAGAACTTTGTGTCTTTGCAGCATCTCTTCACCATCAGTGATCTGACTTTGAAGTTCTCCTCTACTCTTGGCCGCCTCATCAAATAATGCTGACATGATTGTAAGTTGATCCAACTTGCAACCAACTATATCACCACTAAAAATACCATGAATGAGTGTATGAATTTCTGACTGTACATCAGTAAGCTCAAAATATCCAACACCCTCACGCTGATATTGGTAAGGAACTCGTGACATGAAAGTTCTCACGAACCTGATAGCACTTGTCACCTTCTCTCTGCTTTCAGCCAGCTCTGAAGAAATTGTTTCATGTACCTTTACCTTGAAGATTAATTGCTCTTTCCAAGAAAAGATTGCTTCCTTATCCTCCTCTTCAGTGACTGGATCATATGTCGTCCTCAGGTGAGAGATCATGATCTCATTCCATGGTTTGTCTATCGCCAAGTCTTGCTCTACCTCCTGAATCTTCAGATGAAGTTCGTGGGCATTGTACCTCAATTTGTACAATTTTGAAAGTATGAAGTGGCCTCTTGTGATGAACTCCTCTTCCCAATCCTTCAAGTACTTCCCATAAACAATCGCCTGACTTAGCTGATTGTGTTCTGCTGGTAATTTTGATAACTACAGGAGCAAGGCGGTGACATTCTCAGTGTTATGCATAAGGTTGGAGGTGTATTGGCGAAGCTGCTGGTTCTCAAACTTGAGGGCTGCTTTATCTTCTCCATCCTTTATTATTCTCTCCCTTATGCTATCTATTGCAACTCTGAGGAGATCCACCTCTGCTTGGCGTGTGCTTTTGCCAAGGTTGACCTTTATTAAGGTAAAGTTATCAACTTCTACCTCATTCAAGCTTTTATCTTTTGGTGGCGCAGCGGTCTCAATGATGATTCCCCTATCAGCATTCCTTTCATTGTGAATCTGCTTCTTGATTTTCTTATTTGGTGTGTCCTGATAAACATGATCAAAATTGGAGAAGTCTAGCTGATAGGATGGCTGCCTCCTCTTCCTACCCAATGGATTTTCAAGCCAAGATGAGTCCTGACTAATCTCAATGGAAGGAGCAGTGCTTGTTCTAGGAACTTTTGATGAGTGGGTATGTGTAGAATCGCTACATGGTGGTGAGTCCAAATCAATATGAACCAGAGATTGTAGTGGAGTTGGTGATGGCATAGGAGGTTCTACCTCTGCTTTTGGCATGATCTCTACTGCATCTAGGGCTATCTCCATATGGTGTTCTTGCTGGTCCAAATCAGCAACTGGTGCTTTTCCCTTTGCATTTCCTGACAACCTGCTTTCTTTAGGAGGATTATTCCTCGCCTTCTGTTTAGGCTTTGACTTCGATGTGGAAGGCAGTGAAGTGACTACTAACGGCGGCTGTGTGTTTGGCATGGCTGCCTTTCTCATCCTTTTGCTGTCCAAGTAAAGCATGCTATTTCTAATAACTTTACTTGTTCTTTCCTTTACAAATGTGCACTCTTTGGCATACCAATCAACTACTCGAAGAGGATGCATGTCAGCTTGATCCTGGAAGAGCTAGGGAAGTGTAACATTCCCATAATCATCAGACAACCCTCTTACATCTTCCGACATGAAATCAGAAATTTGTGAGAGAGTGAATCTGTCGTAGCTGCGTCTTCGCACCTCAAGCTCGTCTTCGCAGTTGTACCAATAGTCTTCTATAGAAGGCTTGTGAGAAGAACGACCGCCAAGGCGTGTTGAAAAGTAACCCCAAGGGTCATATGAGCGTTTCTCAACGAGATACTTAAGATTAAGTCTCTCCATCTCTTTACCCATGGCCTTGGCGTCAGTTGTTGTCTTGCACCTATAAATTCCTATCTGTAATGGAAAATTGGCAGTTGGCTTGCGTTTGTTGCGCAGATGGGAGTGGACCATGTACAGCTGTCTTAAAAATTCCATGAAAACCACCTTATCCGAAGGATAACGGGGCAACATGCTAGGGTGACCTGAGTAGCCATACACGCGGATGTAGGTGAACATAGGGAACCGAATGAACCAGTCCGCCCATTCAATCATTGCTAACCTAGCTTCTGTTGAAATGCGCACGTGTAGCTCTCGATCAAGATTTCTCACAGTGTACATTAAGAAAGCCTCCTACACTCGCTTGAAGTGTCACTCAGACTATGTGAACTCAAGCTATGAGTAGTACTAATGAACCCTTTGTACACTTAGAATCCCCATGAGTAGTACTAATGAACCCTTTGTACACTTAGAATCCCCTCAGTATTCAATCCTTTAAACTGGCCTTGGAAAGCAACCAAATATACAAGGTATGAGCAAATGTGAAACTCGTGAGCAACGAAGAAGTTGGTCAATTATTTGTCGAAAACATCGCTAATCAAAGATGCCCAATCGTAGTGCTCTCTTTTGTTGATGATCTGAGCCATGACATAATACATCCAAGGCTGAAATTTGTGAGCATCTACCTAATTGGTGGCACAGTTAAGAAGGGTGATCATAACCGCATATTGATCTTTGAACTCTCCTCGACCTACATTCTTTGGCAAACTAGTCCTTTTCATTTTGAACCATCTATCTGCCATTCTTCCTTGACACTTTTCCTTATCAACATTGAATGCTCTTTTGCACCTATCCATAGAAATGACCAAATTGTTCGGATTCGGAGGAATACCGAAACACCTCTCGACATCCTTGGGCTTGAGACTGCAAATCATTCGCCCAGCCACTAATTGAAATTCTCGTGTTGCAGAGTTATAATGCTTTACACAAGCCATAACGAACTCTATACACTATGATGTGATGGGAAGAGAAGCCGCTTCTAGCAACCCGGATTCCTCAAGGTTCTAAAATAGGGATTTGATCAACTCTGAAGCATTTAAGTCAAATTCTGGATACACCTAATACAAATCTATGTCAGTTGTTCTGATGAAATCATGAATTAAGACCGATTTGGTCTTGAATTCAGTCTGGGTGAACTGCATTCTGAAAAACTCGCTTGTTGACTATGAACATGGCTATATTCGAACAAATTTTCCGGAAAGCTAAAATATCTCCTGACGAGGCTAAAAATAGCCTGTCGGGGGGCAATTTTCATGAAAAATTCTGAGACGTGGGTTTTGTAGAGAATGAAATTCTAAGCCAACCCACAACGTCAGAAATTCGAAAAAATTGCTATTTTGCTTGACATGCAAAGACTTTTCAGAATAGAAACAACATGCAAAATTGAGCTTCAAAAGCATTTTCTGACAAAAAGTTCTGACATATGGGTTTTGTTGACATTGATGAACTGATCACACCCAAATTCTTCGTTTTTCAAAATTATGACTTTTTCTCAACCATGCAAAGGAATCTCCAAAAAAAAGTAAAGCTTCAAAAACTGAAGCTACGAGGCAATTTATCCTCAAAATTCTAGCACATGGGTTTTGTAGAGAAAAAGTTTCTAAGCAAACTCAGATGATTTGATACTTAAAAAGATGCCTTCTACTTTGACATGCAAAAGAAAACCTAAGATAAGGATAGAAGAAATATGAGGTGAGAAAATAGAAGTTATAATCTGCCTCAAGAAATTTGCCTTCTTGCCTTAATCTGATGAAAGTTGCCAAAAAAATGAAGCATGCAAAACTATCCTGCTGAACAATCTGGACCTGTAGATGCAAAGAACACTAAAAACTTCTTACTGTAGCGCCTACAAATCTTGTTTGCACGAGGAAAATTGTGTTTGCTTCCACCTGTTGTGAAAATAATGGACGCCCAAATGCATATTTAAAGATTTTTTGAAGAAAGGCATCAACTTTGTATGCAAATGGGACGCCATAATCTTATTGGACCTCCTTTCTAGTTAACTGAATGAAAAATAAGCTCTAAAATGGGTGCCACCTCCATGCACTTCAATTGTCTATGCATGCAAAAATAAATTCGCCAATTGCAAGCAAAAATTATGTCTTGTTGAAGTTGACTTGAGAAGTTTAACTGAAGATTTAATATTATTTAAATTCAGTTAACTAACTCCTCCATTTTGGGGTGGCCCATACAACTTGAGTTCAAAAGTCAAACTTTGACTTTAAGCATCACCTTTCCAGACAGCCAATTTCTTGAAAATTTTAATTTGCAAACATCACCGGAGCCTATATTCAATCCTCAATTTGGGATGCCCGGTTGATCCTGAAACTGAGTTGATGGATTCATCACGTAACTAGAACAAGTCTAACAAACATGTTGTTGGGAACTGTAAGTGCTAAAAAATGAGTTTGATGCCTCAAAAACTAGGGCGCCTTTTCCTAAAAGGGTGCATATGACACCAAGCAGCCATTTTCCTGATTCTGACTCTCCACACTTCAATCTACTGTTGTCGATGACTGATGACTCCCGTCGACTAGATGCTAGATCCATTGCATAGCTAGAAGAATTCCGCAAACGATGACTGTATGTGCAACGCCTGAAAGCTAGATTAAGACCCTCAAATGCAAGGGCATGCCTGGCTTGCAAGGGCTATTTTGGCTTCTGAGAATGATTTTGCAATTTGTAATTTTCAACAAAATGCTCCACTTTGACCCTCGCTACCAGGAGTTGGATTGCTCTGATGCGCGTGCTAACGCTTTCATCGCGGAGATAGAACAACTTGGAAGAGATGTTCTTGGGAGTGACGAAGCCAAAAAACTACTTCTAAGACCTCCAGTAGAAGGGCGCCTTTCTCAAGAACGGTACAATTTTTCATACTTAGCCATTATTCTGCTTGTTTTCATCCTTCAATATTTTCCACCGATTCTTCATCTACGGGCGTTTGACGGATCCCGAGGGCTAACGGTTGGATTCACTGCGCAGCTAGGAGGATTCTACACAAATCTCGTGAAGACAACAGTTGCCGAAAACCTCAACTAGCTGGCCAAAAAGCTAGGCGCCCTTGGCCTGTAGAGGTACATTTTGATATTTTGACTTTTATTTTCCCTCCATTTTACATGCTCACAAGATCATTTGCCAGGGTCGCTCAGTATGTCTTACGGACTTGCGAACGGATGCATTGCAGAGCTAGGCTGAATCTAAAGAGATCCCTTGGAAACGGATTCTACCAATTCTATCATCTGATAGGTCTAATTCAAGGGCACCTCTGAGCTACAGGAGCGCAAATTCTGAAATTTGACTATCATCTCTGACATGTAAAACCTCTGTAACTTATGCTTCCGCCTTCAATTGCCGGAGTTTTGCAAAATTGATTGATACGCTTGATGGCTTGCTGGAAAGCTAATAGAATTCCAGAGAGAATGAACGTATTTGCAACCACTGATAACTGTATTTGAGCCTTCAAATTGAAGGGCGCCCTTGGCCTGTAGGGGTGCAAATGTCACCAGACTTGGTAGTTTCCGAATGATTTTCATTATTTTCGCCTCCTACGATCACCATGTCGCTTGCTGAGTTGACTGCGTTGAAGCATCATTGCTGTCAACGCGAGTGCGTGATTGTATTTCACCATTTTCACGTGTACGAATATTGCGAAGTTGACTTGCACGTTGATTGCACAAGTATCTCCCACATTACAAAGTGAAGTGTTTCCAAACAGAATATTTTTTACAATTTTCACGATTTGAAAATTCCCTCCATTGCAAAGCATCTTTTTCGGCAAAATCTTCTATGATGAGTTTCAAGCTTGGATTTTGACACCTGGTACTAGCCAACTACCATTGACGACCTTGAAGGTCCTAACTTTTCTCCTGAAAAAGTGAAAACTACCCACCAAGCTTAAATTGACTTTTTCTTGATTCTGACTTCACCACTGTGATCGTGATGTGAAATAAGCCAATCAAAATAATTTTCAGTCAATTCTGACAAGTTCTATTTTTTAGGGTTTTGGGCTATTTTTAAGCTTTTTTCCCCATTTTTAGGGTTTTTTTTTTTTAAAGTAACTTTATGGGCATCCTTTAACAACAAACCCAAAAAACCCTAAATTTTAGGAAAAGAAACCCTAAAAATTTAGGAAACACTAATTTTTCCTCAAATTTAGAAAAACCTAAAATTGAAAAACTAAAATTTAGGCTTTGAAGATAACTTCATTTTGAGCAGACCCAGATTGTCAGGTTTTCAAAATTTTGAGTTCTTGACCCTCATGCATGACATGCAAGTTTCCACTTTTCCAAATTTCCAACTTCAGACAATTTTGAGATTTCGACTATTTTAAGCAAAATGCCTTAATGAAGCAAAAAAATTATTACGGGTACAACACAAAGCGAGAGAGTTAATACAGGATATCGAAGATATCCTTAAGTCACTTAAGTAAAATCTACATTGTGCTCAAAATCAATAGAGGGCATATGCAAATAAGTGCAAGATTGAGACGACTTTTGAGGTTGGTGACTTAGTTTTCTTGCATCTATAGCCATACAAACATTCTACATTGAAAAAGAGTGGTGCAGAAAAGTTGAAGGCTCGGTTTTAAGGCCCTTACAAGATTGTGAGGAGAGTTGGAGAGGTTGTGCATGAGCTACAGTTGCCAGAAGCTAGCAAAATTCATAGTGTGTTTCATGTATCTTGCCTCAAAAGGGCAATTGGGAAGCACACTACACCGTTTCCAGAGCTACCACCATTAAATGAGGAGGGCAAGTTGATTTTGGTGCCTAATGCTATCTTGAATGTGAGAGAGCATAGATTGAGAAGCAAGGTGATTAAAGGGTACCTAATTAGATGGAGAGACTTGTCTCTTGAGGATGCAACATGGGAAGGAGAACAAATGCAACAACATTTGGGTTTGCAATTGCTTGAGGGCAAGCAATGCTAAGAAGGGAGGACAGTAATGTTCCTTTTTTTTAGTGATCACCCAGTGAGTCCACTAGTTTATTTTATTCCCATAATTTTATTTTTTTAGATAAAAGGCTTTTCAGCCGACTATTTATATTATATAATAATAGAGATTACAATATTTCTTGATAGATTCTTTGCAGATAAATACAAAATGTCAATTGCAACATTTTGATAATGACCAAACACTGGTGTTCAGTTGACAGACTCCACCATCCGGTTGTTAATATTCATGCTAGCTATGTATATATATGCATGTATCAACTTCCAAAAAACAAAAACATATAATATTTTAGCTTTCTGTGCACAAAAACTAATTGAATTCCAGATCTCAAAACTTCTTCATTTATATTCTTCAATCCTTCTGAATAGAACAACTGGCTTCTTTTCCTCCTTTGCACATAAACTGATCTGGTGGAGGAATTTTTGAATCTACTGTGACATTCATATCAGGAAGAATTGGTTGGCACCCTTGCACGATAGGTTGAGCATGTGATATCCCTTGAGTTGGTTGACACCTTTGTGCTAGAGGTTGTGCTTTTGATGTCCCAGGACTTGCATTTGATTCTTCAGTTCGAACATCACCTTGCTATATCTGCTTTAGAAGATTGAGAAGAGATGCTTGATGACAATGATGAGTAAGAAGGAAAGATATAGCATGATATTTAACTTTGAAGCTTCTCACCATCTCATTACCCGGCTCAATTTGATAATTGTTTAGCTCCCTATATAGGTAGCTTGAAGAATTATTTTCCAGTGCTAACCTCATCCCAGGATATATATTTTTGAAGCTCATTTTATGGTGCAAAAAGTGACTCGGGAAGACTCCTCCAATATAGGCTTCTCCTAACCAAAAGTCATATTTCTGAATGCTTGTTAGCAATGCATTTTCTTGCAAGAAAACCTCCTTTATAACTATATTTGCTATTTTCTGCATATCTTGGTAATTTGGGTTCAAATCTATCACATTGCTAACAAATATTGATACCAGGTTGGAGGGGAAGCTAATCATCTGTGTTGATGGCTACAAGAAGTCATCTCCAATTATGTCCTTCACACTTTTGTAAACCGGTATGCAATTTGTATTGAAGATATAAGGCAACTGCTCTTTGCAATTAATCTAACCTCATGGAGGTTAGAGGTAGAGCCCATTCCTATACCCCGAGTTAGCGGAGCAAAAACAAGTAATAATACTGACCCTTGCCTTTCCCACTACGAAGCGGAGTCGAACCTGTGGCCTCGAGGAATGCAAACCCCAAGCCCCAACCAACTCCGCTACAAGTGGTGGCCAAAATTAATCTAACCTCATGGAGGTTAGAGGTAAAGCCTATTCCTATACCCCGGGTCAGCGAAGCAAGAACAAGTAATAATACTGACCCTTGCCTTTCCCACTACGAAACGAAGTCAAATCTGTGACCTCGAGGAATGCAAACCCCAAGCCCCAACCAACTCCGCTACAAGTGGTGGCCTTTATTCCCATAAGTTAAGGTGGGAAAATCAAGGAAATAATTTAATTAATTAAAAATTAAATTGTCCTAAGTCACTTTTTGGACATTTATATTTAATTAATTGATTCATTATTAAAGTGACTTTTAATAAATCTATTGATAAATTATTTAATAAAGTCACTTTGGGACAAGCAAAATATATTAAAAAATAAAATGTGGTGAATGAATAAAAAGGTGGTAAACGAAATTAATTACCATCTTTTTGGAAAATATTATCAGGTGAATCTGGAGAGCTTGGTTTACAAGTTTAGGAAGCCCGAGGATGAAATCCTCAGGATTCTCGATGGATTGGATGGAAACCCAAACCATCCTGGGTGGATTCACTTTAGAACTCACATTGAGTTCAGCGATCAGTCTAGAGAGTATTGAAATCTGTGAAGTCTTTTATCAGAGACAAATTTTCAGAGTTGCAGATTTCAGGTTGGCGGATTGGAGTTATTAAAAAATTATTATTTACAAATTGAAGGCATTAAATATTATTATCAATGCTCCTAACATAGCCGTACTATTCCAGATTGCAAGGGAGTCACAAGAACAGATGGTAAAGGTGTTCGAAGGAGTTTTTATTTGCTCTTTCAAGTCAGTGCAGCCAAGACATGGACAGCATACCTCTACTTTCAATTGCAGCCTTTAGAAAGGAGGCATCGTACTTTGTGTTGGGCAGATAGGATGGCGTCAGCCAAATAAAATTGGCACCGTACCATATAGTCGCTAAAGGAGGTTCAAATTAAGTTTTGGAAATTAATCAAATTGAAGGGGTCAGCGCTGCCACTCTATAGTCACTACCACATCAGAAATTAAGGATTCAGGTGTAGAATGAGACAAGGAGCCACCGCCAAGTCTCAAGGGGTTCAGAGCCGCCCTTTTTCAGCAGCTACTGTCACTCATTAACTTCATCAAATAGGAGCTGAAATATTTCCAGGTTAGCAGATATTATTCAAATAATACTCTGAGCAATATACTGAAATTCATGTATTGTGCAAACAGCAGTATTATCTGAAAGTTATTTGTGAGCTTTTAAAGTTTAGTATATAAGTGTTTCTTAAGTATAAAGAATTCTCATGTATACCGAGTTAAATATTATCTGAGAATTACAACAAAAGAAGTATATGCATTTTCCAAACACAAACTCAGATTAAACGTTTACATACAAACTGTTTAACGAAATGCCTGAACAATAAAATTGTGAAACTTCGCAAAAAAATTGGCATTCGTTGGGTAGGGGAATCTTACATAACAAAAGGCCCTTGAAACTCCAACCTCGCAAGCTACTCTAGCACTTTTTGTCTATATATTAACATTGTCAATGAATTCACAAACTCTACAACCTTATTTCTTTATTCTTTTTAGAGCCACGAGGATCCTCTCCGAACTATGCAATCTCCATGTCCCCAAAACTAGTCGAGTAAGATCATCTTCAACAACCAAACTCTTAGGTCTACATCTAGGACAAACTGAGCCAAGTTCATTACAAAAATCACTAGAGATGCTTTCGGCCTATTTCCTAAAGCTAGACCCCTCTCACCAGACACTCTTTGACAAACCCTAATGCATCATCTTCCTCACAGCGAAAAATATGCCTTAGATAGTTATCTGACACCAAGTCTCTATGCTTGAAACTCTTTCCTTTATTTGCACTACTTGCTTGACATGCCTGCATACACCAAAAAACCACAGCCACTTGCAATAAGCCCTCTAAAAGACCAATCAACCAAGGCCACATTGTTTCTCCAGCTAATCATGATATAACTATATTGAGGCTCAATCCACAAAAAACTAGAATACCTTTAATTCCAACAGGAAACCATAACTTGCCTTGAGCCTACAAGACTGAAATTAAGCACCAATTCCATACGGACTAACATAATTCATGATTACCATGCATGATTTCACCTTGATTGAGATCTTCCTAAGGCAATGCATTGAATGTGAATCAAATATACTATGTCGGCAAACCTCTTACAAGCCTTAAATATGATCAATACTAAGGTATGCCCTTCCTAATTAGCAAAGCATTATTAGAACCATGGAGGTTAATGATTTAGATGCCTTTCTAAGTCCTTCCAAGTATTTGAATGATGATTATACACCGCTGTGAGAGGACCCTGCTCTATGCCAATATTTGTAAATAATCTATAGCAGCATTCACATATCAATGACAATGGTTAAACTGATTGCAGAGAAGTTCCCTTTCAAACCTTCCATCTCTTCAACAAAGCAATTATAGCATTAGTTATTGCTGAAATATTTTTTAAGAGCATTTATCACTATCAAAGAGTCTCCCTCTAATAACAAATTTTTGAGATTTTGAGATATTGCTACCACAATTCCTACCATCACTGCATTCCATTCTGCCTCATTATTAATTTTACTGCCAAAGAATAAAGATCGGCTTATAAGAAACTACCATTAGAATCTCTCAAAATCAATCCACTACCTGATTTTCCCAAATTACCATTTAACACATTGAAGCTCAATTTAATAAACCCTTCTAGAGGAGGGCACCAAAGCTCCTTTTCTACTTCCAGATATTTCCTCTTAGATGTTTCTTGAAATTTAACAAGCTGAAGCATGTTATTGGTCTTCCATTTTGACTCAAAACTCCTCCAAACGCTGTCCCACTTGCATCACAATCTACTTGGAATACTTTTCCAAAATCTGGAAGTGTTAAAAATGGGCTGCTCCATTACCTTTGCCTTCAATATTTTGAAACTCCTCTCTGCTGCAGCTGTCCACACAATCTCCTTCCAATTACCTTTCATTGTTTCTGTAATCGGTGCACAAATACCACTGAAATTTTGAATGAACTTTCTATAAAAACTTGCCAACCCATGGAAGCTTCTTGCTTCAAATATGCTCTTTGGTGAAGGCCAATCAATGATAACCTTTACTCTTTCCGGGTCCATTTTCAATCCACTTCCCGAAACAACAAACCCCAAATATACTAGCTCTTACCTCTTGAAGCTGCACTTCTTCAAATTTACCAGCAACTTCTCTTCTTTCAACCTTTGCAAAACAACCCTAACATGCAGCAAATGCTCTTCTTTTGTTTTGCTAGATATTAAAATATCATCAAAATACACAATAACAAACTTACCAAGATATGGTTTCAACACTTCATTCATCAACCTCATGAATGTGCTGGGAGCATTCGTCAAACCAAACAGCATCACCATCCATTTGTACAAACCATCCTTCGCTTTGAAGGTCATTTTCCATTCATCACCTTCTTGTATTCTTATTTGATGATATCCACTTTTCAAATCAATTTTGGTGAAGTATTTTGCTCCACTTGAAAATCCATCATATCATCCATTTGAGGCAACGGAAACCGGTAATTGATGGTTATCTTTGTTGGAAATATTGTCATTGATGTCAAAGGAGTATTAATGAGATTCCTATCATCATTGTCAAAAGAAATCATCGTTTGAATTGTCATTGATGTGAAAATAAATAGATGAGATTGTAGGTTTATGGTCATTAATGTAAAAGGATGATTCTGTTTTGAACAACGTTGAACCTCTCGTGCTGACATGAATGAACACACTCTATTCAAAGATGAAAAAATTGCCTTGGAAACACAAAGTGAATAAAAACAAAAATAGGGATAAGACAAAATTAATATTTATGGCTGACCCTTGAAGGTATCACCATTCTTGAATAAGCGCTCACTTGAGGAGTATTAAATAAAATCAAAGTTTAAATGAGTTTGTTTCTTAAAGGAAAGAAAGAGACAAAAAGAAAGAATAAGACAAAATAGGAAAAAGAAGAAAATCATATAAGACAAAACAAGACAGCAAACTTTATTAAGAGGTGGCAATTCATAAGGTAATGAATATTTATTAATTATGTGAAGGCTACAATTTATTAGAGTGATAAAGGCAACGAATTAAGGTTGTAAAGGCAGCGAATTTCATGAAGGCAACAATTAAATTAAAGGCATTAAAAATCCTATTAAGGCAGCGATAATATAGTAAATGGCTGCGACAATATATTAAAATGGTTAATAACATTTAATATATATATTTAGTATGAAGGGATATCTCTCTTTGAAATAATTGCCTCTCTCCAAAAAGTCGCACCTTTCCATATAGAGGCATTAAGGTATAGAATAGAAATGAGAAGTATGGTTGAGTGTTGTTGAAAAAAGAATAAGTGTAATATAATTTGAAGGAGCGTATCTAAAGCAGAAAAACAATGAGAAATCAGTTATAAAAGTGCAGATTTCTGATGCACAACAGCAGAAATCTATGTTGCACCCCAAATATGTAATTAATATTTACTATTACTATGTAGGGTAAATGTGAATGTTATTTGTATTTTGATGGTGAATAAAATGTGCTTGCATTTTGTTATTGATGCATTATGAACGAATGTTATTTCATTTAAATGTTATATAAAGAAATGCATATATATGAAATGGATGGTTATTGAATTGATATTCCAACTTTGGAGATGTATTACGTATACTGCATATTTTGTGAACAGCTGACTGTCGTGAGCATGTGTTAGTGGTTGCAGGTATATATTCATTCCTCCAGGCGGAGGGGAAGTATCATGTAGGACAAGAACTTGGTCGGGTAACCAGTAACGAAAACTATCTGAGCATACACACACCACAGTAAAATAATTGAGTTGAGTCATTATGTGGGAAGTAGGTAAGTCATCCTTAGTTTGATGTGTATACATTAGTAAGGGTCTTGATTACTACTGAATGCATGCTTGAAAGATGTTTATTTGTTTGAGCTTGTGGGTCCTTCTTCATGTTGCTGTGCTTGTTTGTGTGGTTGAATGAGTATTGGGATATATGCATATGTCGGCATATGCATACAATGGATATAATGGGATGTCCATACAAGTGTGATGACATATGTATAGACCTGCATATTTGTATATAAATGTTATTACGATGATATGTGTCCTTGAGCTTTCCGTCGATACATATCCACGTCAAAAGTATGCATGTATATGAATATATACATACATTGATCCGTGTTTGAGAGCATAATTATATGCATGTATGTGTAAGTAGAAATACTTACAAACATACTCACACGAGGGATCAATTATATATATATGAGAATATATAAATATACTTAACAAACGCGTGTATCGACGAGAATAGGATATGAAAGAGTAACCTAATATATGTGTGAACATATTAATAAATATATATGACGATATTATTGAAGTTCTTTTTGTGTATATATATGGGAATACATACATATATATATATATACATATACATATACACGTAAGCGTTGATGCTTATATAGAGGTGTTTATATATATAATATGTATTATAAATATATATATATGTATAAATGATTACTTTATTTTTAAACACTGCTCTATATGTATATACACGTGCGTTATTATGAAGGTGATAATGAGGATACATACATTCGTATATCAATTATTACATTCTTAGAGACTGTTTGTCAATAAATATATGCTTTTCTTGTATATCAAATGAATGAGAACGATATACCCTATACATTTATATATATATTATTATAATATTATATACATGATACATTAAATGTGTATATATATATATATGTATGTATTTGTGAAGTGATTATATATTATATAGCATGGAGAATGATTTCATGATTATATATATCTATTAGAACGTATATATATATTATAATGGAAGTATTATATATGGATTCATGGTAGTAGGAGGCGCATAAGTTGAAAGTGCAGACCCTGCCCTTAGTGCATTACTTGCAATGCATGATATATGGAAACTAAAACATCGCAGTGAATGGTATATGTGGAGGATATTAAAGGAAAACTGCCACGCACCATACCAAGTGGAGAATAAGTCAAATGCAAATACAACTATAGAGGCACGTAAGTGGAGTTCATTTCAACGCATAGCATGGAGATAAGCTAAGTTCAACACAATGGTAAATGATAATAGAGACCAGCGCAGAAGTTTAAAAAGTAATCGGGACAGATTTATATATATAGTATGCAGAGCATTATAAAGGCCGCATATTACTCCTGTGGCCCACAAATAAAGAGTTTGTAATCTTCAAAATAATGAGCAACCATTAAGTCGATGCATGGTGAAGACTTCGTCGACGCCTATTGTAGGAACATCTTTGACTTGGTAAAACTTAAAGTGCCATGTCTTTGAGCTTGAACCAACATCTATTAAGATGTGAGTAACTGGTCGACGACTTTGTCAGAGAGAATAAATATCTGAATCGACTCACACCCAGACTAAGTCGATGAAAGCATGGTGTCGCAAATTGGTTGTTGACTGTTTCTAATTGAATGGAAACCGCACCAAGTTTGAGAATAGTGTGGAGGCTTTGGAGCCACCTTTGATTCCTTATGCCTGTGGATGTCCATTGTTGGAGATAATTCGAATTATCCATGTATAGATTTGAATAAGTCTCTGTAATAAACAACCCCCAAAAAATATTTCTGTTTTTTCCCTATGTTGCTGCCTGCTGTTTGTGAGTTTCTTGAAGTGTTTGCAATGCTTGTGAAGGGTTTTACATTTGCATTTGAATATTCAAAGGAGTGCATAAACAGAAATATGATAAGAAGAGATAAAAGCTAGAAAGAGCACTTTCAGAAAGCTATTATATTCTGATTTTTTTCAACATTATTTCAGTCATACAATAACGATTTTCAATATCAGATTTAAAGCTTAATCAGACCTGGAAAAGAGTGAATAACAGCAAATAATGATCTCCTTGAAGCTACGCCACACCAAAACTATCAACCATCAGCCCCTAGCTGGAGTACACCCTCAACCAGCAATCATAGCCTTCAGAGTGATCACGAAAAAGGTGGAAACCAGCAACCTTTGAGTCTGTACTTCCTCTAGCACCAAGCCGTACACCCTAGAAAAGACGACTTGATTGGAAAAATTGAGATCATCATCAAAAAAATCCAATCTTGTACTTGAAATGATCGCCCTTGCAAGGAAAATAGATTGGTCAAGTACCCATTTCGAAAACTATCTCCATTTCTGATTAATGAGCAAATATATGGGTTACAGGTACAGAGGAGCCACGCTTGGGAAAGATCAGAAACACACCAAAACTGAAGAATAACACACCACACCCAAAAACTAACTGAAAACAACTCAAAAATACTGATAAATCTTCATCGTTGAAGCACAATTGTAATCCCTCAAGGCTTAATTCAAATATTTAAATGATTTTCTCAAGCAAGTTTATCAGCTGAATATGCTACACTGACAAGCCTGACCTGGTCCAGTGTTCCAAAAATAGACTTACTATTTTTAGTAAGTACTAAAAATAGTAAGTTATCGTCCAAAGGCTCAAACTAGAGAGTAACTGACAACATACCAAGGCTCACTATAGGCAGTGAGCATCCAACTGGCCCTACTAAAAATTGAAATTGTCCTGGCAAACAACAAACCCAACTCCCAAACTAGAAATTGAGTCCCTTAATTGAACCACCTAGCCAACAAGAACTCAGGAATTGGCTAGAGATGATGTCCACTACACAGAGGCTAGGAGGGGACATTACAGTTTCTATTTGTTGTCAATCAAGCAAGGTTGATCTATAGATGTTTTTGCTGAGTATGAGCTTACATATTCGCCACCTTTTTGCTGAGATATGTGTTGTTGTGCATGCTTGCTGCTGTCAGAACCCATGCCTAAACTATATGCTGAGTAGTTACCAAATAGCTGTATAAACAGTGGTTCTTGATCATTTGTTGAGGACACATTGCTGCAAGCATTTTACTCTACATTTTTATCAATTTACTCAGTTTTACTCGAGAGAGGGAGAGTTCTATTATATTGAGAGAGAGTTCTATTATATTAAGAGAGAGTAGTATTTGAGAGAAGTATTCTATCAACTTGAGAAATAGAGGGTTATTGTGACGTCCTTTGAGAAGCTATAATCAATCTAGTTGCTGTTTGGAGAAGTTGCATTGTTGTCAATTGATTGGATAAGCGATAACAGGCATGAGAATATTCTTCTTTGTTATTATATTTATGAAAAATTGTTCTCCGTGAAAGTTTGAATTGTCTTTTATGAGTACTTACGTTTAGGGAAACTAGAATGGCTTTGAAAAAGAAATAGAAGCTTTTATGTTGTTTTTATGTTGTGCTTGTATGTACTCCATAATAGGAGATTGATGTTTATCATAGGTATTATATAGTAGATATGATTGAACATGAGTGGCATATGTGTTGCTCTTAGCTAAGTTATTGATTTAACTAGAATAGCTTGTGTTTACTCCTAGAATTGTTTGTCCAGTGTAGGAGGGAGCTTGTGCATTTACTTTGTTAAAGTAGATTTATTCCAAGTATGTAGAAATGGTGATAGGTTATCTCCAGGATGATAGATTATCCATTGAAGGAAATACCTATGCGTAGTTTAAGATGGCCTTAAGTCAAATCGGCCCTGAGTAATGTATGTGATAGATGACCTTCTTTCGGATTACCGTTTGAAAACACTTTGGCCAAAGTAGTGTGACTGCCTCTGGCTCCACTATCAATTCACCATGATTCAATATTACATGCTAGTTCTAGATTGTGGGATTACAAGTTCTAGTTATGTAGGACACAGCACTATGCTCAATTGGTTGTCATTATTCAATTACTCAACCAATCTCTTCGTCGAAGGGAAGAGCCATCTATTGAATGATAGATGTGCGGGGGACCGCATTAAGAGTCCGTAGTTGGCAGAAAAGCGCTTGAGTGATGCTTCTCCTCCATAGCAGGCAACAGAAAAACCAAGATTTGAAAGGAAGGACCCTGGACCATCTTACAACTATTTGTTCTAAAGCTCATTTGAGCTATGTATGTAAATGTATGCATTCTTGTATTGTTATAACTTGTGAAGTTATTGTAATGAAATGGAATCTTTATTGTAATTTGATATGGCATCTTGTTCGTATATTCTCAATAAAGAAAAGAAAAAATTTATTGCAATGGCTTGTTACATAGTTTATTTACTCGTACAGTGAAAACTTAGGAAATTTTTACTTCAGTGAAGGGTTGGCATGTTGCAATCTAAAAGTGGTATATGCAATGTTGAATAGAAGATTATATGCAGATTTAAAGAGAAATAAAAAGTCCTTCAATGTAATATCATATGAATTGGAGCAGACTAAGACCAGAGTTAAGGCAGATTTGACAAGTATATATATATATACAAATCTGAGAAAGGATAAATATATATATATATATATATATATACAAATCTGAGAAAGGATATATGTATACAGACATATCAATAAAGATCATGATGCACATATGAATGAATGTGAGATTGATGGGGAGCAAAGGATAAATCATTCAAGGCAGATTTAAGGAGACTTATGAGGCAAATAATGAAGCATATTTGAGCAGACCTGTGAAGGATTTCCAAGCAGATTGAAGTAAACAAATTATATATATGAAGATCATCAAGAAAAAGAAAATAGAAGAGAAGCAGATCTTGTATCTGTTTTGAAGCAAAAGTTGGATCAGATTTTGGAACAGATCTTGTGCCTAATTTGTAGCAGGTTTTGAATCAGACATTGAGCACTCATAAGGCAATGTTAGATCAGATCTATGAAAAGAATATAAGAGGCAGATTTGTATGTGAAGGAAAAGTGAAGAGATTATCATATGTTGATTTATGTGAACATCATTCAATGAAAGACATGTCAATCATGAAAAGGCAATCAAGGAGTGAATAAATGAAGAAGATTGTAATGTCCATCATCCATTGAAAAAGCAACATATTAAGGGTGGAATCTTGTTTTGTTGAGAAAGTCGGGGCTTCCTAAAGGAGAGATTGGTGTTCCTAGCCAAGTTGGTGCTTAGCTATGGGGGTTGGTGCCTCCAGTAGGTTGGTGCCTACGAATTCAATTGAATGAGGGGGGTTGGTGCCTCTAGTAGGTTGGAGCCTAAAAAATTTGTAAGATGTTTATATAAGCAATCTTTTGTCGTGGTTTTCTCCCGTAAGGGTTTCCACATAAATATTGTGTGTTATTGTGTTCTTCTCATGTGCATGATTATTGATGTTGAGTAAATGATGTTATTGTTATTGATCAAGTTTTAAATATGGTATTAATTAAGTTTGAAAAAGTAAAGATTGTTGTTATATTGATTCACACACCCCCCCCCCTCTCAGTATAACCGTGTGCTCATCAATCTTATTTATTGCTCTCGAGTCCATACACATCCGCCACTCTCCATCTTTCTTTCGTGTCAACACTACTGAAACAACACATGGACTCAAGCTTTCCCTAATCAGCCCCTTGTCAAGCAACTCTTGTACTTGCCTATTTATTTCCTCATTCTCCATAGGCGTCATTCTGTATGGTGCTTTGTTTGGAAAACTTGTATCGGGAATCAAATCCATGCAATGACTTCGCTTCTCATGGGCGGCAATCCATCGGGCAACTCTTTCCTCAATATATTTGCATAGTCCTTCAAAACTTCTTGAACCTCCATCGGTATTTCATCTTCTTTCTACGTTGTCCCAACTGCTACAAATTTGGGAACTATTGCAAAACATGTTCCCCTTTTCTTCAAATCTCTCAAAAATCGTTTTCCAGAAACAAAACAAACTTTGGAGTTGAACTCCACCTCTTCTCTATCCTTCAAAGGATTTAAAATATATTCTTTTCCCTCCTCCTTTATCTAGTATGTGCTTGCTCTCCCATCATGAACCGCTTGTCTATCAAACTGCCAAGGCCTACCCAAGACGATATGGCATGCATCCATCGGCATCACATCACAAGTGATTTCATCCTTGTAGTTGCCAATCTGAAAATTCACCAAGCATTGCTCTCGCACCACCAATTGATGCTCATTTTGCAACCACGGAACTCGTATGGGCTAGGATGTTTCACCTTCTTCAATCTCAAATTTTTCACCATCTCCTCAGATACAATGTTATCTATACTAACGCTGTCCACTATCACTTTGCAACACTTTCCACCCACCTTGCACCTTGTTCAGAACAAATTTCTCCTTTGTATTGGTTCTACATTTTCCTTTTCCAAATTTAACAAAATCCTTCGTAGCAATAGGGACTCTCCATCCTTGGGATCCTCTCCATGGTTTTGTGAATCCACACGTTCATCTTCAGCTTGTGCCACATGACTTTTCACCTCTATTCCTTTACCATTACCCTATTGTATTTATGGACATTCATATGCCCTATGTGTAATGTCCCCTTCTCATCAATAAACAGTTCAGTGGATCGTCAGCCTATTCCAAAGGCTCGTAGACTTGTCGAAGTGAAATTAGTGAAATTAGGGTTTCCTGTGTTTGGAGAGTTTTGGCATTTCTCAAAATTTACTATTTTTAGTAAGTTCTAATTTTAGCAGGGTTCCAGTTGACAGCATCACTGTGAGCTTTCCATATCAAACAAAGCATTTGAGTATTTTTGAATTTGGCTTTTGAGGTGAAATATTGGAGAAATAAGTTATTTCAAGTCATTAATGTTATATTTTTGAATTGACCCCTTGGCCTAATGTTATAACTTGAAGTTGTTTTAAAAGGTGGTCATGAAGGGTGGATGCCACATTGAGGAGTCATTTAATATTTTCAATGTTATTAATGTTGCCTTGGAATATGGAAGCAACATAAGGAGGGAATAAATGTCTTTTAAAAATTAAAATGTTGCAAATTTCTTTTGGGCATCCCTTGGAGGGAGAGATAGAAAACCAACAATCACCTCAAGTTCTATAAAAGAGAGGCTTTGTTCCAACATTTGTTATCCATTGTTTATGCTATTGTTATGTTGTCGAAATGACTTCATGAATTTGGCTTCAAGGAATGCATACCTCCTAGCGAAGAACCAATTTTGTGTTTGAAAGATAACACCTAGTTGGATTATGGCTGCTTCTCATCCAGACTAGCAGATTGTGCTTCAATGTTGGCGAATTTTGGTGATATTTTCAATTTTTGTATTGCTGGTTATCATATAGCTGAAGTAGATTTTGGTTTGCAGCTCTTAGAGTGAATTTAATTTTGTTGTGGATATTTGCTCATATCCTTCCTATGCTAAAGGTGAATCATTTTGTGCATTCTCAGATTTTATTATGAAGTATTTGACTTTTCCTCGAGGTTCGCCCCTCTAGGAGAGCCATACCTTGTAGGATTTGCCTTGGAATTCGTGCACAATTCAGTTTTAGGTTTTTGATGTGGTTTCAGAGTCTAGGTGCCATCCTCCTTAGAAGCTTTTGCAATCTGTTTCAAGTCTTTCGGAGGAGTTTTGAGGAATTGGTGAGCATTTTGGTGTGTTGTGTTTGCTGGTTTGAAAATTACAGTTTGCCCGTTCATTATATCAGATTGATAATACTTTTGATTTTGGCTTGTAATTCGGTAGTTGAGTAGATTGGAAGTTGGAGAAATCATCTCCTTTCATTTCATTTTGATTCTATAGCAAAAACACTTGTAATTAGCAGATATTTGGCATTGTAAGACTGTAAATAGTAGTACTGATCCAGTCCTTTATTTGCTGCATTTACTTGTGTTTATTTTCAAACATCATAACCCCTGGACGGTTTACCGCTAGTGTGGAGAAATAAATAATTGTAACTCTCGAATCTCTCCCACTGTTTAAGTGGTGAATCCCCACTGTTGAGTGGATGCCTGCTGAAAAGCGGATGAATTGTTCTTCAATGTAATATCTATCTCACCCACTAATTAACTGGTGAATCCCCATTGCTAAGTGGATGCCTGTTGGAAAGCCGATGAATTGTTCTTCATTGTAATATCTTTCCCCCCATTGAACAAGTGGTAGCGTGGAATCGTTATGGTTGGATCACCGCCTGCTTTCATTTCCAGCTTGTATTTCGAATTCAGTTGTTGCTAACGATCCCTTCCCATATGCTATCACCTCGCTTTCAATAGGATCTTGATGAACATTCTTGGCGAAGGTTACTTTCAGCTGATTTGGATTTGGGCTAATTAATAACGGGTGCTTGTTGTTGGTGAAATTTCAAAGAAAAAATTAAGGGGCACATTTCACTATGCCCCTGCTCTCCACATTGAAAGCACGTACCACCAAGCGCCTTCCTATAACTCTTTCGGAATATACTCTACCATGAAAATAATCCCCTCTTCCCCTAGAGGACTCTCCCTTTTCCTTACTTTCTTGTGTGTTTGCCTAAGACATATTTGCCGCTTCTTGCTTATTTTGGTGATCTCTACCACCGTTGGTTTGTCCTCTTCCTCTTGAAAATTTGCCCCTACCTCGGGAGCCATTTTTTTGCCTTCTATTCAATTTTTCTTTTGCCTTCAAAGCATATTCATATGCCTCCTTTACACTAAGTTTATCCAAAAAACTAATTTCATCTTGGATGGATAAGCGCGGACCATTCAAATATCTTGCAACTTGTTTGGTATCATCCTTTACATGACCAGCTCTTATGCTTAACCGATAAAACTCTTCGGTGTACTCCTCGACACTACTCTCCTTTTGCTTCAAGTTTTGAAGTTTTTGGAACAAATTGACATGATAGTTAGCTGGTAAGAATTTTGATTTGATTATTGTCACCATTTGATCCCATGATCTTATTTTCTCCTTTCCTCTTCATTGCCTATTTGTCTACAAGTGATCCCACCATAGGGATGCATGTCCTTTCAACTTGGTGCATGCAAGTTTAACCTTTTGATTTTCCTCCGTTTATCATACTCAAAATATTTTTTCCATTTCGACAATCCCAATAACTCCTTTGCATTCAAACCACCTTTGTAATTTGAGGGATCAAATCGGGGCTTGGAATTTATTCTTGTTATGGCTTTGATAAATCTCCTCCCCTTGATCAAGTTCTGGTTGGTTCACTTTGTCACCTCTTTCAACAACCCGTTCTTCCTCATCTTCACTTATGTCCTCTATGTGGACTCCTCTCCTTTGAGCCATTTCAATGGCCTCTAGCCTTGCTGTGATAGCTATCAAAGCTTCTCCAACCTCTAGTTCTACTCCTCTGAGTCCTCTACCCCTGCGAACATGACCTCTATAAGCCATGTTGATTTACCCTCTGCAGTTATGGGTCTTCCTTGTTCCTTATTCACCCACAACACCAACACTCAGAGCTCTTTCCAACACTGTCTCACACCCGCTTTGATACCAATTAGTGCAGTTCAAAATCAATTGTCTTATCAATCAATTTAATTTCGTAGCTCAAACAATATTCAGCTTAATTTCTTACCATCAAATTGCCAAATCAAACAAGAGAATCGAAAATCAAAAACAATTATGAGTTCATTCATTATTATTTCAATTATCCTCAAACAAATCTGCAATTACAACATTTTAATCTTCCAACTCTCATGCATGTTTCATTCTTCACTACTAGAGATAAACTCTATCCCATTTCAATATCTGACTTTTCCTTCTTCTTTTCCACACCCATGACCTGTTTTATTTCTGCTAAAGTTCCATTTATTTTCTGCCCTCTTCCTTATATCTCCCACACACACCCTATCTTCTTCCTGTGGCTGCACCTTATGCTTCTTTTCTGCCCCTTGCGTGGTCTTTTCCTCTACTCAATTCACTTCAATTTTTACCTTTTCATATTTCTTTTCCAAGCGCCAACCTTTGCCTTACTCCAGTGCTGACTTCTCCCCTCTCTTTCCTTTTTGCTTCCCCTATGCGCCTCTGTTTTGTTCTTTTTCCCATCTCTACCTTCTCCTCTTCGACCTTTCCTTTCCTCTGCTTTCCATGCCCTTTCCTATTCTTTGTTGCCTAAGTCAAAATTAAATTTCCCTTCATGTAAATAAAATACCTGTTTTTATCATGCCTGGCAATGTGAATTACATATATTTTAAACATTCCATCTATCTTTCCATCACCAACAAAAACTTAAATCAAAACTCAACCCAAACAAAAGAAATGAAAACCACACTTGAAGCAATTAAATGATGCTGATTGACGGACTCCCGGGATGCTCTGGCATCAAGATGCTCCACAATCCACATACCACTATTTAAACTTCTGCACTGCCTACAAACTACTTTTGTTGTTTTACGGCTTGCCCTTCCCCTTTTTCTCAGGACACAAAGAAGCATAGTGGCCAAACATTTGGTAATTGAAACACTTGATGTGGCTCAAATCTTTCTTCTCTTGATGAGAAGAATTTGCATCGTGGTGCCTTTTTCCCAACTCTTATCAAGTCCTTGCCATTTTTTTCCATCTTCCTAATGAGAGCTTGGTTACAACTATTTTCCAATCTAAGTTGAGTAGCTTCAACTCTAGTTTCTTCCTGAATAAAATCATCCCAAAGCCTCTCAACGGTAGGAAGCTTCTTATGAGCACAAACACACCTAAATAAATTGCACCCAAGATGGAGATAACCCATTCAAGGCTATGAATACAACCTCTTCATTGTCCATTTTCACCCCAATTGCTAGATGTTGATCACGAAATTTTGTGATTGTTATGGAGTAGGTGGCTATTGTGTATGTGTTATGCATGTTGCACTAAGTTTGTTTTGATAAAGAGTGGTGAAGGCATCAAGCATCTACTTCATTGATTTCTTTTAAGCAATGTGAAGAGTCAAATGATCCTTCATAGAATTCAAGATGATGTGCTTTGCCTTGGTCATCTTTTTGTTATGTCCAGCCAACTGAGCAGAATCAATTGGACATAGATTCCACAAAAGCCCAAAGATCAACTTCTTCCAACAAAATCTGCAAACAACAATTCCAAAAAGTAAATTTAAAGCTCCCTCTAGGCAGTTACATTCTCTGTGACCAAGAGTAGTCATGACTACAGTCATTGAGATTTACGGAAACTGAACAAATCAGTTGAAATTAGATCAGATCAACAACCCATGAAGGTGCATATCAACACGTCCAATCACCAGAGCAACTAGGGCTTCACACACTAGTTTTTCAGAAGTCCAAAATATTTCAATCACTGAAGTAAGGCTTTGAAATCTACCTAAAACTCTCTATCACAAGCAGCAACAAATTCCATTCACGATTCTAGAAAATCTTAACAGTGCTCCAATACCATGCTAAAATTCAGCATGTGTTATGTAAATTCTGCACTCTAAGGTTTTAACAAAATTTGACTATCTTAACCTTCAATCAAACCCACAATTGGAGTGCCCTAAATAGCACATACAGAAAACAAGTGTTCCATGAAGATGTGTCCCCCCAAAAAACTCTGCATTTCTGAGACAGGGACGTCTTTGGGACGCAAGGACTTGGGCGAAACATGCCCTCACCGTCCCACCACCACAGCCCAAGTCTCGGGGATGTTTTCGAGACACCGCCTGGTTTGGGGACTCAAGGACATCCCAAGATGTTTAGAAGACTTTGAAGAATCTCACAACCGTCCCAAGGACTTCTATGTGTTGCAAAAATGTAAAATCCCCTTCCAGAATGTATGATATTTTTGCGATTGTTTCAGTTTGACAGATGTGCCATTTTGTCAAACATAGCGCATTACATTGCATGTATTATGATAATGTTCAAAATGAGATACACATACAAAACTGATATTCAACTTTACACTTCAATTATTTCACATTTGACTGATATACAAAAGATATTTTCAGATATATTCAATAGTCTCATGCACACTCAAGGCAATAATAATGAACAGATTACAATGTTTGCACTCAGAAATTCACTTCAGCAGTACAAGATTTATACTTTACTGACAGTCTGATCAGTAATAGACATTTAGCAAGAATAAGACAAGTATAACTCAGACCTGGGACCATACATTGGGTCTGAAATGGTCACAGCAGTTTGAAAGATGTCTGAAACCTCAAAAGTTGACCACGATCAGCTTAGATATTCCCAGCAACCCCCACACAAGCAAGATACAAGCTCGGAACCCCACGTGAGGATGTTTCAAGTCCAGTTATGCAGAAATAAGGCTGCGCCTAGGTGTTGAAAGCTCACACCACCACCAAACTAACTCCCACGTTACCAAAAGGAAGCTGATCACAGGGAAAGCTGAGTGTTTCCTCTTCACCTGGCAATCTAAAGATGTATCGATTGGAACTGCAGATAGGCACGACTTCTCAAGGAGTTTGCTATTTTTAAGAACTTGTTATATTTCACAAAGACCCACGATTTCTCCTAAATGCCACACCCTTTCACACTGCAATAGAAACTTCAACGCTGAAGGTGTATAATGCTCACAAACACTTATAACCACATCCAGCAATAGATATCAGGAAATAACCATTGAAGATGCAGAGATATAGTGACTAACTGATGTGTATTTCTTTCCTCAAACTGGACACCAAACCCTAAACACCAAGTAACAGAAATGAGTAACCTTTTATCTTCAATTTTGTCTCCACAAGAGACTCATAAAATCGCCATTGTCATCCAACTCGAACACCTGTGTGATTTCCCCTTCGAACCAGCTAGAGTGGAATCGTTTCACCACCAAAACCGGATGCCCTAGGGTTTCTCTTCCCTAAGACCAAGAACTCCAAGAAGCTCTCCAAAGTGAAAGTGAAATAATAAAACATGCATATCCCAATTGAGCTCCGAAATCCACTTTTATATCCTTCACTTTATTTCCCACTCAAAATAATAATAAAGTGACTTTATAAAGTTACTTTTTAACTTATTTCCAAAAGTCACTTTATAACCCATTTAATTAATTATTTAACATTAACTTTTTAAATGTACTTTTCGCGTCGGGTAATATTAAACAATTAAATAAATTAATTCCATTTTCTCGACTATAGCCTACGAGAACTAAATAGGCTACAATGTCCATCAAGGTGATCATTGAGAAGCGGATATTACAGTCCTCCCTTCCCGAGATTGCTTGCCCTCAAGCAACTATAAATTGGGATATTGTATTATCTATTCTCCCTCCCAAGTTGCGTCCTCTACTGGCAAGTCTCTCCATCTAATCAAATATTCCTTGATTACCCTATTTCTCAATCTCCTCTCTCTAGTATCAATAATCTCCTCAGGAACCAACACCAAATGTCCCTCCTCGTCTAATGGAGGCAACTCAACTGATGAAGTAACCTGCTGCCCTAGTGCCTTCTTCAGGCACGAAAGTTCAAAACATGAAAAACATTGTGAATTTTGCTATTCTCAAGCAACTCTAACTCATAGGCTACTTTTGTCACGAGGTCAACCTTGCAACCTAGCACGGCACTACCAAAGAACTCAAGTCTGCTTGTGCGACTCGAACTCAGAATCCCTTGATAGACTACGCCTAACTTCCACAAGCCAACGAATCAATTCTAAGTCTAATTTAATACCAACAATAATAATGCAGCGGAACTCTAACAAACATAGCAGTGAAAAATAGAACACAAGAGTACTCGAATCAAGCAACTCGAAAATTGCGACAAACGGATCATAGATTTTATTATGCAGCATAATAGCTCAACTCATAACAACATCCATATCCGGCGAGGAACACTTGGTTCGGCTGCGTCGAGAATGACCAAGGTCTGACTCGCTTACACAGTAGATAAGTCCCTGAGGCGACTACAATTCTCCACGACTCAGATGAGTCCTTCACACTGTATCCCGTCCCCCTAGCCCAACTATCCAACTACAATGCAAAACCTATTCCTAGATTATTCAGCTCTCAATCACTCTCCCGCGCATGTTTTCCCAACAAACATACTGAGTTACTTATAGAACTCAAATAAAAGTAACTGTTACAAATCATCGACACGTCCCAGGGGCAAGTACCAACAATTGGCACGAAGGTCTTCGATGAACTCGGCCAACTCAGCTTGGCAATATGAGGGACAAAGTCCCATGTTCCATGGAACCACTCTTGTTACTGAAACGGACTCCTTCAAACAAAGTTAGCGCATCGGATCCACAATCCAATCATAGACTCAGTCTTTTGGTATCCCGCGTATCTCGACATTGATCACAAATGGCAACACTTGGATCTTTGCACTCGATGCAACTCAAATTCGGAACCATATCCCACACATCACGAACTGGTAACTCGGCAACATCTCATGCATCTCGGTTCGCGACTCAGGAATGTCATGCTCCAAACCGACCACATCCCATGCAATCCGAGATCAAGCTCAACAGTTAAACCTCCCTTACAATCTCCCCCACTTCAACTAAGTGACATCCTCGTCACTTGCGCGACGCCTTCAAAGTGTTGGAGTACTCTACACCTTTTACT
Organism: Sequoiadendron giganteum; assembly: GCA_007115665.2. Taxonomy (NCBI): domain Eukaryota; kingdom Viridiplantae; phylum Streptophyta; class Pinopsida; order Cupressales; family Cupressaceae; genus Sequoiadendron; species Sequoiadendron giganteum. The sequence goes on from CM021110.1 coordinate 224,974,096, forward strand.
ATGCAGTTGAGTTCTTACTTGTTTTGCAAGAACTCGACAACCTTGTCCTCGTATCACCACAATGCCTCAGCTCGCTCCCAGCTAGCTTCATGACAAGGATTGCTCCTCCAAGCCAGATTTGGATTCAACTCCCAAGGAACATATGTGACTGAGAACCAAGAAAGCTTCTTTTTCATTTCGTCAAATGAATCGCTCCGCTCAACAATCTATACCCAACCTCGGCCAAACTTCAAGATCTCAAGCAAAGGAACGGCCAACTTGGAATACCCAAAATTGAACCTTCGATAGTAGCTAGTTACCGCAAGGAACTTTCGCATCTGCTGTAAACACAATAACTCCAAATCGAGTTCAGCGTTTACTCGTCCACATGCTATTACTTGATTAAATTAAACCTCCAAGCATGCATCATAGCACTTTTTCAACACGGCAGAGCACTCAAAACATCCATCAAGAGTCCTACACTGAATTACAAAATCGTCGAGGTACACCAAAAGTTTCGTGCTCCACAAAGAATCATCGACGGACATCATTTCACCTTTGTCCAACACAAAGTTACCTCCTTGACAATAATCCGTGCTTACTTCAACATTGGGGAGGTGTACTTTGGGAAGCAAAAGGTTCGAGCCATGGTGGACACTGGGCCACGCACAACTACATGAGGGTCCAATGTGCTAAGTCAGCTGGTTTGAGAGTACAAGGTGCTTCGAGTTCATTCAAGGCAGTGAACTTGCCTACTCAGAAGGTCATAGGGAACACAAGTGAAGTCTTGATCCGAGTGGGAACTTGGAAGGGCCGAGCGAATATTGTTGTGATAGAAATGGAGAACATTGAACTCATATTGGTACAGGAGTTCCTGAGGAGGGATCAAGTAGGATTGGTTCCACATCTCTTTCTGGACCCGAGCCAGCCTTGTATGGTTAAGGTTGCAAAAGGTAAGAGTGTCGTGGGTACTCTATTTGCAATGAGTCTGGGGAAGGCTGCGAGGAAGGATGCGAATGACTTGTTTCTACAACTCTAATTGGAGATTGGGATGAGAGCCATCCCTCAGACTCGTCTAGTCTTGAATTTGTCGAGGACTATAGAGATGTTATGCCTGAGAAGTTGCCTTTGACTTTGCCACCGCGAAGGGTTGTCGACCATCGGATTGAATTGGAGTCGAGAGCGCGACCTCTTGCGAAGAGTCCCTACCGACTGTCTGGACCTAAGATGAACGAGTTGAGAAAGCAACTTGAGGAGTTGCTTGACGCTGGTTACCTCAAACCTTCCAAGTCGCCGTATACTGTTTCGGTGTTGTTTCAAAAAAAAAAAAAGGATGGCTCGTTCAAGCTCCACGTGGACTACTGAGCACTCAACAAACTTACGGTAAAGAATAAATATCCCTTGCCCCTTATTGTTGATTGCTTTGAAAGGTTAGCCGAGGCGTGCAACTTCAACAAGTTGGACTTGAAGCAAGGATATTATCAAGTAAGGATCGCATCTAGGAATGAGGAAAGACTGCTATCTGTACTCGGTATGGGAGCTATAAGTTTCTCGTGATTATGTTTGGATTGTGCAATGCCCCCGCATCATTTTGTACACTGATGAATGATGTTTTCCGCTCCGTGTTAGACAAGTGTGTGGTCGTGTTCCTTGATGACATTCTCATCTATAGCAAGACCCCAGACGAGCACAAGGCTCACCTGGCCCAAGCCTTCGAGTTGCTAAGAGATAACTAGTTGTACCTGAAAAAGGAGAAGTGCTCCTTCGCTCAGAGGGAGGTGCACTTCCTCAGCCATGTTGTTGGGAACGGTAGGATTAAGCTCGAGCAAGACAAGCTGAAGGCCATTCAGGACAGGGTTGTGCCAAGTTCAGTACACGAGTTACGTCAATTCCTTAGACTGGTGACCTACTATAGGAAGTTCGTTGATGGATTTGCTAAGGTCGCGATACCCCTGGCAAACCTCCTTAAGAAGGATTGAGCATGGACTTGGAGGGAAAAACACCAAGAAGCGTTCAAAGAGTTGAAACCTAGGCTAACAACCGAACCTGTGTTAGCATTACCTAAGTTCACCGAGGTGTTTGAGGTGCAGACCGATGCGTCGGACTATGCAATTAGTGGGGTGCTTATGCAGCATGGGCATTCTATTGCATTTGAATCAAGGAAGCTAAATGATAGGGAAAGAAACTATCTAGGCCACGAGAAGGAAATGACTGGAATAGTCCATTGCCTTAGAGTTTGGCGTCACTATTTGCTAGGTGTTTCGTTCTTGGTGCGGGCAGACAACATTTCGTCCACCTATCTGAAGACACAGGCCAAGTTGACGCCTAAGTAAGCGAGATGGCAAAAATTCTTAGCCAAGTTTGACATGGAATTTGAGTTTAACCCTGGGAAGGCCAATGTGTTGGCCGACGCACTGAGTCAAAAAGCTCAACTCACCACTTTGTAGGAGACAGTGACTAGTTCAAGGGAGAATCAGGTTCGGCTCTCTCATTCTATGTTGGACGCTATTCGAGAAGGATTGGAAGTCGATTCCCAAGCATATTTGATTATGTTACAGGTAAAGGCCGGAAGGACACGTAGGTTTACCATTCGGGATGGTTTGTTGTTCTTTGTTGAAGACCAAATATATATACCTAAGTGGAAGGATTTGCGGAGAACTCTACTTCAGGAATGCTGTGTCTCTACCTGGGCAAGGCACCCAAGGCAAAGAAGGACTTTGGCAATTATGGAAAGGGGACTGTATTGGCCTAAGATGCAGGACGAGGTGGAACACTATGTGAGGACTTGTTTGGTTTGCTAGCAAGACAAGGTGAGCACGAGTTTGCCGAGTGGGTTATTGGAACCCCTCCCAGTTCCAATAAGGCCTTGGACCTTAATGAGCATGGATTTCGTGACCGCATTACTTGTGTGGATGGGTTCTTGAGTATCATGGTGGTTGTGGATAGGTTCTCCAAATATGCCACTTTTGTTGCATGCAAATCACAATGTAGGGCCGAAGACATTGCGGATTACTTCTTGCGGTTCGTAGTGAAATACTGGGGCGTTCCACTGAGTGTGATCTCAAATAGGGATTGCCACTTTATAAGCAATTTCTGGGCTGAATTGTTCAAGTTGGTTGGATCAAAGATATTTAAGTCCACTAGCCACCTCCTCAGACGGATGGCCAAATTGAGAGGATCAATGTTGTGATGGAGGATTATCTGAGGCACTTTGTTTGGTCGGACCAAGGGAATTGGCCCCAACTATTGGACGCGGCACAAATCAGTTATAATCTATAGAAGTTGGGGTCGAGCCAATTCTCACCCTTCCAACTTGCTACGAGGCAACAGCCCCTCACACCGCACTCAGTATTGAAGGGATACTTGGGAGAAGGCACAACTGTTGTGGATTACTTAAGGGCATGGATTGAGCGAGTGGACCTAGCATGGTACCATTTAACTAAGGCTAGTGATCGAATGAAGAGGTACGCTAATGCAACGAGGAAGCCACAGGATTTCCAAGTCGGCGACAGAGTTTTGCAATGGTTAGGAGGTTTGACGAGCCTTTTCAGATCGCTGCCAAAGTTGGGAAGGTTGCGTATAGATTGGTTTTGCCACTGCATATGAAAGTTCACCTGATTTTTCACGTAAGCCAATTGAGGCCTCATCATGCTGATGAGGAAGGTCCTGAGCAAAATGTACCAACCTGGGGGCTAGCTAATGTAGTCGAACTCGAGTATGGGGTGCAGTAGGTAATTGGGATGCGTAGCCAAGGCTATGGAGATTTCAAGCGAAACGAATTTCTTGTAGTCTGGTAGGATCGTCTGCGAGATGAAGCTAGTTGGGAGCGAGATGAGGCGTCGTGGCGATATGAGGACAAGCTTCTCGAGTTTTTGCAAAAGAACTCAACCGCACAGTAAAATGTGCAGAAGTACTCCAACACTTTGAAGGCATGGCACAAGTGACGAGGATGTCACTTAGTTGAAGTGGGGGAGATTGTAAGGGGGTATAACTGTTGAGTTTGATCCCGGATTGCATGGGATGTGGTCGGCTTGGAGCGCGACATTCCTGAGTTGTCAAACCGAGATGCATGAGATGTTGCCAAGTTACCAGTCCGTGATGTGTGGGATATGGTTCCGAATCGGAGTTACATCGAGTGCAAAGATCCAAGTGTTGCCATTTGTGATCGATGCTAAGATACGCGGGATACAAAAAGATTGATGAGCACTTGGTTCGGCTGCGCCAAGAATGACCAAGGTCTGACTTGCTTACATAGTAGATAAGTCCCCAAGGCGACTACAGTTCTCCACGACTCGAATGAATCCTTCACACTATATCCCGTCCCCCTAGCCCAACTATCCAACTACAATGCAAAACCTATTCCCAGATTATCCAACTCTCAACCACTCTCCCACGTATGTTTTCCCAATAAACATACTGAGTTACTTATAGAACTCGAATAAAAGTATCTGTTACAAATCATGGACACATCGCAAGGGCAAGTACCAACACTTGGCACCAAGGTCTTCAATGAACTCGATCGACCCAGCTCAGCAGTATGAGGGACAGAGTCCCGTGTTCTACAGAACCACTCTTCATTACTAAAAAGGACTCCTTCAAACAAAGTCGACCCATTGAATACACGATCCGATCATAGACTCGGTCTTTTGGTATCTCGTGTGTCTTGACATCGATCACAAATGGCTTGCACTCAAAGTAACTCCGATTCGGAACCATATCCCACACATCACAGACTAGAAACTCGGCAACATCTCATGCATCTTGGTTCAGCGAATCAAGAACGCCGCACTCCAAGCCAACCACATCCCATGCAATCTGGGATCAAGCTCAACAGTTATACCCCCTTACAATCTTTTTTTCCCCCACTCATCTAGCTATCCTGTAGGGACCGTAGAACTATGGCTTCAATTTCTCTGCACCGCTATTCTTCAGCGAAGATTGCCTATAGGGCTGCAACCATAGGAAAACTAAATCTCCCACCTCAAAATTGCGTTCAACTCCGTGCCTGTCTGCATAGGTCTTTTGTTGATTCTATGCCACTTGTAAGTTCTCCTTGAGAGCCTTAAGAATGTTTTGGCTCTCTTGTATTCAATCCTTGGCTTTGGGAGCCCTGCTATCCCCAAAAGCCAAATCCAAAAATGAAGGTGCATCATAACCATACAATGCATAGAAGGGTGTCATACCAATAGACATGTGGTAAGCGATGTTGTAGCTATGCTCTCCCAAACGCAACCACTTTATCCATGCCTTTTGCTGTCCCGAGATATAGTTACGCAAATATTCCTCTACCCACTTATTCACTATCTCAGTCTGGCCATCTGTCTAGGGGTGGTAGCTCATACTCGAAGTCAACTCCGTACCTACCAATCTGAACAGCTCCTACCAGAATGCACTAAGGAACCTGCTATCCCTGTCATTGACTATATACTTTGGCAACCCATGGAGTCTAAAAACCTCTTTGAAGAACAACTCTACTACCTGCGGTGCCTTGTACTTTGAAGAAATAGCAAAGTGAGTGAGTTTAGTCAACTGATCTACCACCACATAGATGCAGTCTCTGCCATGAACCTTAGGTGGGCCTATAATGAAGTCCATAGATATGCTCTCCCACTTTTGCTAAAGGATAGGTAATGGCTGCAATAACCCAGCAAGATGGGTGTGCTCCGACTTGTTCTGCTAACAAGTCACACACTCCCTCACACACCCCAACACATCATCCTTGAGGCCCTTCCAAGAGAACATATCTCTGATCTACCTGTATGTTTTGAAGTATCCTTGATGCCTTGCTAATGGAGTATCATGTGTAGCTCTGATAATCTTCTCCTTAAGCTTGGATTCTGGCACCAAGTATATCCTGTCCTTGTAGTAGATGATATCATCTACCACCTTATACCTATCATCCTAGACCTGTCCATCCATCAACTACAAGCAAATTTGTTCTTGGAGTATTCTACTAAGAGATGAGATTTCCAAGCAGCTGAAATCTTTGTAAGTGAGCATGTTATTGGTTTCCTGGAGAGGGCATCTGCAACAATGTTCTTCTTGCCCTTCACATACTCAATATCAAAGTCGTAGGCCTGTATTTTGCTGACCCACCTCTGCTACCTCTCATTTAGGTCTTTCTGCTCCAAGAAATACTTAAGACTATTGTGGCCAATCCTCACCACAAATCTCCCACCTACTAGGTACTGCCTGAACTTCGCCAATGCATGAATAATGGCAAGCATCTCCTTATCATAGATAGAGTACAATCTCTCAAGCCCCCTCAACTTACGGCTCTCAAATGCAATCGGATGCCTATTCTACATTAACACTGCTCCTATGCCCTCACTAGATGCATCGCACTTTAAAACAAAAGGTTGTGTAAAATCTAGAAGTGTTAGTATAGGACAACTGTTCATCACCTCCTTAAGCTTTATCAAATGCTCTTTGGGCCTCCTCTGACCATCTAAAAGCTCCCTTCTTCATAAGATTTGTCAACGGTGCACCTAATTGTGAGAAACCCTTGACAAAGCATCTGTAATAACTACATAACCTGAAGAACCCGCGCAACTCTGTAAGAGACTTAGGCAGTGGCCAATCTAGAATCGCTTGTATCTTCTCCTGGTGTACTTGTACACCTTGTGCACTCATCAAATGACCCAAGTATAAGATCTCCTTCATGCCAAACTCACACTTCGATGTCTTAGCATATAGAGACTGCTATGCCCTTAATATTAGAGTACATCGGGTTATGAATAGTCGGGTTGTGGCTATCTTAACTCCTATTTAAGTCATATTATTATTATTGTATTGTTATTTAGTTGATTAGGTCGGCCTAGGGCTTATATAGGGTTATCTAAGTCAGTCTGGGTGGTATCCTGGGCATAAATAGGTATATATAGGAGGTTGTGAATCTTATTTCATCATCATATGGTGAATTGTGTTCTCATTGGAGATATTTGGAGGTTTGCCCCCTCAAAGTGGCTTGTTATTCTCAATTACTATTCAGCATTTGCAGCATATTTTCTATCATATTCTTTTATTGTGCAATTTATTTCATTACAAGTGGTATCAAAGCATGATCTTGGCACCGTAGAGGTAAGGCATTTTTTCAATATTGGAGGCGATTTTGGGGAGAGCATATCTTTCAGATTTTAGCAAATTTTTTTCTGATTTTTAAAGGGTTTTTGAAGACCACATATTAAACAAGCTACAATCCAGATTTCAAAGGAATTGGAGTAGATTTGAGTGAATTATTGCAGAATTAGGGTTTCTACACAATTTATTTGGAAGCTGAATATCTCTCACATACTGTAGAATTGGAGCTTGATTTTTATTGGGTTTTTGAAAATATTATAGAGGAGTCTATAGTTCAAAATTTGGGGAAATTGAAGCAGAAATAAGCGAGTTATTGCAAAATTAGTGTTTCCAACAAATTCGCTCTCAAGGCTGCAAATCTACTAATTTCTTGGAGTTTTTTCTAGGTAAGTGGTATCTTGACCCTAGTAAGTTGCAATAAAAATTTCACAAAATTTTATATTCATTTGTGTGATTTATTGCAAAATTATTTTCTACCATCATGACGGGGCCTACAACAAGAGGCAAAAAGAATGCTACCACACTGGGGAAATCTTCAAAGAATGAGGGAGTAGGAAATGAGGATTTTAACCCTTAGGATGAAATAAACAGAGTAAAGGGTGATATTTCATCATTAGAGAAAAAGATTATGGAAGAAATGGGTGAATTGAAATCATTTATTCAAGGTATGTGGTGCAAGGGTGAAGATTCACCTCATAAGGTGGAAGATAATGCTTCTGTTGGAAATGAATTCCTTGGACTTGACTTGGGTTTCAAGAAGGATCCTTCATTTAATAATCATATGCCAAGGCAATTCATACCTAAGTTTGATATGAGAAAGTTTGACGGCAAGGATCCAACCAATTGGCTATGCCAAATGGAGCAATTCTTTGATATTCATCATGTTCCTAGTCAACAAAAGGTGGCTATGGCATCATTATACCTATAACTAGATCAATTTATTTGGTATCGTTGGTTATGTGATGAGAAGAGAAAAGAGGGTTGTGTGGTCACATGGTCAATTTTTCAAGAAGAACTTGCTATTCATTATGCAAATAACTTTATGGTAGATTACCCAATTAAAGCAAACAGGCATGGTCAAGGATTATATTCAGCAATTTCAAACCCTTTCTCTAAGAGTAGAGAATGTGGCAGAAGAAAATATGAAGGAACTATTTCTAGGCAATTTAAAGGATCACATAAAATATGAAGTACAATTGTTCTAGCCACAATCCTTATCACAAGCGATAGTAATCGCAAGACAAGTGCAGGAGAAGTTTTCAGCTAGTAAGAGACAAGGGAATGTAAATTTCAGCGAAAGGAGATCTCCTACACATTCACTACCACAACCTACTAGGTTGACTCCACAACAAATTGAGGAGAAAAGAGCAAAAGGGTTATGTTTCAATTGTGACAGCAAATATAGTCGAGGGCATAGATGTAGTGAAAAGAAATTGTTTTATATTGAAGGACCGAGTGAGGAAGAGGAGGAAGCAATATTAGAGGGTGATAGGGATCTAGATGATGAATCACATAAATCCCAACCAATCATTTCTTGTCATGCACTCTCAGGGTTTAGTGCCCCTCCAACTTTGAAGGTAGTTGGATTCTTAAAGAAGCAAAAGTTAACCGTGCTGATCAACTCAGGTAGTACTCATAATTTCATCAACAAAAAGTTGGCTACTCGTTTAAATTGTTTTATATATCCAGCTCCATAATTTCAGATCTTGATTGTAAATGGTGGTATCGTAAGTTGTTCTGGAAAGTGTCATAGCATTAAATTATCCATGGGAGATTATCACCTTGATAGCCCAATGTATGCTATCTCCATGGGTGCAACAGATATTGTTTTGGCAATACAATGGCTTACTACCTTGGGAACAATTGAGATGAACTTCCAAGAATTGTTTATGAGGTTCCAATCAGAAGGAAAGACAATAGAGCTAAGAGGGTTGAAGGCAAAATCCCCACAAATAGTTCACTCTCATCAAATGCAGAAGTTGCTTAAGAAGGGAATTGATGGATTTGTGGCCCAGATATGTTCATTAGAAGTCTCTCAATCTAATGCTCCTACCCTTCCAAATTTGCAAGCAATAATTGATCATCACTCAGTGGTTTTTGGAGATATGCCTAAAGGACTTCCTCCTAAGAGGGATCATGATCATGCCATACAACTAGTTCCAGGGAGCCAACCCCCCAACATCAGGCCTTATCGATACCCACATATACTGAAAAGTGAGATAGAAAATATTGTTGAGATGTTAGAGGCAGGAATCATCAAACATAGCCAAAGTGCTTACTCCCGCCAGTGGTGATGGTGTGGAAGAAGGATGACACTCGGCACATGTGTCCGGACTATAGAGTGCTCAACATGTACACCATCCAACATAAGTTTCTTACTCCAATCATTGATAATTTGCTAGATGAATTGAATGAAGCTATGTATTTTACAAAGTTAGATCTTAGATCCGGTTATCACCAAATTCGAATTAAGGAAGAAGATATTTGTAAGATAGCATTTAGGACTCATGAGGGTCATTATGAGTTTTTGGTGATGCCATTTGGTCTTACTAATGCTCCATCTACATTTCATAGTTTGATGAATTCCATCTTTAAAAAGTTCTTGAGGAAGTTTGTATTAGTGTTTTTTGATGATATATTGCTTTATAGCAAGACATGGGAAGAACACTTGCAACATGTAGATCAAGTATTACAAGTTCTCGAAGAGAAACAACTCTATACTAAGCCATCCAAGTGTGCTTTTGGTCTTAATGAGGTGGAATACTTGGGACACATAGTTTCGCATGGAGTAAAGGTGGATCCTAACAAAATTAAGGCTATCATGGAATGGCCTATTCCCAAAACCATTAAGAAATTGAGGGGTTTCTTGGAATTGACTGGATATTATCGCAAATTTGTGAAGAATTATGGTCGTATAGCTGCACCCCTCACAATGTTATTGAAGAAGGATTCTTTTCATTGGAATGAATCTGCTAATTCGGCATTTGAAATGTTAAAGGAGGCTATGTGCACAACTCCAATACTTGCCACTCCTGATTTCACAAAGGATTTTATTGTGGAATGTGATGCTTTTGGTAATGGTATAGGTGCAGTTCTTATGCAGGAGGGTCGGCCAATTGCTTTTGAGAGTTGTCAAGTGAAGGGGAAGAATCAACTCAAACCCATTTATGAGAAGGAAATGCTAGCTATTCTTCATGCAGTAAAACAATGGAGGCCTTATCTAATGGGTAGACACTTCAAGGTCAAGACAGATCATGATAGCCTAAAATATTTTTTGGAACAAAGATTGTGTTTGGAAGAACAACAAAAATGGGTTACTAAGATGTTGGTATATGATTTTGAGATTGTATATAAGGGAAAGAAAATGTTGTCGCAGATGCACTATCGAGGAAGGATGAGAAGGATGAAGCTTTATTATGTGCCCTTTCAATATTACAAGAAGATTGGGTAGAAGAAGCCAAAGAAGAGTGGAAAATGGTGTGGCTACTAGTAATCTCATTCAACAATTACAAAGTGACCCTAGTAGTTTAAATAAATTTTGTTGGAATGGAGATACTTTGTGGTATAAAGAGTGATTGTATCTTTGCAAGAATTCCTCTCCCAAACAAAAGATTCTCACAAAGCTACATGAGTCTCTAGTGGGTGGTCATTCAGGATTTTCGAAGACATATCATCGAGTCAAGAAAGACTTCTTTTGGGAAGGCCTAAAAAGGGATGTTCAAAAATTTGTGCAGAATGTTTGGTTTGTCAACATAATAAAGGGGAGACAATTAAGACACCTGGTCTCTTGCAACCCTTAGTTATTCCTAGCCAGTGTTGGGAAGAGATCTCCATGGACTTCATCACAGGGCGTCCAAGATCTAATGGTAAGAATGTCATCATGGCAATTGTGGATCACCTCACTAAATATGTACATTTTATTGCATTATCACATCCTTTTACAAAAAGTACAGTGGAAAAAGCATTTTTTGAGAATATTCAAAAGCTACATGGTATACCTAAGTTTATTGTTAGTGATTGTGATCCTATTTTTACTAGTAACTTTTGGACAGATTTATTCATGTGTTTGGGTACTCAATTGGCTCACAGTTCTTCATACCATCCACAATCTAATGGGAAAACAGAGGTGGTTAATAAGTGTTTGGAAGGATATCTACGTTGTTTCACTTCAGATAAACCATCTCAATGGGTAGATTGGCTACCACTAACAGGATGGTGGTATAACACTTCCTTCCATAGTTCATCAAAAATGTCTCCATTTATGGCATTGTATGGATATCATCCTCCTTCCATCACATCATCATTGAAGGTGTCACCAAGCATTCACGCTATGGAGGACCACATGATTCATCAACAACAAGTACTTCCAGGACTTATAGAGAATCTATCCATGGCACAAAACCGAATGAAGCAGCAAGTAAACCAACACCACAATGAAAGAAGTTTTGAGGTTGGGGATTGGGTTTTCTTGAGATTGCGGCCTTACAAGCAAATGTCACTGAAACAACAGTAAAAGAATAACAAGTCATCTCCAAAATATTATGGCACATATCAAATTTTGCAAAAGATAGGTAGTGGTGCCTACAAGATTGAATTGCCATCATTAATAAAGATACATCCAGTTTTTCATGTTTCTTGTTTGAAGAAGGTAATTGGGAATAATATCCCTACTCAAACAATATTACCAGAGCTTGATGAAGAAGGAAGAATCATATTGGAGCCAGAATGTATTCTTCAGAAATGGACAAGGAAGCTAAGGATTCAAACACTCATTCAATATCTCATCCAATGGAAGAATTTACCAATTGAAGATGCCACATGGGAGGATGAGGAGCTCATTCAAAAGCATCCAAAATTGCCTAGCATTGAGGACAATGCTTATCTAAAAAGGGGGGGCATGCTACGCCCTTAATATTAGAGTACATTGGGTTATGAATAGTCGGCTTGTGGCTATCTTAACTCCTATTTAAGTCATATTATTATTATTGTATTGTTAATCAATTGATTATACCGGCCTAGGGCTTATATAGGGTTATCTAAGTCGGATTGGGTGGTATCCTAGCCATAAATAGGTATATATAGGAGGTTGTGAATCTTATTTCATCATCATATGGTGAATTGTGTTCTCATTGGAGATATTTGGAGGTTTGCCCCCTCCAAATGGCTTGTTATTCTCAGTTGTTATTCAGTATTTGTCGCATATTTTCTATCATATTCTTCTATTGTGCAATTTATTTCATTACAAAGACTGATCACCCATGATGCCCAATACCTCCTCCAACTGTCTCAAATGGTAATCTGAAGTTTTACTATATATGAGAAGATCATCAAAGAACACCAATAAATACTTACGCAACTGCTTGTTGAATATATGGTTCATACAAGACTGAAATGTAGCAAGTGTATTTGTCAAACCGAAGGGCATGACCAAGAACTCATAGTGCCCATAATAACACCCGAATTTCATTTTGTGTATGTCCTGCTCTCAGACTCTAATCTAATGGTACCCGATCGAAGATCAATCTTCAAAAAAATAAACTGCCCCATGTAACTCATCAAGCAACTAATCAATATTGGCTATAGGGTACCTATTCTTAACCGTTTTCTTATTCAACGCTCGATAGTCGATACACATGTGCATTGTCCCATCCTTCTTAACTAGAATTACAGAAGAAGCGAATGGGTTGGAGCTAGGTCTAATATGGCCCGTGTCTAACAACTCTTTGATTGCCTTCTCTATCTCATCCTTGAATTACTTAGGATGTCTATAAGGAGTGGTTATGACGGATTTAGCTCCCTCCTCCAACTCAATGGTGTGCTCGAAACCCCTATAAGGAGGTCTCCCTAGAGGTATCTCCCCCAAAATTTTGTCATGCTTACCCAACAATGACTGGATATCCACATGGTACGAGTGGAAACTATCCAGAGTCTCCTTGGACGTGATCAAACACTTAGCTACCCACGCAACATCCCCATGTCTAAAAATACTCTCCATGTGCTTAGCTGACACTATCTTTGGTGAACCGTTGGCTAGACCCCTTAGCACCACCTTTTTTCCATCTGTTGCCCTGAACTTAAGCTCCATGGTTTGGAAGTTCTGTGAGTACTTTCCCAATGAATGAAGCCACTGTATACCCAATATAGCATTTGTATCACTTAGGTCAACTACATAAAAATCATCTGTAACAGTGTAGTTGCCCAAAGTCACACCCAATCGAGGAACGCTCAGTGTGCAAGTCATGTTGAATCCATCAACACCTTCACACTGAATCCCTCAAAATCCTTTGTAGGTATACCCCTCTTAGTCACTAGAGTTGAGTCTATGAAATTGTGGGTTGCCCCATATCAATCAGAATAGTAACACATTGCCCTTGTAATACTCCCCTAACTCTGAAGGAATTGAGTTTGGGAGTACCTGATATAGTGTCGATAGCGCCACTTTTAGTCTCCCTATACCTATTATGCCCCTCCATCATCCTCACTATCTAAAAGAACCTCAATATAGTTCACCTTCCCTTTACCCATGCATCTGTGTCCAAGCTCCCAAGGCTCCTTACAACTAAAAGAAAGTTTTTTCCTCCTCAACTCCCTATGAGCCTCGTCATCTAACTTGTCCTTCCTGGGCCACTCCTTCTGAAAGGGCTTTTCGTCTTTGTTCTTTTGAGGAATGAATGGTTTGGACAGAAATTTACTCTTAGGCACTGAATGCTTGCTCCATGTCACGTGCCCGTATGATAGCATCCTGAAGTGACTCTAGTTTGAAAGCCTTAATCCAACCACGTAATGGCTCGGATAGACCCTCAATGAAAAATATAATCAATTTGTGCTCCGACACATTTGATACCATAACCGAGGGCCTCTAGAACTCAAAAATATATGCATCCACAATACCACTCTGCTTGAGCTATGCCAACTCCCTGAAATGCAATTCAAGATCCTTCTAGTCAAACCTATCCATCAACATTTGAGTGAAGTCCAAATATGATGTGATACTAGCATGCCCCAAGGTGACTAACCCATGGTACCACCACTCGTGGGCCTCACCCTCTAAATGTAACGTGGTGTACTTAATAGCTTCAGACTCCAACATAGGGTTGAGTTGGAAATAAGTGTCCAACTTTTGAACCCAAGATCTAGTTGTGCATTTACTTGAACCATCAAATGAAGGTATAGATAGTTTGCCAAACTTATGCTGCAAATCCTGATTCTAAGGGCCCCTATTGTGATCCCTTGGCCTATTTTTGTATTTTATGGTACAAAAGTCCTGTAAGGTCATCATTGCATGAAACTCGTGTAGTGTTCCACCACTCTGCTGATTCATTTTCACTGAGTTTGTAGGTCTGATTTGGTTTTAGTTTGATATTTCTCTTTCTTGTCTTTGAGTTTGTTTGCCAATAATGCTAGAAAGGAACTAAAGAGCATATACATAAAGTTGAAACTTCTAATAAACTAATCTACTAAGATAACTCGAGTAATTATTCAATTTAATAGCCAAAGATGCTTTCTTCATTACATAATAGATTACATAAGAAGATGCTTACAACATATAGCTTACATCAGATTTAAAGTTAACTATATCTTATATCGTATTTTGACTTACAGCCATACAACACTGTGAATAGTGACTTGCTATAGTACCCGCCCCCAAAGAAGTGCACACAACTCTCGAATAACGAACTTCTCCCACCAAAAACCAGCATGGGATGACTTCTAGGATAAGGGCGCCCCCTTCAGGAAAGATAGCAGCCACATAAGAGAGGCGTTTTATTTTCTTTTGCTGATATAAACCCTCATGAAAAAGCGGTTGGCTGTAGCTCTTCAAAAACAGCCCCAAAACGCTCCAAAAGCAAACAGCTCACATGCAAATGTGAATGGAGTCTATGGCAGTCCAAACCCCTTTGAAAATGGCTCGAATAACCTGCAAACAACAACTTATGACTCCAAATGAAGCAACCAAAAACTGACCAACAACCTTAAGGTGGTGTTTCACACCCTCAAACAACTCAAATTCGAAGAACAAAGCCCCACCAGGCTTACCCACTGCAAGAAATCAGAAAACCCTTGCCTCCTTCTTCCTCCAAAGCAACACTTCCAAGTTTCATTAAACAAAATCATCCATTCATGGAGAGGGTTGAACTTTCTCTGTTATTTATAATTTTACATTGAAATCACTATTCATTAAAGTGAGCACTATTCACTTAAGTTATTTCTTTTTTCACTTTAGGAATGAATAGTAACAGAAAAATATAAAGTGACTCCTTCCTTTTGAAGACACATGGTCCCTAGGCCAAGGATGGTGAAATTAAATTTGAGTATCATAAATTTAAGCACAAGTATCGTGCCAAATGCCACAATTCACCCTGCCACCATACTCCAGAGATCCACACTACAAATTGATGACCAAGTGCCCATCTAAGAAACCCTCTATCCAGAACTATTAGCCTACGAGGGTCAAGAAAATAGGCTAATCCCCCAACTTTGATGCTCGTGAAAAAGGGGACATTACAACTCGTCACCAAGAGACTGATACTCCCTCAAGTAATCTGTGAATCCTTCACCCTATGCTTGTTGTCCCTGATTACTAGCTGGTTATCCTCCCAAAAACTGAGGCATAAGGGGGTCTAGGAGTCACCCAACTCGCTGCCCTAGTGTGGCTCTGAGCAGGAGTGTGTGTATTATGCCCTTCACCATTGTTCCCATTGTTTCAATTATCCCCATTATGACCATTAAAACCTCTTGTACCATTGTTACCAGCACTATTAGGATCAGCCATCAACTGAGGAGTTGGACTACCTGTTGTTGACCCCGTGCAAAGTCATTTAGGATCTCTAGTGTGCTACCTTCAGGCTGTTCATGCCTATCCCCCATGTTCTCTTCTTCCTCGGACTCTAAATCAAATATATTAACTGCTCTTTCTCTTTCCCTCCTACTCCTGTAAGTTCTGTAGGCCTGATCTTCCAAATTCATAAATAATCATGCAATCTAAAACCAACTAAGCACCCAAAACACACAGGCTGGCAGGAAGACCAAATCTGATACCACTATAAAATCCCCTTCCAGAATGTATGATATTTTTGCGATTGTTTCAGTTTGACAAATGTGCCATTTTGTCAAACATAGCGCATTACATTGCATGTATTATGATAATATTCAAAATGAGATGCACATACAAGACTAATATTCTACTTTACACTTCAATTCTTTTACATTTGACTGATATACAAAAGATATTTTCAGATATAATCAATAGTCTCATGCACACTCAGATAAGGCAATAACAATGAACAGATTACAAATGTTTGCGCTCAGAAATTCACTTCAGCAGTACAAGATTTATACTTTACTGCCAGTCTGATCAGTAATAGACATTTAGCAAGAATAAGACAAGTATAACTCAGACCTGGGACTATACGTTGGGTCTGAAATGGTCACAACAGTTTGAAAGATGTCTGAAACCTCAAAAGTTGCCCACAATCAGCTTAGATATTCTCCAGCAACCCCCACACAAGCAAGATACAAGCTCGGAATCCCACGTGAGGATGTTTCAGGTCCAAGTATGCAGAAATAAGGCTGCGACTAGGTGTTGAATGCTCATGCCAGCACCAAACTAACTCCCATGTTACCAAAAAGAAGCTGATCACAGGGGCGGCTGAGTGTTTCCTCTTCACCTGGCAATCTAAAGATGTATCAATTGAAACTGCAGATAGGCACAACTTCTCAAGGAGTTTGCTGTTTTTGAAAACTCGTTATATTTCACAAAGACCTACGATTTCTCCTAAATACCACGCCCTTTCACTCTGCAATAGAAACTTCAACGCTGAAGGTGTATAATGCTCACAAACCCTTATAACCACGTCCAGCAATAGATATCAGGAAATTACCATTGAAGATATAGAGATATAGCGACCAACTGATGTGTATTTCTCTCCTCAAACTGGACGCCAAACCCTAAACACCAAGTAGCAGAAATGAGTAACCTTTTATCTTCAATTTTGGCGGGAGACTCACAAAATTGTCGTTATCATCCAACTGGAAAACCTATGTGATTTCCCCTTCAAACCAGCTAGGGTGGAATCATTTCACCACCGAAACCGGATGCCCTAGGCTTTCTCTTCCCTAAGACCAAGAATTCCAAGAAGCTCTCCAAAGTGAAAGTGAAATAATAAAACAAGCATATCCCAAATGAGCTCCGAAATCCACTTTTATATCCTTCACTTTATTTCCCACTCAAAATAATAATAAAGTGACTTTATAAAGTTATATAATAATTTATTTCCAAAAGTCACTTTATAACCCATTCAATTAATTATTTAACATTACCTTTTTAAATGTACTTTTCCCGCTAGGTAATATTAAACAATTTAATTAATTAATTCCCTTTTCCTGACTATAGCCTACGGGAATTAAATAGGCTACAATATCCATCAAGGTGATCACTGAGAAGGGACATTACAAAAAAAATGTGATAAAATCATGAAAATGACATTCGCCATGAAGGTTTGTGAGATTTTGAAGGCCTTAATTTGTGTTTGGTGGCAAAGGCTCCGCCCCTCAACCCCGCTCTGTATCGCAACAAGGAATGCGCCAAGGGCGCTGCCCTCAAACCCCGCAAGGGGCACTCCCCCTTGACCCCAAAGCCCCACCCATCATTGCTAATGTTCAATGCAATCATTGCCATGTTTTTGAAGTTTATTGGTTTAAACTTTACTTAGTATGCCAAAGTTTCATTTGAAATTCTTATACTTATTTCTGATTTGCCCCTAAACCTCTACCCACCATTGTTAATGTTCAATGCAATCATTGCCATGTTTTTAATGTTTATTGGTTTAAACTTTCCTTACACATATTTTCATAACTAGTTTTTCAAGTACTATATGTATTTGCACCATCCCCCTAACACCTCACCATCTCCAAACATAGGCCCTTGGTCCCCCTGTCCCCGAAACCCATCCCTCCGCTTGCCCATCAGGAAACTCCATGGAACTATGCAGAAAACTGAAAGTACAAAAAACAAATAATGAATCTTGAAACCAGAATATGACTGCAGTCTTTAAAAAAATATATATATATAATAAAAAAATGGATAATTCTATTGTTCTGGAAAAGAATTCCAAGTTAAAAACATATAGAAGCCAAGGGAAATAAATAATCCACAAACTCAGCATGCTAAAAAATACTTATTTTTAGATTTTCTTATCAAAAAAAATTGTTCTAAAAATTACCCAGCCACCCAAAATGAAGATCATAATAATTAAATTATTCTAGACGCCCTTATCCAAGGAATATGCCTAAAATAAAACAAAATCTAAAGCCTACACCTGAAACTATCTAAAGACTGCATCCTAAAAATAAGACAAAAGCACCTAAAGATAAACTAAAGAAGCGCCAAAAAAACCTGCTAACAATAGCACCCCAACTCTGCTAATAATAGGCTCTAATGGGTGCAGCATTCATGCATAGATACATCAGATCTAATTTATGTAAAAAGACATTACAAATATGCCCTTTATTTATTTGCAGTGCTCAGAAAAACCCTATGAGCAACAAAAATTCAATAGTTGTAAACGTAAGTGCAAATGAGAAGAATGTAACACCTTAAAAAACAAAAGACTTCTAAGTTCCTACCTATACATATGTTATGTGCATATAAAGCTACATGTTGATGAAGACAACAATTTTATCAAATACTTTATGTAAAACATACACAAGTGACAAGTTGCAGAATGTTTGGCATTTAAGAACAGATCATGATACCAAATGAACAATGCACTTCAGGGATGCATGGTTTAGTTATGAATTGTGACACAAGCAAGAACGTCACACACAAGCTTGTCCTTGAAGGCCATTGGTGGCACCAAACCAGTGTACCACTTTCTAGGGTGCCAATTCTTGTGCATTTGAATACATAAACTGGATCAAGGTAGGGCCAACGGGGAGTTTGACAAAATGGGGAGTTAGGACAAAGGCAACCCTAGGTATGGTCCGCATTGATTTTGATGTTTAAGCAGGTACATGCACAAGAGATGCTGCAATACCTGAAACAATAGTTGGTCCGCTGCACCCTAATGTAAGGTTGGTTGTGCCAGAATCAACTCTGATGCAGGTACTAAAGAAAGAAAACATTTTGGCACTATTACATCTTAACAGGTTTTGTGAAAATGTTTGCACAATAATGCAGAGGCTGAGACTTGTCCAGAGATTATGCACACATCATCTTATTTTGTACCTCTCACTATTCCTGATCAGCAAGCATCGAACACAATATAAAAAATTTATAAAACCAATGCTTAAGTTACCATATCATGAATTTTAGGTTTTAGAGTGCATGGACTAAGTTATCATATCTGTCCCATGGGCTACCTTTGGCCTCATAAACCTTAAAATTCTTCTATTCTATTATATTCTACAAAAATCAAAATAACTTGTTATGATTTTGAACAATATAAATAAATTCCAACAAAACATTGAAAAGTGTTTGAGAGAAGCAATAGACTTACGTGCTACCATAAAGAAGAAGCTTCTGAACTTTAGTAGCATCGGCATCACCTTGATTGTCCTCAACAAATATGGTCAAACTGGTCCAATTCATTTATGCAGTTACAATGTCATTATGTTACAATGATTTCAAAAGACTTGAAAAGTAGATAGACTGAGAATTGATTTTCTGGGTAAAGACCGTGTGCAAAAATTCTCTTGTCATCAACATTTCAGACCACTCAAGTGACCCATCATCAGGATGGATACCAAGCAGATGGATTCTGCCAATAGCATCAAATGAAGATATCACACACATATGTATTCCATTTTGCAAAGGACAAACCTGCGAACATTCTGGAATTTCACGTACTTTAAGGCAACTGGTTTTCCCTGCAATAAAAGAGAAATGTGAATCACTCAAAAATGACAAATACCAAAGCCTGAGATGATATTTGAACATTACAAAGAAAGAGCTAACAAAACCACCATCTTATAAAGATTATGAAGTAGAAGGGAAAATATAGATTTTTTCATTTCATCGTGTCCAAGCAAAAGACAGGATTACCTCTAGATTATCTGGCGACAAAATTACAGTATCACTTGTAGGAAAGTCATTCACATTGCTGCAAAATATCATTTTAGTATGAACACAATTTATTTAAACATTCCAACATAGTATTCACTTATGGATCCGGCAAAAGATACCAAAACCTTCCATAATTTTATAAACCAAAAGCACACCTAAAACCCATATGTTCCTTGTTTGCAAAGAGTTTCACTGTCTTGGGACCTGTAAAAAATAAATAAAAAGGTTTAGCAATTAATTAAACAAAACGTATTGAACAAAATCCAAAACTTTCAAGAAATCACATTCAGCATTTTACATTCTAAATGGATTCCGAAGACAACAACAAACAGTAAGCAGTATGTTTGATTATCATGCGTATAATTATTATGTAAGAAGTCCTCCAACAATTGCCTAGAAAACAAACCATGACATTATAATAATAAAGCTTTATGATCTCTGATTAGAAGATCAAGAAAATAAATAAATGTGTACTTTTCTTAGAGTTACTGCAACTGAAGAAGTGATTCTTGAGCATAAATTATGAATCCTCACATACTAAACTGATGAGGGAAATAATTAAATTCAACCAAATAACTCCAAAAGAGTTAGTGCAACTGGAAAAATGACAATGCAGTAGTGCTTCAGTAAATGATGTGCTACTTTCTTGTTTCACACACTCAATAATTACCTTTATTGAATCTTCTCTGACTAAAATGTTTATTACCATTTACCGCAGATCCCCTAAGCTCTACTGTTAAACACCCCAAATGAACCAATACTCAATATACACATATACATCCACCCAACTCAATAATTGCCTTTATCGAATCTTCTATAATAAAATGTTTATTACCATTTACTGCAGATCCCCCAAGGTCTACTGTTAAAACGCCTCAAATGAACCGATACTCAATATAAATATAGACATCCAGCAAGTGCATACATTTAGAAACCAGGTCTTTTTGATTTATGAGTTGCAATGCCATAACTATACTAAGCTTTCAACCTAAATTCAAAGTGAAGGTTCAGACCTGCCAGGCTAGTACAAATGTTTCTCATTGTTGCAGATACCCTAATCACTGAGAACCCAACATCAATAATGTCCAGTAAACCATCTAAAGTAAGAACATTTACCTTCATACTGGTTACTTTCAAAGGTTTAGTTCAATAAAAATTCATCTCATTGATTGCAATAAGATAACAACAGCACTTGTATGAAAAATTACATTCCACACTTGCAGCCTTGACCATGCTATGACAAATTGATGTACACATCTCATATCAACAACATTCAGTAAATTGGACAAGGAAGAAAAAAAATTACCTTCATCCATTAGTGAGCAAATGAATTAACAGGAAAATCTCATATTTAACAACTTCCAGTAAGTTGGAAAAAGGGTAAGAAGAAAAGGATAAAGTTTTTAACTTTATTCACAAATTAGTGAACAAATGCATTAACAGGACTTGATAACATGTAAATTTGGAAGATTTATATGCAATTCTCAAAAACATGAAGTTCAATCAAGCCAGATAGTTTTCAGATGAATTTTCTTTAAGCAGGGTGTAATTACGTCAAAGAGGACGTTCTAGCAAGGGTAGAAGAATCACAAGCGTGAGGAGAAATTAATTCACCCTCTATCCTACTATAATACCAAAAGAATCATAATAAAGCAAATTTGACAGGTTTAAATATATATCCCTTTGTTATACAACTCAATAATTTATTTCCAAAATTTTGGCACAGACTAGAAGTTCTCCTGAGCAATATAGTACTGGAAGCTGGTAATATTATCATAACTTAAGAAGTGGTGCCCTCAATGATGTTAAAAGAAACAATGGCTATATGATTAGAAGTTGCCTTGGCCTATGCACATATTGGAATTGGTAGATCACTCATTCCTGTTTTTCAGGAGACTATTGCCATGCTGCAAGAATAGATTAAGTGGGTTGCAGCCTGTTACGCCTTTTGTCTATTGGATGCATTGGGTTATGGAGTGGCTGACTTGTGACACACATAACCTCACTTGGTCATTTGATAATTTTAACAGTCCGCATGATTGGGATTATGGGATCACCATGGCCTAATTATGCTAGAAATAGGAGGTAGTGGTTTCATGTTCATCATCACATTGCAAATTCTGCTCTCCTTGTAAGAATTGTGTAGGATGCCCCCTTGATATATTGCCCTCCTGTTTATATATTATTATCTAGGATGATTCTAACTAATTAGGTATGTAACACCCACATAATTATGACAATATTTAATTAATTGGTTGCAAGTTACAAATAAAATTTTCACCATTCAAACGCCAAGTAGTTAAATTAATTACATATGATATTTAACTAATTTAGTATATTTTAATTTAGAAATATTATTTGATTTTGATGGGTTCTATTCTACTTTTAATTTAACTTATTAAGTGCATTAATCAATTGACTTGATTAATTGGTTTAATAAATTAATTTGGACATTAATTGATTTATTTAATTTGAATATAGGTTAGAATTTGGATTATTAATTAGAATTTATTATTTGGTCATGGTCAAATGGAGACATTTAGTGTTAGCATTTACAAGGAATGGGCATGTATCAATGAGCATTCAATGCTCAAATGGGAACATTTAGTGTGTAGCATTTAAAAAGGAATAGGTCTATATCAATGAGCATGGGGAGGGTTATTCAAAGAAGGAAATCGATATCACATTTGAATAAGGGATGTGTTTAGTTGCATTTAACGTCAGCATGGAAAAAGGAGGTATGGTTAATTGCACCAAAAGGACTTTAAAATAAAATATGAATAAAAAAACAAATGAAGCTCTTTGGAGGAGAAAAATTCTATAAAACACCCTTTATGGAGTGAAATTGGAGGACTTTGGCAAGTTATCTTGATAGGGTTTCTAAAGAGCAAGAAGTTTTAATTCAATCCCTTTGCTTAGCAGACCCACAAGGAACCCGGGGCTGCTAGGGCGCTCCCCAAGCCGCTCCCGAACCCAACCGCTCCAAGAGCAAGCACGAGGTCCGTTTGGGAAGAACCCAGTAACATAGGATAAATGGGATAAAACTGTTTTTTTGTTAAGTTTCTTTAAGTCTTCACACTTTGAAAGAAGAGGAACTTTTTAACATTCAAGGAATATATGCATAGCTCTCATACCATGTGAGAACATGGCCTAATAACTTAAGCTTGGCAAATGAAATTTGTTGACGAGGAATCAGCTTATAAAGGCTGAAATAAACCTCAATTTGAGAAATCCACAAATGTTAGGAAAAGGTGTGTTGTTCACCTTGCATAATGTTATAACGTAAAATTTAATATTATTTGTGGTGCACCTAACGGATCTAGGGATACGTGCATCACATGGGTCAAACATTCTTAAAGCCACTTTATATGTTGTATGTAACATTGAGATAAATATTTAATGTGGGTTTGCGCTTTGGAAAAACATTTAATATTGGGAAAACTCTGTACCAAAAAGTAAATGAGGGGAGCATGATTTTGTATGCTCATGGTAATAGTCACATAGTTTATGTAATAACACTTGGTAGTTTTATGCAAGCTTATTTCTATAAAAGAAAGCACATGAGTATGTGTTGAATTTTCCTATCATAACCTTTGGCTTGTTGGCTAAGGTTGATTGAGCATCTCTTGTAGGTTGCATATGTGAAGAGAGGAAGTATGGATCGATATGTGTGGTTACATGATTCTCATTTGCTTGTTCACATGGAGTGCATGTAGGGAGCTTGATGATTGAATAGTATTCATGGAGACTCTGCAAGTGTAATGTAATTGTTGTTCATGAGACAATACATTGAGTGTGGATGCTTTTGGAGGTTAGGTTTTTCCCTCACAAGATTTTTCCTAAGGTACATCTTGTATCATCTTGATGGAATGTTTATCTATTCTTTTGCATTGTGGATTCTAAATACTTGTTTGCATATTTTTTTCTCATGGGGTTATCTGGAAATAGTTCATTATGGCTACAAATTTCCTTTCAACTAATCAAACTTCTCCATCATGTATGTCAATTTTAGCCTTAACCTTAGATACGCTTTGTGTGGATGACTCTCCTTGTTCCAATTAAGTTTTCACTAGTTCTTCTTCCTCAAGCTTAAGCATCATTCCCATTTCCTCAACCAACGCTTGCACGAAGCTTTCAATCAAGTATATCTTCCCTACTAAATTAGAGATCCTTGCTACATCTTCTTCAAATCTTCTAAACAAACTTCTCCTTCCTCCTCCCCCTCTCAAACCATTGCTCTTACAACCATATTCCACTAACTTATTCCGATCTCAAGTTGGTAAGGAACTAAGTTCTCACTACCTCCCAACCTTGTAGATGCCATAAAATGTCCAAACCCTAATAAACAAACCAAAAGTTTTGGCTCTAATACCACATGATCCATAAATCATTGAATTTGTAATCCTAATGCTCAACAACTATGGATTCTTCGACTAACTCTTCTCACAACTCTAAACAACTACATAATTCAAATAACAAGCAGAAAATCAAGTAACAAAGCACATACACACAAGAAAACAAATCACACAACACAAAATTTCCTCTATATAATCCCAAATTGAGTGAAAAAATCCATGAAGGGTATGCATTTAGCATCCCATCACTATAGGGTGTTAGTTCATGGAGTACATTGTCATTTCAATGGTCTTCTGGAGTATTACAATAGAATGTGCACACTCCTCTACCTTCACTTGACTCCTGCAACACAATGACTCTACAAAACACCTTCTCCTTGATTGAATCACAAATGAGAATCACTTTCCTAAGCCAACCAAATATTTAGAATGATTCAAATCTTCCTTTTATCCTTTCTCTAGCCACACTACACAAGGGGAAAGGTGAATTGTTGCATTAGAATGTGAATAGTTGCACATTTGCAACTATCCATCTGCCCACTCATACACAATGCCCCCCAAACGACCCTCCTATCAAACCCAATGGCTGCCAACAAGGATTATAAGTGTAGCCTACTATAGGGAGCAGCAATAGACACAACATCCAATAGTTAAACAATCCACTAGTCCACATAACTATTGGTTTCCCTAAATGACTCTACATGAGCTTATATACTCGATCGGGCAAATTCAATTGGCTACCAATAAGAGACAAAAAAATCCCATGGATAACCTTCTACCTCAACATCCTCTAGCATGTAGAATTGGCTAAAATTGACCTAGAGCAAACCTCTGAATGAATAATCAGCTCCAAGACTACATGGTGTTGTTCCAAACCACCACCAAGACACCACTAGACCCAAACTCCAACCATATATTTGTTTTCCACATTCCCAACATTCAAAACATTGCTAAAAGCAATTTATATCACTTAAACCAAATGACATCAACAAAAGATTAAGTCCAAATGACTTGCAAAATACTATTATTTCAAATGCAGCAATCTTAAAGAGGTTCTTTTTTGTTCAAGTGAACTTACAACAATACAAAATACTCTTCAAATCATCCAAGAGACTTTTCTCTTTGCTGCAAGTGTATGTGTAGCATATGCCTGACTATAGAACCAACCCAATCGGAACATCCAAGCCAATTTTTGGATTATTATTTACATTAGAAAATTAAAAAAACATTTGCATTCATCATTCAAATCCTATGTTAGTTTTGAATGTGTTTGTGAATCCTCTTTTCCTTAATTTACATGATACTGATTGACATATGGGTTTAAAAAGGAAATAATAAGATGCAAATAGTGTGCTATGTATTTTTGTTTTCAATCAAAGGAATGGTTTTGGTTTCAACACAAAACATCTGCCAAGAAAGTCAGCAGCACATCTCTTCTCTCCCACCTCCATCTTCCACATGATTGCCTACTAAGGTAGCAAATCCAAGAGTCCATATCACTTTTTGTAGGAGCAAACATCCTAAAGTGTTTCATCCTGAAAGCAAACCTCAATAGGTGCAAGCAGTACTTTTCAACAATTTTGAGCTTTGTTGTTAGAACTTAGAACAAACATCCACACGCAATTGATTTTGTGTCACATAAGACAGATTTGCCACCTCGTCAGGCCCCATCACACATGACCCACCATCTATGTGCACATCAAACTAAGCACCCCCCAATTTGCACGCACATCCATAGGTTAGAAAATCATAGAAGCCCTCTCAGATGTACAACCTCCAAAGTCCTACTCAAGGCCCTTCATAGCACACATTCACACACTCGCCTTTCTTTTGAACAACTGTTGCTTGTTGTTTGTTTCTTGCTGAAGAGCTCAATGGTTTGTAATGCACAACCAACAGGTATACTACCTAACAAGGTCATCATCACCAACAACAATCATCCACTTAACCATCTGACAGCCTATATTAACTAGATTTCTTAAGCACATCTCAAACAATTATCAAATTCCCTCCAAGTCATCTCATTCTATCATGGTGAAGGGTAGAAAGCGCCCAACCATACCTATCAAGCATCCCAATACTATGATAGGCTTCTATATTTGATCATCAAGGAGATCATCCTCTCTACTCAACATTTGTCTCCCTCCCTCTCTCTTTACTTTCTTTTGTACATTGTAAATCTTTTGTAGCCCAAATCAATATAGGTGGCATGATCTCAAGGGTTTCCCTTGTTGTATAGATAGGAATTAACTTCCTCTTGTAAATATCTTTTGCTCCATTAAGTAATTTGTGGTCTCTACTTCGTGTTGCTTAACAATTCACCTTGAAGAGAATCCTCATATATGGTCTCTACATCGTGTCGTTTAACAACTCACCTCAAAGATAATCCTCACTTGAATTATTGTGATTATTGTGCTTGCTCATGGTCCTCAAATGGAAGTGTCTCTAATTAACAAACCTTAGAATGTTGCTTTTTCTTTACTATTTATCTATGCAATTTGTTTGTTAGTTGAACCATGAATGTAGGTTGAACTAACTTTGACCGCACAATATGCCCAAGGTGGATGGATGGTTTAGTTTTGAAGAGGTGACCAAATCCATCCATTTTTTTAGCACATCACCTCTTTTTCCTTTTGTTTCCTTGAACTATATCCTCCAACCCTTTTCCCCTTCATTGATTAAAGTAGGCTAGATAGCACCAAAAGTGGGTTGTTGGCACTATTGCATTCATAGGTCAAAGTACCATAGTTCTAGACAACCAACACTTGCCCTCACACATAGGAAACCAGCCTTCTCTAGAAATTCCAACCACATTTTGAGAAAGACAATGGATTTCCATGTTGTTGAATTTCCCGGAGTAGTGTGACAGATCACAACATGGGCACAAAATCATTAGTAGACCTACGCAAGGCCTAGTAAGAAATGCAACTAGGGATGCCCAATTCCTCAATAACTCCTTCCAATCCCTAGTAGGGATTGCACTTCAATGTACTTCACTTGCCCACTACCCCAAGGGTGCCAACTTGAGGCCTCCTGCCTTGGGAAGAGTGCACACCTAAAGCCACCAACAAGGAACCTCCCTTTAAATAAAGGAGAAACTTAGTTTAACCTATTGTACATTTTATATTTTGTCATCCACACAAAATAAAATGTTAAATAAAGCTAAAAATTCTATCAAAGTCCACAAGCAACCGAAGTATGTTGAGATTCAAAACTACAAGTTATAATAATTAATTGGGAGTACTCAAAATAATCCCAACAGCTCAAAAGGAGAATGTATGAACTGAAGCTAGAAAGCAAAAAATACTAAAATAAGAGGGGCAAATCGCAACAGGTAAACCCGAAGGAAAAGTAATAGACGAGTCAATAAAAATCAGGAAGTAAACAAACATAACAGAGTCAAACAGGCTTCCCCGAGATAACTTTTGTTAGGAAGTACATTTAAAATTTTATAAAGCCTTCTCTCTCATAAAAGTTTAAATTTTATAAAACACTAACTCATACTTGAAAGAGAGGAATTCACTTGAAATCGTAAAATAAATTGGTCTACCAAAACGTAACCTTCGAATATAGTCCCTAAGAAAATAAGTCCCCTTTTCAAAAGGTGCCTAAAATATCTGCACAAACAACTAATAGGTCGGCCACTGAGCCTCTAATTCTTCCTTGCACTGGGTTCGGACAACTTCCATTTCTGATTTCACTTTACATGGCAATCAAATTGATTCCCAACAACCCCTTCATCGAATCAGCATTTATCTCTTGCATAAACTATAGAGAAACTTTAGATTAAGGAGAGGAAATTAATATTAAGAGACAATTAGAGTTGCTATCATAAATTCCAAATGATTCAATTTCACCGTTGCGTTTGGAAAAGTGTTCGCTGACCTTCTTCGAGACCACCTTTGATCACCAAAGAATGTAATTTAACAACTTGTGTAAAAGGTAGATAGATTAAGAGCTGTTCATCCGAATCGCTTTCAAGAAAAAGCCCATCATCTTCCCTGTACCCCTGACCACCACCAGAACAGTGTCCATTATATGTAAGTAACATTCACAATTCACCCAAATAAATCAATAAATGTTTCTACAAACCCAAACAAATCAATGCATGTTTCTAGAACCCAAATGAAGTACTCAAAGTTGCTATTAACCCAGGCATACTAATTCATGTGTCTAGAAACCCAGATTAGTTCACACGTGTTTCTACAAACACAAATACGTTCCTGCATGTTTCTACAGAATCATTATGAATACCTGTTTTAATGCATTGACGAGGGAATGTGCAGGGTTCTGATTAAGGCATTCCACTCCGGGCCATTCTACAAATTCCACTAAATCTACCTGAACACAAAATTACTATGTATTGAACAAACCCATGTTTGTGGTAGTATACTGAACGAATAGATGAAAGAGAGAACAATTAACAGAAAAAATAGCAAATCAATTGACCAGGCCTCGTTGAATGGATGGCGTCCCCATTTCTGCCGCCACTGAAGGAGAATGGAAGCAGAGAGCACGGAAATATTCGGTTGCCTTAGAAACTTAGCGCCACTGATAACTGGAGAACCGGAGGAGGTAGATCGAATACACGTAAATCCACAGCGCGGAACAAGTAATTACTATGTAAAACTTTACTAGAGATTAAAGAAAGTGTTTTTTTTAATTGTGCAAGGAAGTGGCGTCATATTTTATTATAGTTTTAGGGCTTAAATATGAAATAGCACGTTCCAATGGAAGGTCTTCTACCGCTCTTTTATGTGTTTGATTTCTCTCGAAAATAAAAGCACGTCATATAACTAATTTAGGGAAATATAATAGATAATTAATATATATAAATGATAAAAGAGAGATAATAAGTGTTTAACTTTGTTTTGTTAGTCCCTACTTTTATAACGAGGGAGACTAATGTTTTCACCGCGCTCATGTTAATGTTTTTGAGATGATTTTATTAAAAGGCAATTTTGACCTTTTTTCTGCATTTTTGTCATTGGTTGTCGCGATTTTCTTGGGGGTTTTGTGTTTTTTTAATAAATTTAATTATACTAATTAATTTTATGAATTCCTAATGTTTTGTTGCTATTGGAAATATTTCATAACTTTGTAATGTTCTTTGATATAGTTGTGTCTTCGCATCCAATATTTTTGTTGATGTGTGGCATTTTAATGAGGGCGTTGTGCATTTACTATTTGCACAATTTCTTTTATTCTGAATAGACTGAAGTGCAAACATCATAAATAGCTTATGGTGTGAAGTTTTAAGTTTGTCGAGCAATGGATTATTTGTGTTGTTTATTCATTTGCTCGAATTGTTTGATGAGGGTGAAATTTGTGTCTGTTGAGAGGGTTTACATCTATGGTGTTGGAAGCGACAAAGGAGGTGTTTGTAAGTTCTTATATCTTTTACGTTGTCATTTTTGCGTTGCTTGTGATGAGTCCAAATAATGACTCGTTTTTGTTAAGAATTATCATATGTTTGTTATTGTTACTATGGGGCTTTGGCACCTGGTCACTAATACTTTCTATGTTATTTCCTTAAACTTATGAACTTTGGGCATGAACTTATCCCTATAACTTTTGATGGTATTAACCTACTATGTGATATATCTATATTAATTTTACATGTGATTGAAAGAATGTTATTCTAAGGTGATTATAGATATACAATTGTCTTGTGCACGCTAATGTCATAATGCAAGTTCAGCATAAGATGCAGATATAAATGGAGCTTGCAAGGTGGAAGAAGTTCATGCCAGCTGCCCAATTGTTCAAGGAATCAAAAAGAGATGGGCATTGAAAAGGTTAATGGTTGGAAACTTCCAACTCGTGTGGAAGTGATAACTTTAAATGGCCATGTTTATTAGTTAAGTAGATTTAGGAGGTGTTGTTATGTTAGATCCTCGTTGAGGCAAGATTGGTTTGACTAAATCATGTGCATGCATAACATCCTTCCTCTTTTTCATGCTTTCAATAAATGGTGTCCTCCTAGTTTGTTGGATTCAACTGCCTAGTTAGTTAGAAGCTTTCCTTCTATAAGTAATGATCAGATGTTCCTCTTCACAGGGTTGGATGTTCTGATATTGTACTTTCATTTTCAATTTCAAGGAATACAATCATGTTGTTATTATGTAACAATGTTTTCAATGAATAAAATGATACTTTAATTTGTTGCATCTAAGTTAGTTTTGGGAATACTCATTCAAAGGGGGCCACTTTATGAGAATCCCATCCATTCAGTTCAGTAGTTCTTTTTTTGTTCAGCAATTAGTTACAGTCTTAGCAGTTGTTTGTTCCTACAGCCATTGGAACTTTGTTTTGTGTCTGTTCCTGCAGCCAAGGCAAACAGAGTAACTTCTTGTCTATTTACTGAGACTTTTGTTTTTGTAATTCATTTCAGTTTAATTTAGTTGTTGATTTATGCTCAATACTTAAGATAATTTCTTTCAAGCATTTCACTTTCAGTACTATTTTCTCTCTAGTTATAAGATAAGGATGACTACAATTGAGTCCTAGTGCACAAACAGTGTTGACCCATTTCAAGTTTACATCCCTAGATTGATAATGAAATGAACCTTCATGATGAACAAGATAACTACTTGGTGTAGATATCTAATCTCTAAGTTATAGCTTTAAGGGCTTAGTTATTAAACCATTAGAGGAGGCCAACATTTTTGGCGCCATTGTCGGGGATGGTGTCAAACTAGGAAGTTATTTGGAGTCATTTCCAATTTCTTTCTTATTTTTAGCATCTTTGAAGTTTGTTTTTAGCATACTCTTATTCGAACAAAGTAATGATCTGCTATTCTTTCACCAATTTTTTTTGTGAGTTGGTTGATACTGAGTTAAAACTGCATGCATAAGGGCAGGAGAAGAGATGCTCTAGGGAGATCCCTTCCTACTGACCCTAATCCTGATAACCAGCTAGTTGAGTTTCAAAATTTGCCAAGAGATGAAGAAGAAGAAAAGGCAAATCCTTTCGTTGACGCATTTTCCATTTTGACCAATTTTGAAATGTCCTCTTAAGAGAAAGCTACCCAAAATCTAATTGAGAATCCATTTGCTTTGATAATCCATCAAGCAATTATGGCTAGCCAAAATAGACCTAACCAACCAACCTTTTCATTCCCTATTCCTCAACAAAATGAAGTTGATAACCTCAAGAACATTCCTGCTTCAATTCTTCCTAAATTCTATAGGCTTGTAACAAAGAACCCAGACACTTTCTTGTTTGAATTTGATATCCTCTACGGAAGCTATAATTACACAACCAATGCTCATAGGCTTAAATTATTTCCTACTACCTTGAAGGAAGTTGCATTAAGATGGTTTATGGGCTTAGGTAGGAATACTGTGAATACTTGCGATGTTATGAAGGAAACATTTCTTGAGAAGTATAAAGAATATTGTAGAGGCAATGATATGAGAGGAGATGATATCTTCATGATGCAGCAGAAGGAGGATGAAAGTTTGGAGGAATATGTTTCAAGGTTCTTGTTTTGCATGCAAAAATCCCCACATCATGCACTCAGTGAAGAGTCTCAAAAGTTGCTCTTCCTTAGAGGGATCAATAAAAATTACACTAATGCTCTGGACTTGATAGGAGGAGGAGATATCACCCAATTTTCCTAGAATGATATTAAGAAGATATGTCATAATTACTCCAGGGCAGCTATAAAGAAAAGGAGAGGTTACCAATCTTCGATGGGTGAATCCTCCATTAATGGAGTTTCAATGATGGAAATCACTCATTTGTTGTCATATTTCAAGCAGAATGTCATAGACAATATGGCTACTCGGCTAAATACACTTCAAGCAAAGAAGAAACATGAGGAGGCAAAGGCAATGTTGGCAGAATATTATCTTCATTGCAGGCAAAAGAAGAAGGACTGCATATGTAAAATGGTAGCCAACATTGAAAGCAAGCAAATTCCACCAAAATTCAAGCCAATTGAGGGTGATGATGATCAGGTTTTCTACATTGCACAAAGAAGACCATGGGCTCCAAGACAAGGTATGCCACCAGACCCATTATCTTTTAGTGGACCTTATTTGAATTCTTATGCATCTGGTAATCAATGGCAACCCCTGTACCCATCAAAATTTTGAGGCTATTCACCTCAACCTTGGAACAACCCTCCAAATACTTGTCCCAATTACCAAAACACTCCACCTAAATGGTAGTAACCCCAAGGGAATTGGCAACAAACATCCCAATAGAGGGGAGGACAACAATGGCCAAACTGGGTAACTGGTTACATGTAGCAGCCTCCACAGGCTCAATAGCCTACCATAATGCATCCTCCTAACTCAAATGCTAGCACAGCTAGACCTACTTATTTACCAGCTCAACCCACACCTAACCCAAATAACAAACTATAGCAACAACCAGTTTACTCTATAGATCCCAATCAATTTTTTGCATATGTTGTGAATGTGAGTGATATTCATCTGCGTTCGAGAACCACTTTGTCATCTCCTTCCACTCCTATTATAACAAAGTTTCCTATGGAAGAAGAGGAGCATCAAAATTTATCTAATATCCCTACTTAGTCAAGTGTGCCCAAGAATCTTGAACCAGCTCAACAGTCTGATCCAGACCCGCCATTTCCTCAAAGGTTAGAAGTTGTTAAACAAAAGGAAGAAACAACCTTTGATATTCTAGATCAGTTAAAACACACATGTGTCAAGATACATTTGTTCTAGGCCATAAAAGATGTCCCCATATGTACTAAGGAAATTAAGGAAGCATTTCTCAAAAAGCCAAGGAGGAAAAAGGACCCCGCCACCGTTCAAGTGGTGAGGCAATTGGCAGATATCATGCTTGGGAAAGTAACTATTCCTAAATATATTGACCCAAGTAGTCTTGTAGTTGGATTCATTATAAATGGAATCCAAGTAAAGAATGCTCTAATAGACTTGGGAGCAGCTATCAATGTGATGACTAAGGATATCCTGCAGCAACTAAATGTTACGAATCTGAGACCTACTTCTACTATCCTGCAGCTTGCTGACAATTCCACTGTCAAACCAGATAGTATACTAGAATACCTTGTTGTTATTCTAGACTCTTGGGAATATCCAGTTCACTTCATGATCCTTTCCCCTAAAGCTACATTAGGAGGGTATCCCATTATTCAGGGAAGGTCATGGTTAGCTCCAATAGATGCTTACATTGGATGTCAGTCAGGGGACATGACTATTTCTAATGGGAAAAGCACTAAAAATATTTTCATTTATCCTCCTGCTCAACCATCCCATGATATGGACCACCCCATTTGGCCACATGTTGGAGAAGAGGTCGAGGAGGTCCATTCAGTGGCACAACTCATGATGATAGGCAGAAGTCCTTTTATGCAACTTCAGGAAGAGGATGAAATATTGTCCCATATAATTCATAACCATTGTGAAGTGCATGAAGAACCACCCACTCATGAATCTAGTTCTACATGTCCATTGTAGATACTTCTGCCAACTTCTCCTACACCTCAATTTCCTACAACAACATATATGCTCCATACATTGTTACCGCATGAATTAAAAGTGTCAAGCATCAATGAAACATCCATGATTGAGTTGATCACACAAGTACAAGTTTCAAAAGGGAAACATTTGAATATTAATAACAAGCTTAGTCGAGAGCAGCAGTTGTCTCTAACAAACTTGTTAAAGTTGCATCAACAAGCATTTGCATGGGATTACCATGACATGAAAGGATTAGATCCCAAACTCTGTACTCATAGGATCTACATTAGAGATGACTGCACACCAATAAGGCAACCACAAAGGAGAATCAACCCTGCATTGAGGGAGATTGTGAAAGGAGAACTATAGAAGTTATTGGATGCAGGGTTTATCTACCCTATCTCAGACAACCAATGAGTGTCCCCTTTGGTAATTGTGCCTAAAAAGGGAGGTAAATGGAGAGTTTGTGTTGACTATAGAGAACTAAACTTTGACACCAAAAAGAATCACTTTCCCCTTCTTTTTATAGACCAAGTATTGGATTCACTTGTAGGTAAGCAGTATTTTTCCTTCTTATATGGATTCAATGGTTATAATCAGATACAGATTACACCTGAAGATCAGGACAAGACAACTTTAACTTGTCCTTGGAGGACTTATGCCTATTCAATACTCCCATTTGATCTATAAAATGCACCTACAACCTTCTAAAGAGCAGTTATTAGTATATTCTAAAATATTTTACATGATTGTATGGAGATCTACATGGATGATTTCACTACTTATGGTAGTGATTTTGTTGATGCATTAGAAAACCTCAAAAAGGTTTTGCAAAGATGTGAGGACCATAATATATCCTTGAATAGTGATAAATAATTTATGATGATGCAGGAAGGAGTGGTCCTTAGCCATTATATCTCTCAAAAAGGAATTCAAGTGGACCCAACCAAAATTGAGGTAATTACCAATCTTTCTATTCTTGTCAAGCAAAAAGATGTTTGAAGTTTCTTGGGACATGCAGGATACTATAGGCACTTCATAAAAGATTTAAGTAAGATGGCAGCATCGCTTTATAATCTTTTAACTAAAGATGTTGAGTTCTAATGGATAGTAGATTGTGATAAAGCATTCTCTCATTTAAAAACAGTATTAACCCATGCTCTTGTGCTCAAAGGTCCTAATTGGGAACTTCCTTTCCATATTCACATAGATGCATCTGATTATGCTATAGGGGTTGTCTTACGATAAAAAGAGGGAGCAATAGAGAATGCAATCTACTTTGTCAGCAAGAACCTACAAGGGGCTGAGTTTAACTACACAATGACAAAGAAGGAGATGTTGGCAGTCATTTATGCTCTCAACAAGTTCAGGCATTATATCACAGGATACCAGATCTTTGTCCATACAAACCATGCAGCCATAAAATACCTTATGAACAAGCCATTGGTTACAAGAAGGTTAGCAAGGTGGTTGTTGTTAATGCAAGAATTTGATATCACCATTATAGACAAGCCAGGTAAGGCAAATATTATGGCAAAATTTATCTCCAGACTGATGACATTAGAGGACACTCAAGTCATTGTTGACTCCTTTCTTGATGAACATTTGTTCTCCATCAGTGTGCACACACCTTGATATGTATATATAGCCAATTATTTGGTTATAGGAAGAGTTCCCCCTCATTTCTCTCCAAAAGAGCAAAGGGTTCTTATTGAAAAAACTTTTCCATTCTCATGAATGGTAGGTTGTTTATTCTATACTGGACCAGATCGTGTGATGATAAGATGTATAAGAGAGGATAAAACCCATGATATATTGCATGCATGCCATGATGAACCCTGTAGGGGATACTTTGCAGCTAAGAGAACAACCATGAAGATTCTCAATATAGGATATTACTAGCCTACACTTCATAAGGATGCAAGCAAGTACAATAGGAAATGTGATAGATGTCAAATAATGGGTTTATCGACTAAATCAAATGAGATGTCTCTACACCCTCGAGTAGTTATCACACCATTTGATAAATGGGGACTTGATTTTTTAGGTCCAATTGATCCACCATCAAATGGTAAATCTTACATTTTGGTTTGTATTGATTATGTGACAAAATGGGTTGAGGTCAAAGCCATGAAACATGCTAGGGACAATAAAGTTGCAGAATTCCTCTATGAAGAAATCTTCACATGCTATGGAGTTCCTAGAGAAATAGTCACACATCAAGGGGCTCAGTTCACATCCTCTCTTGTCACAACATTGGTGAATGAGTATAATGTCAGGCATAGGAAATCTACACCCTATCACCCTCAAGCCAATGGCCAGTCTGAGGTCACAAATAGGGAAATAAAATCTATTCTGACCAAAAAAGTAACAATCCACATAAAAGATTGGGCAAATAGGTTTCCAAAAGTTGTTTGGGCCTATAGAACCACTTGGAAAACCACCACTGGTTTTACTCCCTTTGAACTATTATATGGAAAAACAACAATGATGCCTATAGAGTTTGAACACAAAACTCTTTGAACAACAGTAGACCTTGGAATAGATATATCTGAGGCACAAAAGGATACGGTTATGAAACTAAATGCCTTAGATGAGATGAGGAAATCAACTCTCCACCATACTGAGATGGTATAGAACGAGAGAGTTAGATGGCATGATAAATACATCAAAGAAAATAAGTTCCATCCAGGTGACTGGGCACTTCTTTATGATTCCAGGTATAAAGACAACTTAGGCAAACTTCAAACCCAATGGTTGGGACCGTATGAGATTGTAGAGGTCTTCCCTAATGGTGTTGTTCATGTTACAACAATTGATTCTATCAGGTTCAAGCTCCTGGTCAATGGTCATCATCTCAGGCTATACCATAAGCCTGCCTCAAAACAGGAGTTCATGCAACATTTCATTGAATACCAGAACTCTGAAGTTCCTACAGCCAAAGGAAGCGGACCTATTGTTCAACCTTTTGGCTAGTCAAAGGTAAGCATGCAACCACAATAAAAATTTCCACTTTTTATGGGAATTAATTTCTCCATCATCACTGCCTTCCCATTCATCTCCAACCCCTCTCTTTATTCCACATCACTCCACCATCACTTCATTTAATAGCTCAATTGTACTTTTTTGATGACCGATACTTACTTCCACATTTTTCAGAAAAGACATTCCAAATTTTCAGGTACGTGCATAAAACTTAATGTATATTAATTACCTTACATGCATTTGTTTGATTACTATACTTTAATATTGATATCTCACATAGCAAATCTTGTTAGTATGCCCTATTTTTTTTCCTACTTCTATTCCATCCTGTGCAGCCACATGCTTTTATTTAGGTTGGGGGGGAAGTGTGAACCTATGTGTCATACATGTCATTAAGCCATTTCATGCACCAGCATGGCAGTAAATTTGAAATAATGAGATGAAGTGACATTTTGCATGCATAATATGACATTAAGCCACTACCATTTTCTTTGATAATACCCCTCCTTTATGTCTTCTTTACTACCTTATTTGAAATCATAATGCCACTAAAAAGGTAAAATTGAGAGGTCATATGACATTCATGTTATTATTGGTGAGAATTTTGGGAAGCAAAAGCAAAAATGGTTTCTCGGCTGAAGGATAGCAAGAAAGAAGTCTTTGCAGAGGCTTTTTCCAGAGTGTGAGTGGAAGAAATGGGAGGTCAGTTAATCAGAAGTGAACCGACAGTTCACCAGGTAATCCTACAGGATGCACTCTATGAGCCTAAATTTAGGAATTGTGGATGGCTAGATTACTTTCTGAAGCTAAATAGTTTCAATAATGACATTGCCTTAGATTTTGCACAAACATTTTCTAATGGTGAGGCAATGGTGAAAGGATTAAAAGTTATAGCCACCAAAGAAAGGATTGATGAAGTGTCAGGTTTTCCCATTGAAGGAGAACCCTACCCTACTTCTAAGGATGCTAGATCAGCTAGATCAAAATTCACCAACCCTAGTGATCGTCCACTTGTTATAGACAAACAAGGAACGAGAAGACTTTCTTTGTAGAAAACATGGAAGCACGTTATTGTTTATATTGTCAAATACATTACCTGCGAAGGTCGCCAATCTTATCTTCATTATGTGCATTTCAAGCTTTTGAATCACATGAGACATGGCAGGAGGATGAATGTGCCAAACGTCTTGTACAATATTCTTACAATCATGGCTGCCAAGACATAGAAAGGTAGGGAAAATTTTATTTCCCATCATTGTTTGATTAAATTGTTGGTAGAAAAGTCTTTGCAAGTGTGTCCAATATGTCATGGGATGAATTTTTGAACATTAAGAAGTTTAGATTAAAAAATGTGGGTCCTAGAGGTTGACCCCTAACTCATAGGGTTAGTGGGGATGAGGGGGTTATTAAATCCACTTTTGGAGCTTCAACTTCTGGGGCAATTCCTAGAACAAACTCTCCCATAGCAAAGCCTTGTAGCATAAATTATTTCATTTGAATCTAAGCATGCAGATGAAGATAGTTCATCTTTGGACCCTAGTGTCGATGTTTCCCCTAAAACCACAGTTCACACTAGGGTTGTTATTCGAAAGGAGGAAGCAAAAATGAGAAAAGCAGAAATTAGCAAAGGGAAGGCTAAGAAGCAAAAACCAAAAAAGGTAAATCCTAGCCCTAGGAAGCGGAAAACTGAAGAAACTAAGCATCCTGCAGCCATTGGGAAAAATAAAAGTTCTCCAAGGAAATCAAAATTGATTGAGTCTACTATTGTTGTGCCTCTAAGAAGGAGCCATAGACTTAGAGTGAAACCTAAAAAGAAGATGAAATCTCTTAGGGGGTAGGCAAATATAGGATTGGCATAACTCGTTGTTGTTGCAGAGCAAGTTAAATATCAAGAACCAGTGCATGGGAAGATTATAGTAGGAAAGCACATATATCCTCCTTTTTCATGGGCATCAGTAGCTCTTGATTTATGGAAAGTAATGTAGGAGAAAAAAGAAGAATGGAATAGAGAAAAAATCAGGCTACAAGAAGAGATCAATAAGAAAAATGAAGAAATCGAGGAGAAGAATGCAAAGATTACTGCTTTAAAAGATAAGGTAAACAATGTGGTGACTCTATAACCACAAATTATGGAATGTAGGACTCCCCCAAGGGTGTATGGATTACATTTAAGGGAGCGTAATCTCACTTTTAAGCTGTCAAGGGTCATTTCCAGTCTAAAATCTTCCATTGAAACCCCACAAGAATTTTTCCAAGTTTACTAGTCTTCTCCTTTTGAAGTTAAGAATTTATTGTGTGAGTTGTATTTGAACAACTATGTTGTTCCCAATGACCATGAATGGAATCCATTGCTATATATTGGGTATGTTCACTTGAGGGCATTAATGTCATGGATTCAAAATGAAATTAGCTGGGGGCAACAATTCAAAATATACAGAGAAAAAGAGCTCCATACCCCCTATCTCTAAGAGTTAAATCAAGAAATCCTACAGATATCTACTACACATGGCACAAAATTCTTTGCAATCCAGAGTACAAAGAGAGGATCATGAAATTTAGGGAGGAAGCATACCTAAAATATAAACAGGTAGTTGCCACTACAGGAAAGACGGTATTGGGATATTTATCACAGAGATGGAATGACTTGTTAGGTTAGTTAAAATAGGTTGAACCCTATTCCCTACAAAATTATTATGCAGCTTACAAATGAAGCATCATGTTTATGCATATTGGGAGAACAAAGCAACAATATTGGCTCCCATTAATATTTCAGCCACCTATTTTTTTATGTCCAGTACTAGATCACAAAACCTATCGGTACGAGGTTGATACAGAGAGACCAAGGTGGGCCAGACTAGAAAGCAAGCAAGGGTTCTCTTAGATCCAAATTCAAAAACTGCGAGGCAAATAGAAATTGGTGATTTCGGGGCTTTAGTAAGGCAAGGGAATTGAGTTCCCTCTGCTAGAGGACTACCAAATCATTAGGTTGGGGGAGATGATGAGTCCAAATAATGATTCATTTTTGTTAGGATTTATCATATGTTTGTTATTGTTACTATGGGGTTTTAACATATGGTTACTAATACTTTCTATGTTATTTCCCTAAACTTATGAACTTTGGGCATGAACTTATCCCTGTAACTTTTGATGGTATTAACCTGCTATGTGATATATCTATATTAATTTTACATGTGATTGAATGAATGTTATTCTAAGGTGATTATGGATATACAATTGTCTCATGCACGCTAATTTCATAATATAGGTTCAAATTAAGATGCAGATGTAAATGGAGCTTGCAAGGTGGAATAAGTTCATGCCAGCTGCCCGCTTGTTGAAGGAGTCAAAAAGAGATGGACATTAAAGAGGTCAATGGTTGGAAATTTCCAACTCCTGTGGAAGTGATCACTTAACTTTAAATTGCCATGTCGATTAGTTGAGTAGATTTAGGAGGTGTTGTTATGCTGGATTCTCATTGAGGCAAGACTGGTTTGACTAAATCTTGTGCATGCATAACCTCCTTCCTCATTTTCATACTTTCAATAAATGGTGTCCTCCTAGTCTGTTGGAGTCAACTACCTAGTTAGTTGGAAGCTTTCCTTCTATAAGTAATGATTAGATGTTCCTCTTCACAGGGTTGGATGTTCTGATATTGTACTTTCATTTTCAGTTTCAAGGAATACAATCATTTCAATGAATAAAATGATACTTTAATTTGTTGCATCTGAGTTAGTTTTGGGAAGAATCATTCAAGGGGGCCCACTTGGTGAGAATTTCGTCCATTCAGTTTAGTAGTTACTTTTATGTTCAACAATTAGTTATAGTCTTAGCAGTTGTTTGTTCCTGCAACCATTGGAACTTTGTTATGTGTTTGTTCTTGCAACCAAGGCAGACAAAGTAACTTCCTCTCTATTTACTGAGACTTTTGTTTCTATAATTCATTTCAGTTTAGTTTAGTTGTTGATTTACGCTCAATACTTATGCTAATTTCTTTCAAGCATTTCACTTTCAGTATTATTTTCTCTCTAGTTATAGGATAAGGATGACTATAATTGAGTCCTAGTGCACAGACAGTGCTGACCCATTTCAAGTTCACACCTCTGGATTGATAATGAAATAAAGCTTCATGATGAGCAAGATAACTACTTGGTGCAGATATCTAATCTCCAAGTTATAGCTTTAAGGGCTTAGTTATTGAACCATTAGAGGAGGCCAATAGTCTAGTCATTTGCTCAGATTGTTTGATGAGGGTGAAATCGGTGTTTGTTGAGAGGGTTTATGTCTAGAGTATTGGAAGCGAAAAATGAGGCGTTTATAAGTTCCTATATCTCTTATAATGTCATTTTATGGTTTTTTACATATCTGCATTTTATGGGTTAGTGTCTATTATTTGTTGTTCTCTACATTTTATGGGTTAATGTTTGCTCTTCCCTATGTTTGAGTGTTTTTATAGGTTAGTCTCTATTGTTGAGTTAAAGAATTAAGACCATAATTCATTAATGTCAACTTCACTGCTGGCCACCATTGAGAATGGAACTAATCTTTTTTGTTTTGCATGCATGCCAACTGCACGTGAATCTATTAAATGAAAATGAAAATTAAGTCTAAATAAGTGAAAAATGTCTCAGAATAACTGAAGTGCAAGAATCATTCATTTGCTTTATTGTTTGATGGGGGTGAAATCTATGTATATTGAGAGGGTTTATTTCTACTGTATTGGAAGTGAAAAATGAGGTGTTTGTAAGTTCCTATATCTTTTATAATGTCATTTTATAGTTTTTTACATCTCAGCATTTTATGCGTTAATGTCTAGTGTTTGTTCTTCTCTACATTTTATGGGTTAATTTTTATTCTCTTATCTTTAAGTGCTTTTATGGGTTAGTCTCTCTTGTGGAGTTAAAGACTTAACACCATAATTCATTAATGTTGAATTTTGTCTTGGCCACGATTAGGAATGGAACTAATCTTTTCTCTACATGCATGCATGTCAGCTGCACTTCAATCCATTAAATGGAAATGAATATTAGGTCTAAATACGGTGTAGTCGAGGATGGAGGGTCCAAGAATAGGAATGTCCAACCTCACAGCAAGAGTAAACACAACGAAAACTCAAATAATTGGAATAACAACCCCACACGGATATATAAATAATGATCAATTATTCACAGGCAACATGCCCTGCCTTCTAGCTTACATATTACAAAATGATACAGCGTTAAGCCTGGAAATACAATGCCAGTCGAAGTCGTTATCTTCCCACTTCTCTTATCCTGCTATCATCACCACCCCTAATGCAACTACACAATGCTTATATATATCAATTCCCAACTCCAAAAAAGGTCTGTGTTGACCTCAAGAGGTCTCAAACCCCAAAGTTGATGAAATGGGTGAAGGTTTGTCAAAACATATGATTCCCCTTTGATCCTTGGACAAACATGATGTGGTTTCCTGAGCTCTGCAAGTCACGGGATAGGTCCACACACTTGAAAAGCCAAGATTGGTTGGTGAATGCTCTCGGTCCAATTACAATTGATATTTTGTTAGTGATATCTTCATACCAGGATCTCCAAAACACTTGAATTTGGATATGATGTAGATGTTGCAATGAAGATCATATATCCTGCTTTACAAGCTTCGATGTTACAATGCGGTATGAAATACTGAGACTGGGTCCTGATAGTTAACTACTAAAATGCAAGAAAATATGAATGCAAATATTTTTGGTTGATGCAAGATTGCTTACAACCTAGGATGCTCCTACATCAAACACCCAAGGTTGAAGAAAAGTGAGCCTCTCACTTTCTTGGGGCTAGAGGAAAACCAACGTGGTCCACCTTAGCCTGAGAAATCCATGATGAATCTTCCTTCGATCTTCCTTTCCATCTGACTAGATATTCCTTGTATTGCCTTCCTCTGGTACTACGTCTAACTCTACTATATAAATTTTCCTCAATTCCCTATGAATGATGTGCTATCCAGCCCAGAAAACCAACTTCTCTATCCTCCAGTGACTCTCCTTCATGATACTGGTATAGGTCTGTAATACTGAATATAGATGATATGCCAAATTCCTTCGGTAGTTCCACTTCATATGCATTTCCAAAATCAAATTTCTTGATGATCTTACAAGGTCCGAAAATTTTCATCTTAAACTTATTATATGTCACCACTGGAAATCTCTCTTTCCTCAGATATACCATTACTTCCTCTCCTTCTGCATACTCCTTATATCTTCTCTTCTCATCTACTTTCTCCTTGTAGGTATTGTTCATCTTATCTAGATGCTCCTTGACTTGAGTATGCATTGTTTCCATGAATCCTATAAATTCTTCTGCCTTCACACCCCTTTTATTCTCCATACTGATATCTTTTAACTCTGCTATTCCTCTGGGTTGTTGTCCAGTCATAATTTCAAATGGTGTTTTCCTTGTGCTCCAGTTTACTGAATTGTTGCATGCAAATTTTGCTTGCGATAGTATTAAGTCCCAGTTTTCTGCTTTACCGTTAGTCAAACACCTCAACAAGTTCCCCAAACTCCTATTTACCACTTCTATCTATCCATACATCTGCGGGTGAAATGTTGAACTATACTTAAAATCTGTCTTCATCTTCTTCCACAATGTTTTCTAGAAATATCCAATG
The DNA here is from genome assembly GCA_007115665.2 of Sequoiadendron giganteum. Classification (NCBI taxonomy): domain Eukaryota; kingdom Viridiplantae; phylum Streptophyta; class Pinopsida; order Cupressales; family Cupressaceae; genus Sequoiadendron; species Sequoiadendron giganteum. The sequence continues at coordinate 225,017,659 of CM021110.1, forward strand.
AATCTAGTGTCTCTATCTGATAATATACTCTTTAGTAGTCCATGTAATATCACAATCTCCTTGAAAAATAGGTTTGCAACATGTACTGTGTCACTGGTCTTTTCACAAGGTATGAAATGTGTCGTCTTAGAAAATATATCCACAACCACAAATATAGAGTCGAATCCCCTCAGTGTCTTAGGTAATCCCAACACAAAATACATGCTAATGTCTTCCCATGGTCTCTTCAGTACTGTCAATGGTGTATACATTCCAGTGTTTTGATGGTTTCCTTTTACAACTTGACAAATCCTACAACTTTGAACATATTTCCTGACATCCTTATACAACTGTGGCCAAAATTAGTTCTCACTCACCAATGCTACGGTCTTATCAATTGCAAAATGTCTTGCTAATTCTCTGCAATGCTTTTCCTCGATCAAATTCTCTCATTGAACTTCTAGGGATACATAAGTGATTGTTCTTGAATAACATATCTTCCTAAATGAAATAATCCAACCATTTGCTTCTATTTGTCTCTACAAGTTCCTTGCAAGCCTCCCATGCCTCGAAAAAATCAACGTCATCCTCATACATATGATTCAGTTCTTCAAAACCTAATACTTTAATTCTCATCTTTGTCAACAAACTACTTCTCCTGCTCAATGCATCTGCAACCTTGTTTGACTTTCCACTCCGATGCTTCAACACAAATGCGTAACTCTACAAGAACTCTACCCATCTCACATGTCTCTGGTTCAACTTCCCTTGACTATTCAAATATTGTAAAGCTTGATGATCCGTATACAACACAAATTCCTTAGTTAATAAGTAATGTCTCCACTTCTTCAAGGCTTGTATTATTGCATAGAATTCTTGATCATAAATTGAATATCTTCTCCTAGCATAATTAAATTTTTCACTGAAGTAGGCCATTGGTCTCCCCTGTTGACTCAACATAGCTCCTATGGCACTTCCACTCGCATCACAATCTACTTGGAATACCTTATCAAAGTTTAGTAGTGCTAACACAAGTTTTTTTGTCACCTTTTGCTTCAACAACTCAAAACTCTTTTGTGCTCCTGATGTCCACTTGAATTCCTTTCGGTCACCCCTCATTGCCTTTGTCATAGGTGCACAAATACCACTAAAATTTATGATGAAATTATAGTAAAAATTTTCTAGTCCATGAAATGATCTTACTTCTCCAACGTTCACAGGTGTAGGCCATTCAACTATTGCTCTAACCCTCTCAGGGTCCATCTTCAATCCTTCCGCAGATATCACAAACCCCAAATATACTAGCTCTTCCTTCATGAAACTACACTTCTTAATGTTTATCAACAACTTCTCTTCTCTTAGCCTTTGAAATACTTTTTTGATGTGCTCCAAATGTTCTTCCTTGATCTTACTGAAAATCAGAATATCATCCAGATAAACAATGACAAACTTACCCAAGAATTTCTTCAATACTTCATTCAACAGCCTCATATATGTACTAGGTGCATTAGTTAGTCCAAATGGAATGACCAACCACTCATACAATCCCTCATTTGTCTTGAAAATAGTCTTCCATTCATCTCCCTCTCTGATCTTGATTTGATGGTATCCACTCTTTAGGTCTATCTTGGTGAAATACTTTGCTCCACTCATACTGTCCATGATGTCATCCATCTTAGGCAATGGGAATCTATACTTCACTGTGATCTTATTGATAGCTCTTGAATCTATACACATCCTCCATTCTCCATATTTCTTAGGTGTAAATACATTTGGTACCGCACATGGGCTCATACTTTCTCTGATCAATCCTTTCTTCAACAATTCTTGTATCTATATGTTTTGCTTTGTATTCTCTACTGGTGTCATTCAGTGTGCAACTTTGTTTGGAAAACTAGCTCCTAGAATAAGATCTATATGATGACTAATACTCTGGATTGGTGGTAATCCATCAGGCACATTCTTTGATACAAGATCTCGGTACTCTGTCAATAGTTCAGTGACTTCCTTCTCTAGTGGTTCTTCTTATCTTGTGATTCTCTTTGCATCTAGGGCTCTGCACTTCCTTGGAATCAAAGCAAAACACATGTTTTCATGTCTCAACCCATCCAAAAATTTCCTTCCATCTACCAAATTGATTCTTTTTGTACCACATACTTCACTTTCAGGTTCATTTTCCAAAGGTGTCAAGGTGATTCTCTTTCCATTGGACGTTATTGTATAGGTATTCTTTCTCCCATCAATGGATAGCTTTCTTATCATACTACCAAGGTCTACTGAATAACATATGGCATACATCCATCGACATAATATTGCATAGTGCTTCATCATGATACGACCCTATACGAAATTTTACTAGACACTGCTCACTTACTAGTATCTTGAATATAGGCCATCCTATAAGGCTTTAGATGTTTTCTTCTTTCCAAATTCAACTTTGTCACCATTTCCTCAAAAACTAGGTTATCTATGCTACCACTATCAATGATAACTTTGCAACACTTACCTCCTGCTTTGCATCTAGTCCTGAACAAAATTTTCCTATGTGGTGCTTCCTTAGGTACTTCTCTCTCCTAGATTAGTTCTCTCCTCATGAATAATGATTCTCCCTTCTCTGAACTTCCTCTGGTACTCGGTGGTTCCATCGGTTCTTCCTCCACATATCCGGTTCTTGCATGATTTTCAGTCTTCTTACTTTCTTGGCGACACTCAAATGCTTTGTCCTTCTCCTCTGCACTTAAAAAAGGTTCCTCTGAAAGTTCTCTTGTCATATCCTTTCTCATCTCTCTGGTATCCATCATTACGATAAGAATTGTAGCCTCTTTTGTTGTGGCGGTAAGAATTCCTGTCATTTCTCCCTTTATGGTATAAATTGTAATACCTCTCCTCCTTGCAATATGAATCTTTGTTCTTATTTTGCTCCGCATATGGTTTTTCTACTCCAGAATGTGACCTTCCTTCCTAAAATCTACATCCTCTTCCTCTCTACCTTTGCTCATTTCTTTTGTTTAGTTTGTCCTCCACCTTCAATGCAAACTGATATGCTTCCTCTACCGAATTCATCCTTACCAGACTTAACTCTTCTTGAATGTTCATCCTTAGCCCATTGATATATCTTGCCACTTTCTCCTTGCTTGCTTCACTATGTCCAGTCCTGATGATGATCTTATGAAATTCCACAGTGTATTATTTCACAGTCTCTTCCTTTTGTCCCAGGTTTTGCAATCTCTTCAGTAGCTCTAGCTCATAGTCCACGGGTATAAACTGGTTCTTCAATTTTGTCACCATTCTGTCCCATTTCACAATTTTCTCTTTACCTTTTTAGTTCCTCTCCAATTGAACTTCCTTCCACCATATTGCAACATGTCCTTTCAGTTTAGTCTTTGCAAATCTCTCTCTCCGGATCTTCAATTTCTTCATATTCAAAGTATTCCTCAATGCCATTTATCTAATCAATCAATTCTTTAGGATTTAGGTTACCAATATAGTTTGAAATCTCCATTCTAGGTCACTTTCATATTTTTGTAATAGCCTTCAACATCTTTATCTAATTTGATTCTTCCTCTTCTGGGGTTTCTTCAGTTAGGTCTGCAACTTGAACTCCATCATCATCATTTTCATCATTAGGTCTAGGGTTTAAGCATTTTCTTCTGTCTTCTTCAACAACATCCAATCTCACTTTAGTTTTTCACATCATTTTCATCATCTCATCCATCTTTCCAGCAACATTAACAATAATATGAATTCTCCTCGACAAAATCTCTTCCTAGGACTTGGTGCAACTGCCTCAAGTCGACGATCTGGCCATAAGGTTGCAACTACCTCACAATCAGTGATCTGTTGACAAACACAAGTAGGTTGCCTCAAGTTGGCAATTTGTCCACACAAAGATCTTATGAAATGCCTTTCTCAACTTCGCTCTCCTCTTCCAAGGTCCATAATTTGCTCTGATACCAATTGGTGTAGTTAAGGATGGAGGATCCAGGAATGGGATTGTCCAACCTTGCAACAAGAGTAAACACAACAAAAACTCAAAGAATTGGAATAACAACCCCACATGGATATATAGATAATGATCAATTATTCACATGCAACATGCCCTACCTTATGACTTATAGATTATAGAATGATACAACATTAAGCCCGAAAATACAATGCGGGTCGAAGACCTTATCTTCCTACTTCTCTTATCCCGCTATCATCACTACCCCTAATGCAACTACACAATGCTTATATATATCAATTCCCAGCTGCAGAAAAGGTCTGCATCAGCCTCAAGACGTCTCAAACCCCAAAGTTGATGAAACGTGTGAAGGTCGGCCAAAACATATGATTCCCCTTTGATCCTTGGACAAACATGATGTGGATCGAAACAAAGGTTCCTCAATGAATGTGCATCCTTATGAAATGGTTTCTTGAGCTCCACAAGTCACGGGATAGGTTCGCAGACTTGAAAATCCAAGACTGGTCGGTGAATGCTCTCAATCCAACTACAACTGATATTTTTTTAGCGATATCTTTGTACTGGGATCTCCAAAACACTTGAATTCAGGATATAATGTAGATGTTGGAATGATGATCATATACTCTACATTTTATGCGTTAATGTCTAGTATTTGTTCTTCTCTCCATTTTATGGGTTAATGTCTATTCTTCCCTATCTTTCAGTGCTTTATGGGTTAGTCTCTCTTGTGGCAAAAAAGGACTTAACACCATAATTCATTAATGTCGACTTCTCTCCTAGCCATGATTAAGAATGGAACTAATATTTTATTTGCACGCATGCATCCAACTACACTTCAATAAATTAAATAGAAATGAAAATTAGATCTAAATAAGTGCAAAATGTCTGGGTATAAAATTATTTCATCAATTGGTAATGTTTTGTTCATATTGGAAAAAAATATTAGACTGAAATGCAGGCATCATTAATGGCTTATGGTGTAAAGTTTTAAGCCTGTGGAGCAAAGAATTATTTGTGTTGTTTATTCATTTGCTCAGATTATAAATATATTGGAAATATTTAATGGGTTTGTAATGTTCTTTGATATAGTTGTGTCTTTGCACCAAATGTTTTTGTTGATGCGTGGTGTAATTGATTAATGGATTGTGGTGTCAAGTTTTAAGGATGTCGACAAACATAGATTTGATCCTCATCAAACAATTTGTCAAAAAGGGACGCGTTTGAAAGTTCCTATATCTTTTACACCGTCATTTCATATTGTTTTATGTCCCTCTAATGGGTTAATCTCTATCGTTCCTTATTATTGAATTCTTTAATGGGTTCATGTCTGTTGTTTAGTTAAAGACTTAACACCATAATTCATAAATGTCAAATTCTCTGTTGGCCACCATTAACAATCCAACAAATTTTTTGTCTGTCATGCATGCATGTCAACAAGAGTTCAATCTATTACATGAAATTTAGGTCTAGATAAGTGCAAAATTTGTCAGTGTAAAATCTATGGCTGTTGGGAGGGTTTATAACTATCTTGTTGGTATGCATGTTGTAACAAATATGTCTGCATCATTTAAAAGCTCTTGTGTCTTGTATATATATACATATACATACATATATGTATACATATACATACATATATATATATACATATATATACATATATATACATATATGTATTATATATATACATATATATACATATATGTATTATATATATACATACATATATAATTAGTCATTATAATACTTGACTCCAGATTATAAATTTTATGAGATGATTTATAGTTAGTGATTTTATTTCTAAATAACATATTTTTTATTGTGTTTATTTATTTGATCGTTTAATTGGAGACTATTTCACTTGGGTAAATCACTTTAGTCGTATTTCAATGTCTTACTCAATTTCAGTTATTAAATAGAGATTATTTGACTTGGGTAAATTTGGCTAGTTGTATTTTCGTGTCTCTCAGACACAATAAGAAAATTAAAACATGTGTATATATGTATATGTATATAAATATATATATATATATGTAATACACATCCATGCCATATATATATGTACATACGCATACATATATACATTTATATATACACACATATTGTATATATAACTAATGTTCTCACCACGCTCATGCCTATTAATGCATTCCTTAGAAATCATGCTGGCAATGTTTGTTGCTCGCTATGCTGATGTTTTCAGGATTATTTGATTAAAAGGCAAATTTGGCCTTTTCTTTACAATTTTGTCGTTGGTTGTTGCCATTTGCTCATGATTTTATTTTTAATTAATTAATTTAACCAATTCCTAATGTTTTTTGCTATTGGAAATATTTCATGAATTTCTATTGTTCTTTGATATAGTCACATCTGATGTATTATGCACCCTTTTGATGCATGTACATCATGCATATCTTGAAAAGATAAGACTTTTGTTGAAGATGTGTATTTGGAGATGTTAAAATGAAGCTTGTGCTTTTTTTCACAATTTTCTCATTCACAATTGATATTTTGTTCCTGGTTTTGAATTTTCCCAATTACAAATGATATGTTGTTGTAGCATCTACATTTTTAATATGGAGTTTGACCTATATTCTTGCAATTTCCTGATTGGCTTTTGATACTTCGGTCGTGGTTTTTTATTTTTTCAATCCAAATTAATTGTGTGTTCATGAAACAGTTGTAGACATTGAAAGATGTCTACATGTTGAAGATATATCTGATGTATCGTGGATGTTTTGATGCATGTACATTATGGATATCTCAGACAAATAAGACTTTTGTTGAAGATGTGTATTTGGAACTATTAAAATGAATAGTGTGCTATTTTTTTGTAATTTTATCATTGGCAGTTGATATTTTGTTCCTAGTTTTGTATTTTCCTAATTGTAATTTATTGTTCGGAGTAATGAAGGAAAGAAATTTATCAATTCATTATGATTTGAGTTCATGTGGCTTGTTTGCATGCCTGCATTTTGCTTTTATTTGGATCTCATTTTCACTTATTATTAATAGAGTCAAGTGCAGTTGCCATTAATGCATTATGGTGTTAAATTTTATGGTTGTTAAGTAAAAGGTTCTTGTGTGTACGACCATATTTTGCATTTATTTATATCCGATTTTCATTTATTATGAATAGATTCAAGTGCAGTTGTCATTAATGGATTATGGTGTTGAGTTTTGAGTCTATATATGTGTGTGTGTGTATATGTATGTATATATATCTATATGTACATATATGTATATATATGTATATGTTTATGTAAATGATAGATTTTTCTGCAAGTACTAGAATAACAATGTCAAATCTTAATCTAAATAATAATCTAAAATCTAACAACAAAGAACGAATAAGTAAACTAAATAATAAAACCAAAATGATCTCACCAAATATGCGTTCACCCCTTCGAATTATCTCTATTGCTCTTCTCCATTTTGCCTTTTCAGTATTCTTGCCCTCAAATTTCTGTGTTTGAATGCAAGTATAGCTTTGTTGAGTGTCTAAGCAAAATATCAAAGAATAGTTTCTCTTCTCAAAAGTGTATGATTTCAGGAGAGAGAATAATGATTATGACAGGCCATTTTATAGATTTTGTGTTTTCGAACGATCGGCTCAGATTGAAAGAGAGATCGACGGATGAGATTGATGAATGTCATGCCATGTGAGTTCAATGTTAGATAGAACATGAGTTAGAACACGAGTTCAGGAAAGACTGCAGATAGAGACTAAGTTAGAACGTGAGTTAGAACACAAGTTCAACATCTTAATCTCCAAAAATAGGAGAAATAGACTTTGTATGCAAAAGCCAAAGTTGGAACTCGAAGATAAGGAATTTGAATGCATAATTAATTAATAAATTAATTAATTAATTAATAAATTAATTAATTAATTAATAAATGCATACATGCATATGAGTTAGAACTAGTTAATCGACTAGTTGTGACGGAGAGTCTTTTCGTAGAGATAAACTGGTGTTGAATTCGAAGATAACTGGAGAACCAAAAAGAAATCTCAAGTCAAAAGGTGAGTGAATGAATTCGATAACTGAATGATAGAGGAATGTGACATAATTAATTAAATAAATGAATTAAATGTTAATTTAATTCAATCATTCGAAAATGAATTGACTTTAATTAAATAAATAAAGTATTTATTTAAATTGACTATTTGAAAAGGATAATATCAATAATTAAATAATAAATATTTAATTATAGATAAAGGGGGTTAAATGAATAATTAAATAAAGATATTTAATTATAGTTGGAAAAGTATGATAAAGGAGGAATTAAATAATAAATTATTTAATTGATAGATAAAGGGGGAAGAATTAATTAGTTCGCAACATAACTAAATAAATATGATTTATTTAATTAATCAAGTTGAATAAATTAATTAATTAAAAAGGGGTATTTAATTAATAGAGGAAATATGTGTTAGAAAGGTAATTAAATAATAAACATTATTTAATCATGACCATGGATAATAGAAAATTATGTCGAAAGTGGTGTTCGCAGGCCTAGACCAATTTTCGGTATCTACAGTTTGCCCCTCTTTGATACAATGTTGGTATGGCGTTGTGTCAAATAAAATATGCCCCGATCGTGCCCCAACATGAAACAGGTTAGGGTATGCCCCCTTGGGAAAATTGACAATTTTTGAAAAGTTTCAGAAAAATCAGGAAATATTCTCGATAAGTCAATTTGTTAGTCAGAAATGCTATGGAGTCGACGGAATTGAATTTGGAGTTGATACGGATGAATACGGGTCGTTGGAAGTTGAAAGATTACGCGGCCAATAGATTAGGGCTGAGAAAATGCCATTTTAAATCCACCTATAAATAGAAATTAGGGCTAAACCTAATTCATTTGCACCCGGAGGAGATAGAAAAAGAGGAGTTTTTGCTCTGACTGGCTGACGAAATGGCGCCTATTCCATACACTGCACATCAAGGTTATCGGATCCGGACGTTCAGGAGGCCAGCCGACGTAGGACCATCGGTATGTACCCGAAAATGAACTCGTCAAAATTAATTTTGCATGCATTTTTAGGCATTAGAAAAATCAATTAAGCAAATGTAGTGCGTCGTAAACGACGCATATGTCATCGTATTCGCCGCATTTGACTGCGAAACGATGCATTTTCAAAAACTCGTTAGGAATAGATTTGGCTGTTTAGGGAATGACCACATGTGAATTAGAATGCACCGCATTTGTAGTTATGCAATGCATTTGCATTAGGAATAGACGCATGTGTAGTTGGGGACCGCATATGCTATTGTGAAACGCATATGTTAAAGTTAGGCAGGAGCTGCATTTGTTAAAAATGCACCGCATGTGGTGTAGTGAACCGCATGTGCAGTTGGATGGTCAAGGATGGGAGAATATGTGACGCATATGTAATATGCACCGCATGTGAGGCTCTGTGCAACACATTGCAAAAATGTATCGCATCTGTAATGTGAGCCGCATTTGACTAGTAAAATTTTTGAAATTTTTTTTCTAAGTAAAATTTGAAAATTCTTGACATCATGGTTTAAATGCAGGTGATCCTAGATCCTATATACATGCAGGATTCACGTCCAAATACGTACGATCTGAGAGATAACCTGACTAGTGGAGAGATACGACTGCTTTCTAGACTTGGTTTGCATCATTGCCTCTCGATGCCCGCGATTCGGGCAAACAGAGGGATGCTTACGACATTATGTGAGCGTTGGCACTCAGAGACTTCATTGTTCCACTTACCGACTGGGGAGGCCACTGTCACATTAGAGGATATGTACAGGATTTTGAGACTACCGATCAGAGGTGAGCGGGTGATGTATGATACCCAGCAAGGATTGACAGAGCTTGCTAGATTTTATCAGGTAGACGACATTAGGATGCCTGGGATCGAGCACTATGAGATCAGGTGGCCAATTTTAGCTGACAGATACGATAGGATTGACTATATTTTATGTACATTGATTGGGGGGATAGTTCTACCAGACCGATGGGGTCATGGCTTTCCTGTGGGATGGGGGGAGATGTTGGTGGGCATGTTGGAGAGTGAGACGAGATATGCATGGGGTCCATGTCTACTCGGAATGCTATATTTTAATCTGCATGACATCGTTTATAGAGATGCACAGTCATTGAGTTGTGGGACTACTTTACTGATGGTGTGGGCTTGGGAGAGGATAGTTGTCTTTCTTCCACCAGTTACTGTAGAGAGACTAGAGAGACATCCTTATGTGTTTCAATATACAGGACAGATCACACAGACACATGTTGGGGACACAGGATACTGGAGACACGCATTAGACCTTCTAGATCAGTTTACATGGAGACCGTACATGGATTGTGAGGAGTGGTTGGATGATGAGAGACACTTACTATTCTGCAGACAGACGCAGTACCTCATTGGGAGGACTGTTTCGAGTGTTCACATTACTAAGCAACATCTGCCAGACAGAGTTCTGAGACAGTTTGGGGAGGTTCAGGATGAGCCTCAGGGTAGAGTAGAGTTTGCTCGATCATCGAGAGAGGTTCCATGGTGGGGACCCATGATTCCAGTGGCTACTGCGGAGGCAGACATACAAGCATTACAACCATTACGTTGGGGTTGGAGTGATGGATTAGCAGATCCAGGGACTATAGTTGCATACGATGCATGGTGGGCGGTTCATCGCCTAATTCCTTATACATATCCTGACCAGCCAGCACTAGTCGAGAGACGAGGCACAGGGCCAAGAGGACGACGGAGAGGTGGAGGTGCCAGAGTGGGTAGAGTTGGTGGTAGAGGTGATGGAGATCATGGCAGAGGCGGAGGTAGAGGCGGGAGACGAGGACAAAGAGGGGTTCAGGCAGGTGGACATGCACCTATTCAGGAGGCAGTAGCAGCGGATGTACCGATGGTAGACATCGGAGTTAGAGTGGATGTATAGGCTGGGGTGAGCATGCTACAACGGAGGTAGTGGTTGAGGAGCGTGTAGAGGTAGATTTCGGAGTAGAGGATGTTGCAGAGGATGTAGATATGGATGTGGCTATAGACCCTCTGGGTATTTTGGCAGGATATGGAGAGGAGGATGTTGAGGATGATGTTGAGGAGGAGGCACCAATGGAGGAGCAGGAGAGAGAGCTCAAAGATTGGATTGTAGAGGGGAGACGGGATGAGGATGCTCCTAGAGATGGTGACAGGGAGGCTTTGGAGGAGAGACTCAGACTTATGACTGCAGAGTTTGAGGTGATGAGACTGGAGAGAGACAGTTCCTATACAGAGAGGGATAGTGCATATGCAGAGAGGGACAGTGCATATACCGAGAGGGACAGTGCATATACTGAGAGGGACAATGCTCATACAGAGAGGGACAGTGCTCTCATGGAGAGGGACCAGGCTATAGCGTGGAGTCATGAGATAGAGCAGCAATTCACAGAGGTTAGACGCCTTTGCAGTGGGTCCTCATCTGATGGCATGGTACGAGAGTTGATTAGAGCAATGGATAGAGCTAGATACTATAGAGATCTTTATGAGGCCGCAGTGCCAACAGATAGACAAGGTCCTACATTTTCAGAGGTGTGTAGTCAGAGCAAGAGTCATACTAGGAGTCAAAGGACACAGAGTATTGAGGGGGTGATAGGACCACCGAGGGTAGGTCCATATGAGAGGCCTTCCACTTCACAGAGAGCACCTCTGAGTCTTTTTCCACCACCATCACCACTTTACAGTAGGGGTAGCGGGACATGATTACAGGGACTTATGTAGACATTTGTATTTTTGATCAAAGAGCTTGCGAGCTCATGTTGTATTTATGGTTACATTCAGACATTGTATTGTGACACACTATTTTTGAGCGATATATCTATATATATGATTTTGGCAGCTTCGACATGATATGCAGTTCTATGTTATGGATGATGCTTTATGTCTATATGATGTATGTACATGTGTTATAAATGAATGTTTCTATATGTTATGAGTTATACATTTTATAATGATGTTATGGATGTCTTAATTTACTTATGATAATGGATACAAATGTTCTATATGATGTTTATTTACATGTGATGGTAATATGTACATGCAATGTTGACATTATGTATGTTATGATGATGCCATGCCTATTATGTCATGATTTCGGATGCAATGCAACTATGTGAAATGCTAATGGAATGTATGCAAATGAAAAATAACCTAATGTTTTTAATGTGTCACATGACTTTATCATTATGTTGTCAAAGAGAAATGTTAAGATGAAATTAATTCACAATGTTAGTAAGAAACAATTGAAGTGATTGATTGAGAAAAAGATATAATGATGGTTGATTGATTGAGAAAAAGACATAAGCTTTGATATATTACCAAATACGCTATACTTGCTTGTTATCATCATTGGGGGGGACATGACATAGATGGATAGTACACACTATGATATGAGATAGACCATAGTGTACAAAGTCATCCATCTGTGAAAAACAGATAGTCACAAACAAGGAGTGTCTTAACTCATACTAAGGACAATATTGTCCCAATCATTTTGTCGAGACAAACCACAGACAACAAACAAATAAAAGACGGGTCATGAGACGTCATTGCTCCTCTAAATCCTTGATCGAACATCCTTGAGGAAACTAGTAACATGACTCAAAAACCAATGTGTAAAAAGACAGTTGATAGACAACAGTCAAAGAAAAAGAGTCCTGAGACATCCTTGCTTCTCTAAATCCTTCAAGGGATATCCTTGAGAAATCTAGTAATAGGATATTGCATAAATCAATAAAAAGATAAGATAAAATAAGATATAAAGTCATAAAGCCAAATAAATGTATTTGCCAAAACTTGATCTTGTGGGATTGTTTTATGTTGATGTTTGACATAGCGTAATGTGAGAGAATAACACATACCGCATAAGATGTTGAGTCTGGTTTCAACTTGGTGACTTATGTATAAAGCATGACAAAGCCTAGTTTTAGAAAAGACACGTGTTGTATAAGACGTTGGAGTCTGATGACGTTGAAGTGACAAGCCACATGAGACTATGATAATTTGATGACGTTTATTGACAAGAAAGACATATCTTGCTTAAGACATAGGTTGATCGTTTTGACAATGTGTATGATATTGACTTGATGACTTTGAGATGTTTTGCATTGCTGTTGCATGACTTGTGTTGATTATTTGATTGATAAAAGTGTGTGTATGTGTATTGATAGTGTATGACATGAGATGATACCCTAAAGAATTGACCTAATGCGGCTAAAGACATGAATCTAAGTGAATGATATGCAACTTGTGTGATAGTGATTATGAATGAACCCTATTGGACTGACCTAGTGTGGTCTCAAGAGCTCATCAATTGATTAGCCTTGCCTACGTTGTACACGCAGAGACCTCATAGTTCAACACAACCAATGACTTTGCATATACAAAGAGTCATGATTTATTGTGTGTGATACATGACAAACCTAGACTGACAGACCTAGTGCCTCGGGGGCACATCGATTGATGGCCTTACCTATGTCCTAGTCACATACGCAATGTAGTTCGACTATGTCTATGACTGACTTGACATGATTGACTAGACATGACCAACCTGACTCTTTTTTTTTTGGATTTTCTGACATTTTATTATTATTTTTTGGATTTTTGAAGTTTTCTAATGTTTTTGGGATTTTTCAGGACATTTTTGATGGTGTGACATTATGTACAAGGTGTTAGGGCACAGAACAAGGATTTGCCCTCAATCGGGAATAAGATTTAAGAAGATGGAGTGGATAATGTGACAGAATGGATGCTAGATGCCAATCATTCCAGGTTATGGATAAGACAACCATTTATTATGAAAGATGGTGAAAAAGTTCGAATAGAATGATGGTAGACGGAAGAGCGTGCCTGACTACACATGGCGCCTGTTTGCCAGGTTTTCACCATGGTACTTATCCATAGCACCACCGAAGCGGTTTTCACTATTGGACTAATTTATTTCTCTTTACTTTTTTTTTTATTTTCCCAATTTTTTTGGTGTTACAATGATGCCTATTTGCTAGGTTTTCATCAAGGTAACCATTTTTTTGTTTTTTCATTTTTTTTGTATTTTTCTAGATTAAGACATGAATTCTCAAAGACTAAGCATAGAACCTCTTTAGATGCAAACTGTTGATAGGTGATAAAAGTGGCTCTCCTTTAGGAGTAGAGAGTTGGTACGCTTCTGACCCAAAAGCTTCTGTGACAATGTAAGGCCCCAACCAGTTAGGTTCAAACTTACTTGGTTTCTCTTGTTCTGCTTGGTTCTTAGGATTCTCCATTAATACCAGGTCACCAATGTCAAAATGTCTATTGAGAACCTTCCTATTGTAGCTAAGACGAAGACGATTCTGATATGCTTGTAAATGATCTAATGCTTTATGTCTTCGCTCATCCAGCATTTCTAGCTCTTGTAATGTGGAGACACAGTACTCTTCATCGTCAATATGACCCTTCAAGGATACCCTAAGAGAAGGTATTTCAACCTTGATAGGTAAGATAGCTTCGAACCCGAATACAAGGGAATATGGAGTGGCACCAGTGGGTGTACGGATGCTTGTGCGATAGGCCCATAAGGCAGGGTTAAGTTGTAGGTGCCAGTCACGACCAATGTCATTGACAGTCTTTTTAAGGATTCTAACAATAGTCTTATTAGATGCCTCAGCTTGGCCATTACCTTGTGGGTAATATGGGGTGGAGAAATGGTGTTTGATGTGGAATTCTTCACATAAATGGCGCACTTCTTGGTTCTTGAATGAGCGGCCATTATATGTGATTAAGGATTGGGGCACACCATACCGACAAATGATATAGTTTAGGATAAACTTAGATATTTGTGTGCCGGTTATGTATGTCATGGGAATGGCTTCAATCCATTTGGTGAAGTATTCGATGGCGGTGATGATGAATTTATGGCCATTGGAGGATGGAGGGTGTATCTTACCTATGAGGTTGAGTCCCCATTGGGCGAGGGGCCATGGTGAAGTAATTGGACAAAGTTCTTATGCTGGCGCTCTTATCAAGTTTCCATGTATTTGACATTGTCTACACTTCTTTACAAAGACATATGAATCTTTCTCCATTGTAGGCCAATAGTAACCTAACCTCATAATCTTGTGGGCTAGAGTAGGACCACTCGAATGAGATCCACATATACCCTCATGTACTGCTCACAAAGTTGTTTGTGCTTCCTCAGCATCGAGACATCTCATTAAGGCATTATCTAAGGTACGTCTATACAGGGTTTCACCGATGATGGTGTACTTAGCTGACTTTCGGATGAAGGTTCAACGTTGGTTGTTGGACAAGTCTTGGGGTAAGGTTTGGTCAATGAGGTAGTCGAATATGTCTTTATACCAAGGAGACGTAGGACCAACAATGGTACACACTATCACAGTATCAGGGACATCATAAGCGGGGACCAATAGCTGTTCAACCGGAAACTCGAACTTAGGCAGATTACTTGGAATATCCAGCAAGGAAGCCATGGTTGCCATGGCATCTACAACTCTATTCTGGATACGTGGTATTTGTTGAAAAGTTATGTCATTAAAATACTGTTTGAAACTATCAGCCATTCTCTTGTAAGGTGCAAGCTTCTCATCCTTAGTCTCATAATCATCATTTACCTATCAGATTACTAGTTGAGAGTTACCAAAGACCTTTAGGCTTTTAATTTTCCATTGAGCTGCCATTTTTAACCCAGTCACTAAAGCTTCATATTTTGCTATATTGTTGGTACAAGGGAAAGCAATCCTGAATGATTTGGGAATGGTATCACCTTGAGGTGTGACAAATAAGATACCAGCTCCTAAACCACGGTTTGTATGTGAGCCATCAAACTATAGTTTCCATTCGGTCTTAACGTCAATGTTAAAGAGAAACTCACCAGGAAAGTCTGCCACTAATGGATGATCTGCCTTCATAAGTGCATCAACTAATTGATTTGCAATCACCTGTCCTTTTATAGCCTTCCTTTCGACATATTGAATGTCGTACTCGCTAAGTATCATGACCCATTTAGCCAATCGGCCTATTAAAGTTGCCTTACTTAGGAGGTATTTAAGTGGATCAATCGTTGCAATTAAAATCATTTGTTGTTTGAGCATATAGTGCCGAAGTCTTTGGGTAGCAGAGACTACCGCAAGAAAGACACGTTCTATGTTGCTGTAATTCAGTTCATATCCCACTAAGGTACGACTGATGTAATAGATAGCTCTCTCATGACCTTGATCATCGTGTTATGCGAGAAGAGCCCCTAATGCCGATTGTGTTGCTGAGATGTATAATATTAATGGTTTTCCCTCTGTAGGTGGCATTAAGACTGGTGAAGTAAGCAAATAGTCCTTAATTTGTTGGAAGGCCTCTTGACATTTATGTGTCCACACAAATGGTACTCCTTTCTTGAGTAGATGCTGAAAGGGGTGGATTTTATCTGCCAGTTGTACTATGAAATGCCTAATGGACTGTAATCTCCCCTATAGGGTTCTGAGTTGACCAATGTTGACTGGAGGAGGCATCTCTATGATAGCTCTTAACTTCTCTGAATCTACTTCAATGCCTCTTCGAGAGATGATATACCCTAACAGTTTACCTGATTTCACTCCAAAGACACACTTCTTCGGATTTAACCTGACATTGTAATTCTCAAGTCTCTGGAATATTTTGTCTAAAACCTTTAAATGATCTTCCCTTGTTTCTGATTTTGCTATAATATCATCTACATAATCTTCCATGAGAGTATGTACAAAGTCATGGAAAATTGTAGTCATTGCCCGTTGGTAGGTAGCTCTTGCATTCTTAAGGCCAAACGACATGACATTCCAACAGTAGGTGCCCCATGGACACGTGAAAGTTGTCTTATGTTGGTCTTCAGTTTCTATTTTAATCTGGTTATATCCTGAGAAACCATCCATGAGAGATAGCATCTTGTATCTTGCTGTCAGATCTACTATCATGTCGATATTGGGCAAAGGAAAGTCATCCTTAGGACATGCCTTATTGATGTCTCTAAAGTTTGTGCATATGCGAATGCCCCCAGTTGGTTTAGTCACTGGTATAAGATTTGATATCCAATCCGCATAATCTATTGTCCTTATGAATCCTACATCCAAGAGCTTCTTAAGTTCTGCCTTGACTAATAGAGCAATTTGCGGATGCATTTTCCTTAACTTCTGTTTGATTGGCTTAATACCTAGCTGTATTGGTAAATGATGCAATATTAGGTCTGGATCCAGCCCAGGCATGTCAGCATACGACCATGCAAAGTTTATCTGTCTCTGTTAGTGAAGCTACAAAATATACCTTCTGAGGATTCTCTTTTGTACCTATGTTGACTTCAACAGATTCTTCTACCAGCATCGGTGACTTTTCCTGCTCAACGGGGAGAATATTTAAACTTCTATCCTTGGGTGCCTCTGGGAGGTTTTCACCCTCGGATACGTCCTTTATTTTGACTTTTTCTTCGTCCAAAGGCGCTTTTTTTCACCTAGGGACTCATCATTTTCTTTTTCATTATCTTTTTTCTTTTCATCCTCATTTTTGTGACTAGAGGTGTAAATAGACTCCCCAAAGTATGCTTTATCATCCAAGTCTATGGTGAAACCAGCTTTATGATCCCCTCTTGGTATGCCTTCTCTAAGTCCCATGAACTCAGCAATTGCTTCGTCGTTCTCAAATGTATCTACGATAGGTGTACCTTGTTGATCCCAGTCGATAAGTTCGGGATATACAAGGGGCATGTCATCATCGGAGTTCTTAAAGGTAGCTGCTGACAAGGTGAATATGGAATGGTTGACATGGTCACAGAAGTTTTGGACTAACTCCTTGTTTTTCTTCCTAGGTGCAGATATACTCTGATGTGGGACTATAGTAAGGGCGGTATCGTCAAAAGATGGTTTATCAGGTGCCCAAGATGCATGATCAAGGGTTTCCCAATAATAGTTCTCTTGCCATTCTTGTTTGGACAAGTGCTTCTTAAGACGAGGACTAGATAGTTTTGGTACAGGTTTCATGTTGAGGTCCAATTCTCCAAATAAGGCATCTATGTTCATGGTACTGGCAGATGAAAGGGAATCCCATTCATCATCGCTTGAGTAAGGGTATTCGTCGAAAATTGGAGGTTTATCGTAAACTGGGGGTTTGTCATAAACTGAGGGAAGTAGTTCATGAGATGTCTTGATGTCTGCGTAATCACTCACTTCTTCTTGAAAAGATGACAAAGTACCAAGAAACCCAATTCTAAGCGGTTGACACCCTAGCCCTAAATATTTCGGTCGCGGGTAGGCAGTGATCAATCTTGTCCTTCTGTTCTAATATAGTCCCAACCCACTGTGCCTATCATAGCCTTCATTTTGCATTATCTTAAAGCCTTTTCCATACTGGTCCTTAGCTATTTGAATAGATGGGGAGGGGTATTCATGTTCTTCTTGATACAACCATGAATCACCTTGATCCACAATTTTGTCACTTAACTCTCCCCATTTTGTTAATGTCATTGTAGGGGGAACATGAAATGTGACCACCGATTGTCTTCTTTCTGCCATAGGTAGGCCATATGCCTTCGGTGGAATCAATTGAGTGACACAGTATGATGCCTTTATATGATATACGCCACAACCCTTGTCTTGGATCTCGAGTTTAGGAGTGGTTGATGGAGGTTTGAATGAAATGGACTCAGTGAGATGTGATTGGTCAACGTATAGGGACAAAGTGGATGATGAAGCTTCTTGGTTAACTAGTACTTGTCGTGGTGGAATATCCCTTAGGCTTGTACAATACTGAAAAGGATCTGGATCACCATCAATAGTGATCTTTGTGCCATTATAGGGGAACTTAAGACATTGGTGATATGTTGAAGGTACAACTTTCATTGCGTGTATCCAAGGTCTACCTAACAACAAGTTGTATGGAAGGGTGAGATCCAAGACTTGGAAGCTGGTGTTCATGATTGTTGGGCCAATTCTTATAGGGAGTGTGACAACTCCTTTGGATGATCTTTCCTCATCATCATAAGCCTTTATGACTATACTCTTAGAGGTATCTACGCAGTCTTTTGAGAATTCCAATGCCTTAACCAATTTTAGGGTACATAGGTTCAAACCTGCTCCTCCGTCTACCAAGACTCTTCGAACTTTGTTTTGATGGATTAAGACTTCAAGATGTAAGGGGTCATTATGATCAAATTTCTTAGTCGAGTAGTCCTGTTGGGAAAATGTGGCATGATGCGAGTTGGTCAAATATCCCACCATTTCTTTGAAACGATTGACATCTAAGTTTGTAGGAATAGTTGTGTTCTGTAGAGCTTTGTCTAGGATGGCTCGATGCTCAGGTGATAAGGTCAACAATTCCAAGATAGATATTTGCGCGGGGGTTTTACTCAATTGATCAAGAAGATTGTACTTGAACTTGGAAGCTTGCGTAGGTGGCTCAAAAGAAGAAGGTCCGGGAATAGTAATCTTAGTTTTGCGTGTGTTCACATTACATTCTGGATGCTTCTTAATGGTGAAGGTATTGACATTCTCATTTGCGGCTCGGAGGTGATTTATGATGGTTCCTTTACCATAGTCAAAATTGGCATTGTTATAATTGACTGGTGGATTATTCTTGGGTCCCGAACTGGAGGCTTTTCCTTTTGTGTGGTCATGTAACGGGTCCGTGAAGACCTTATGATCACTATTCTTTGTGTTTTTCTGCCCACCGACCTCTATGGTTATGTTTTCAACAAAGTCATATATAATGTTCTTGAGTTGGCGACATTGTTGGAGGTTGTGTCCTTTCGTTCGATGATAGTCACAAAAAGAGTTATCATCCCACCATGAAGGTTTGAACTGTCCAGGATCATATTATCTCGATTCCAAAGGTTTGATAAGATTATGTTTAATCAACTCTTTGAAAATAGTCTCGATTGATTGCCCTAAAGGTGTAAATTCACGTGTTGGAAATCTCCTCTGTTGTGGTCTTTGTTGTTGTGAATTTTGGACATAGTTCGTGTGTTGATCTGGACTATTCATCGTGTCTTGATTGGAATTATAACCCCTAAGGGTGATAACTGGTCCCATATGTATGTGTTTAGCATCAACAATGCCGTCATTTGTAACATTCTTGTTCCTAGACCAGAATTTGTTTCTATCATTTGGTGTGTTTTGATGTTGGACAACCGAATTTCTGCCTGGTACCTTAATCTCTCCTTTGTCTATAAGACCTTTCTCTAGGATGATGCCCTTTTGTACCAAGTCAGAAAATGAAGTACAACAATGTACCCTTAAGTCACTTCGCAATTTGGGGTTGATGTTCTCTAGGAATATGGTGACCTTTTTTTTTCCAGTATTTCAACTGGACATCTACTAGCTAGACTTCGCCATCTCTGGAAGAAAGTGGTGAAAGTTTCACCATCTTCTTGTGTCGTGTGGCACAAGGTTGCAATTGTTACCTCATTGTCTATGTTAAAAGTGAAATGTTTGACAATTTTTTTAGCTAATTTGCCCCAAGATCGTATACTATATGGTAATTTAGAAAACCATTCCAGTCCTATCCCAACAAGGGTTTGTGGAAATAGTCTCATTAAGTATGTGGGGTCATACGATATGTCCATGCATGTTGTTGAGAACTCTCTAATGTGTTCTAAAGGATTCTTTCTCCCATTATACTTGGGAAAAACCGGTATAATGTATCCATGGGGGAAAGGTGTCATATACAGTGCTTTGTCAAATGTACATGGACATAGGTCTTGTGCTGAGATAGTTCATTTTTCGGACATAGACATGTTATCCATCTGTTGTTGAAGTGTTTGCATTTGGCTTTGAAGGACATCGACTTGTGTCAAGGACATGGTGTTTGTGAAATTTGGATCAATGTAGGTGTTTTGATACGCCATGTTCTGTGATGGGTTGTGATTGGGCGAGGGAATATATCCTGTCAAAATATTATGATTCGGTATAGGGATATTCCCTGTCTGAATGGTTTGATTTAGTATAGGAATGCTTCCTGTCTGAATTGTCTGACTAGGAATAGGAATGCTTCTTGTTTGGATGGGTTGAGTTGGTATAGGTATATGTCCGCCAACTTTGGTTCTCTTACTCGTCGTGTTGGTGTTAAAGGGGTTGGAGAAAGTTTCCTCCGTAGTAAATTGTAAACCTTGTGTGATGTTGAAAGGGGTTGTGTTTACAATTGATGATGTCTGAGTTGGTATACCAGTTGGTATCGATGCGGTAATTTGGGGAATAGAGACAGTTGACATTGCAATTTGGGACGGTTGTGTTGATTGTGTTTGCAAAGTACGAATATCAAATCCTATGGGTAGTTTGGCACCTTCTGCTAGCAACTGTGCTAGATAGCGTTGGGGATCATTTGCTAAACATTCATCCATAAAGGATGCAAATTCAAGATCTTGTACTGCTGCGTCTATGTCTTCTATGTAAATCTGACCATGTGTGTCTCCAGTGACATGTTTTTCTAGCAAGGGCTTGTGTGGTCATTTACTTCCTGGCGGTTGGTTTCCGAATGAATTGATGAATTCATTAGGGTCTATCATTGCTTTGTGTTTCTTTTTGGACCTTGTTTCAACCATGAAAAAGTTGCTCAAAATGGGTAATGCAAACTATGTCTAAAAACTGATATGACCTATGTCTATGTTTTTGGATTTTTTGGACAATAAGGAAGTTGCTAAAGATCTAAAATGACGTATGATAGGATGGACAATATGCAAAATTCTGAGTGGACTAATGACAATAAATGAGCCTAAGACCGATATAACCTACCACCTATGGAATAAATGCATGCAAAGATTTGTTTTTGACCAAGGAACCTAATTGTATGACAAGGACAGTATGACAAGGTGAATTTTCCGAACTAGACTTTTGAGCTGAAAAGATTCACTAAATGGGACCAAAGTGACTAGGTTCAATGACTATGACAAACCGAAACATGAACGTTTCCAAAGATGAGGAAAGTTATCTATTCTGTGATATGCAATTTCCTAGGGAGTATCTATATGTATGCAACTTATGATGACTAAGACTAAGACGTTTACAATGACTAAGACGTATATGACACCTAATGATGGTAACTAAGACGTATATGACACCTAGTGATGCAAGGTTTTTGAGAAAAATTAACCAGTTTCTAATCCAAGGTTGATCCTAAGAACCTAAAGCAAATGATGATAGTGACGTTTCAAACTTAGCTCGCGGTTTTTTGACGTTTTCTATTGACAGGCAAATGCGGTTCACCTAACAATTGCGGTTCAAATTTTGATAGATGCGGTTTAATAAGACACATGCGGTTCTAAAACTAACACATGCGGTTTTAAAACTGACATATGCGGTTTGCATGCACACATGCGACTCAAAATGTGACAGTTGCGACTTGTGATATGCAGACTAAAAAAATGAATATTTTGACAGACAGATGTGGCGTTTCCCATAATAGATGCGACTCGCTATGACACATTCGACGTTTAGATAGACAAATGCGACTCAGTTTTCTGACAGTTGAATAATTTCCAAAAGTTGTTGATTGACTTTGTTTGTTTGATCAAGATTTTGACGAATACAACAAAGAGCAAACACAACAATCAATATATTTTCAGTTTTTATGATGAAAGGACTGTTAAGACTCGAAAAATAATTACAACCTAGGATTTTAGGACAATACTTGTTGAATTCTTACTTGGATTTCTCCAGCTACGCATATTTATGGCGAATGACTAGTAGCTTGACCCCACTGGATCCCCTCCACAACACTCACTTATACGGGGCAACCAAGCTACTATATCCATGAAACTCCCATGGCATACATTTCATTTCCACACATAAATCATAAATATGTAAGACGGCTTCACAGGGCCAACCCTGCTGCGCCAACAAGTAGGTAGGATTTTGGTAACTCTACAACAAGGTGTTTAATAAGGGCATTCCGTTCGTGGGCACTATCCAACGTCGGTGAGAGTCCATTTCTGTCCATCTTGTTGGAATAGTGTGCGTGATTCTTGGGCTTTCCCCAAGAATCCACTTTTCTATACCGGCTGGAAGTCGCTTGGCTTTAGCGTGCTACCGGTCTGAGTCGTCTTGGGGTGAGTACTTTTTCCCACCAAGACAGGACCAAGTTCTAGAGTCAGCAACCATTTCTCTTACACCCAGGATTGCATGACTATGCAAGGGGAGAGGATACTTTGGTGTACTGAATCGTAAGGGTTACAAATGCGTGCAAAATCACCAGACAAAGAAGACAATGGTTCTTTTTAATCCAAATGACAATTTTCTATCTATCAAACAGAAAATTCATTTTAATCCCACACGACGATTATCTATCTACCAAACAAAAGATTGCTTAAATAAATAAATTAACACAAAGGCATTAGGTCCTGCATACAAATTTATCAGTAGTTCATTGGTCTTCAGCTTTCATCCTGCAGAAAATTGTCTTAGGTTTTTAATGGTCTTCTATGCTTCGTCCTGCAAACACTATGTTATTCCACCTTAACACAACTGAAACAGATATTAGAGAAAATCCAAACAACATAAAAGGTGAAAACAAAAATATGGGTGCATGGAAATCAATAAAAAAAAAGTGAAAAAGTTTTACCAGGCAGATGCGGCTTTTGGAGCCATAGATGCGGTTCAACTGTTGATAGGCGGATGCGGTTCGTGGCTTCATGGATGCGGCTTATGATGGTGGATGCATCGCTATTTTTCACAGATGCGTCGTTTCTCTTAACAAATGCAGTGCGTCGTACGAAAAACCTGCCAAAAAGAACAAAAAACGAAAAAATGAAAAAATGTGCGGATTTTGAAGCGTGTTCACGTCAGGTTCACCAAATGTAAATGATAGATTTTTGTGCAAGTACTAGAATAACAATATCAAATCTTAATCTAAACAATAATCTAAAATCTAACAACAAAGAACGAATAAGTAAACTAAATAATAAAACCAAAATGATCTCACCAAATATGCGTTCACCCCTTCGAATTATCTCTATTGCTCTTCTCCATTTTGCCTTTTCAGTATTCTTTCCCTCAGATTTATGTGTTTGAATGCAAGTATAGCTTTGTCGAGTGTCTAAGCAAAATATCAAAGAATAGTTTCTCTTCTCAAAAGTGTATGATTTTGGGAGAGAGAATAATGATTATAACAGGCCATTTTATAGATTTTGTGTTTTCGAACGATCGGCTCAGATTGAAAGAGAGATCGACGGATGAGATTGATGAATGTCATGCCATGTGAGTTCAGTGTTAGATAGAACGCGAGTTAGAACACGAGTTCAGGAAAGACTGCAGATAGAGACTAAGTTAAAACGTGAGTTAGAACACAAGTTCAACATCTTAATCTCCAAAAATAGGAGAAATAGACTTTGTATGCAAAAGCCAATGTTGGAACTCGAAGATGAGGAATTCGAATGCATAATTAATTAATTAAATAAATATATTTAATTAATAAATGCATACATGCATATGAGTTAGAACTAATTAATCGACTAGTTGTGACAGAGAGTCTTCTCGCAGAGATAAGCTGGTGTTGAATTCGAAGATAACTGGAGAACCAAAAATATATCTCGAGTTAGAAGGTGAGTGAATGAATTAGATAACTGAATGATAGAGGAATGTGACATAATTAATTAAATAAATGAATTAAATGTTAATTTAATTCAATCGTTCGAAAATGAATTGACTTTAATTAAATAAATAAAGTATTTATTTAATTTGACTATTTGAAAAAGATAATATCAATAATTAAATAATAAATATTTAATTATAGATAAAGGGGGTTAAATGAATAATTAAATAAAGATATTTAATTATAGTTGGAAAAGTATGATAAAGGAGGAATTAAATAATAAATTATTTAATTGATAGATAAAGGGGGAAGAATTAATTAATAGAGGAAATATGTGTTAGAAAGGTAATTAAATAATAAACATTATTTAATCATGACCATGGATAATAGAAAATTATGTCGAAAGTGGTGTTCGCAGGCCTAAACCAATTTTCGATATCTACAGTTTATATATATATGTATGTATGTATATATATAATATATATATTCAAGTGTGGTCACTATTAATGAATTATGGTGTTGAGTTTTATGGCTATCAAGCAAAAGGTTCTTGTGTGTGCAACTGCGTTTTGTATTTATTTAGATTTGATTTTAATTTATTGTGAATAGATTCAAGTGCAGTCACTATTAATGGATTATGGTGTTGATTTTTGAGTCTATCAAGCAAAGAATTATTTGTTTTGTTTATTCATTTTCTCATAACATTGAACCAGGGTGAAATCTATGTCTTATGAGAGGGTTTATAGCTATTGTGTTGGAACCAAAAAGGGAGACTTTCCTAAGTTCCTATATTTGTTGTTCGATATCATTGAGTGCTTTTATGGGTTAATTTATGTTGTTCAGTTAAAGACTTAACATCATAATTCATTAATGTCAACTTCTATATTAACAACCATTAACAATGCAATTAATGTTTCCTTTTCCATGCATGGATGCCAACTGTACTTCAGTCTATTAAAACAAAATCACAGGTTCATGTCTACATATAGGTATGTATACATATATATGAATGTATATATATAAGTATATATGCATACATATAAATATGTATGTATATATGTATAAGTATATATACATACATATATGTATTTATGTGTATGTATATATATACATACATATATATGTGTGTGTATATATATATATATGTGTGTGTGTGTATGTATGTATATATATGTATGCATGTATGTATGTATATGTATGTGTTTCTATATATGTATGTATATGCATATATATATGTTTGTATGTATATATATATGTGTGTTGTGTGTGTGTATATGTGTGTGTATATTTGTATGTATACATATATATGCATGTATATATATGTACATATATGGGCGAAGGCATGTACCTACTATTTATGCATACCTATGTGAAGAAAATATCGAATAGTTTTAGCCTCTTAAACAAACAAATTATATAGAAGGTGGTTTCAGAAGTTTTTAGATAAAATTGCTACACAATGTATATTGTCTATAACCACATGTCAAATACATGTGTGATGTTTAGGCCCCATTTACATGGCACAGTGTGTTTTGTAGCGGTCTTTGATTTTGTAGGGGTCTATGTCAAATGTTTATTGTTTGGCATCTTTCCTTTGTTGAAGACAAGGATCTACTGCTATATAACAATGTGAAAAGGTATGTTCTAAACTAGTTTATGCATTTGTGGATTCTATGACATGAGATCTGAAAAGAAGAGAACATAATATTTTCCGCATAATGATTGTTCTAATAGCTTTAACAATTACATGCACACTAAGTATGTGGGATATTTCATTTCAAAACTCTCAAATCAATTATATGTGCTTAAAGCTTAGCTTTTTCTACAGTGTCACTTGCTTCATAGGTTTTTGGAATTGTGTCACACATTTCTTTTTCCAATATATGATGCATGATATTTACATATTCTAATCTATTTTATCTTTGGTTTATGTTTTATTTTGCTTCTAGTCTTGAAGCTGCACTAATCAGACTACCATAGTTGTTGTCATCAGTCATGTGTTTTCCATGAATCCATGTTCACACAACTCATAATCATCATGGTCTCTTACATCATGATGCATAATACTAAGTGCTACAACAACATGAAGTTATTATGATAACATGTCTTACTTATCTATTCTATTTTTTTATCTCACCATTTATCCATCATCAATATGTATATGTATATGTATATATATGTAACTGTATACGTATATGTATATATGTAACTATATACGTATATGTATATATGTAATTGTATATGCATATGTATATGTATATATATACATGTAAAATTTGTATATGTATATATAATAAGGTTGTTGTTTCAGGGAAGTGTTTCTTGCAAATATTAGAGAGAAATGTGGAGAAAGAGAGGCCTGGTGTGGTAGAGTGCAGAGAACGCTGCTACATAAAAAGAATGCACTATGCCTGAATAAGCTGAACCAAACAAAAATAAAAAATTCAAATATAGATTTATGTTCAAGGTATAACCCTTGATTGTATTGATGCTTTTTGCTTGGGTTTCGCTCATCCAATCTAGTGTATTGCAGAAGAGGGAATGTGTTGTTGAGTGAGCAATAGATGTATATAATAACATTCTTTCCTCACCCCAAATGACCACTTTAGAGCAGTAATTTCTCACTACCTCCTTTGTCACCTCTATTGGAAAACTTGCCTTATGCATCCCTCTACATTTACTCAGACTGACAAACACCTAGTTCGGAGATCAAGGTTCATTCAATGCTCTAAATTCTCCCATATCCCACTCATTTTCATTCCTTTTGTTTGCATTTATTCTGGAATGTTCATTTCATTACAACTTCATATGGCTTTAGAATTTCTTAATTTTAGGACAAAAAGATGTATTGGCAGTTAAATATATTGATAAAAAACCTAACTATTATTTCCTCCGTGTGGTTGACTAGCTTGATAAATTTTCCTCCAGGTAAATTGCAATGTCATTTCCTTTAAGCCTTAACACTTCAAGTTAATGCATTATAGCATATGTTTGTAATCTTATCTTTGAACTAGTTTTACAGCTGATCACAGATAAGGAAACTAGAATCGCACAAGGATTTGCATCCATGACAATGTCCACTAGTGGGGAAGTAGATATAAGCATTGGAAAGTTCAAATAATATGTGAGTAACATTTTTATTGTTTTGTGTTATATATTAATTTTTAAATGTTCCCTGAATTGTATGAAGTATGAAGATTAAGATTAAAGTTAAAATGAACAATGTAGTATCTTTTTCCCATTTTTGCCCATTCACTCTTCTTATGCTTCTTACAAGATTATGAATGTAGTATCACAAACCTATAATTTATCTAATGAGGATTTCTAGGTTTTCCCAATGCATGGATTCAATATTAGATTATAATTCATATTTATTTGGGATCATATTATGTGATTATAATATAATTCATACTTACTATGTGTTATGGACATACGCTTCTTGGATGTTATCTAATGAAGTTGATGCAATCTATGTGAAGTGCAATAAACATTCTTTCAACTTTTATTTTAATGTTGTATGGGTGTTGACGAATAATGATGGATGCAAGAGATAATGTGTTACCTCATTTGGTAATTGTTGTCGCTTTTGGACTCATGGTTATAACAGTGCTATATACTACGGGACATATTTCTCCTACTTGCATGAATCTAGCCATTGTTGTTGCTTCCTCAAGCGTTGAAAAACTCTGTCTCAAACAAGTAACTAAAATCACAAGCACTGGAATCCTATTTGGTTAAAGTATTTTTTGAGTTTACCAGCTACATCTTTTGATTGTCTTGTAGCAGTAATCTAGTGCTTCTATTATGAATGCACCTATCAATCTAAATACTAAATGAAATCTATGTAAAGATGCATTCCAATTTTCAATCAGACATGTTAACTACTATTAACAATGCAACCTACCCACCACAGATGTTCATAGTGAAAATATGTCTAAAGCAGCAAGAAATTAGAAATGGATGAAATTTTCTCGTTTCTTCGTCCCAACAATAATTTGTAATTTGGAAAATAGAAAACAATGGCCAAAATATTTGATGCCAATGAAAAATTGCAACAACAAAAAACACCTAAGATTCCATTTTAACAATGAAAATAAACATCTTCAACATAAGTGTTATGAAGACATTACCAATTGATGAAATGATTTTATGTGGAGACATCTTGTAGAGAAAAGATTAGTTCCATTGTTAATCGTCACAACCAGAGAATTGAACATCAATGAATTATAGTGTTAGGTATTTAACTCAATAATAGAGACTAACCCATAAAAGCACTCAAAGATAGGGAAGAGTAGACATTAACCCATAAAATGCAGAGAACAACAAACAATAGACACTAACCCATAAAATGCAGAGATGTAAAAAACTATAAAATGACACTATAAAAGATATAGGAACTTACAAATGCCTCATTTTTTGCTTCCAATATGATGGACATAAACTTTCTCAGTAGACACAAATTTGACCTTCTCAATCATTTGTTTACATTTGTGCAATGACTTAGTCTTTGTTCTTCCTTATTGATGACTATTTTTATGGGTTAATCTTTGTTTTTGCAATTTCCTCATTGGATTTTAATATTTCGGTCAAGGTTTTATATTTTTTCAATCCAAATGGATTATGTGTTCATGAAACAATGATAAACATTAAAAGATGTCTATCTACATTCAAGATATGTTCGATGTGCTGTGGATGTTTTCATGCATGTAATATGAGCAAATAAATAAACAAAACAAATAATCCTTTTCTCTACAAACTTAAAACTTCACACCATAAGCCATTAATGATGTGGGGTGATCCCACAATAGTGGTTTACAATTTTTGGCCAAGCTGGACACTGAAATTATTATTTTTAACTAAATTTTCACATTCGGGCACCTATAGCGGCTAAATCGTGAGGAATTTGAAGATGATGCAAACTAGAGTCTTATCACATTTTGTTTGTAGATTCTAAAAATATTTTTTCAAAATTTTTGGAATCAGATTACATTTCTTTTTCCATCTCCCACTAAAACTGGGTTTTTTTAAGAAAACAACATTTTTAAAAAGTGGCACACATTGTATAACACATAAATTTTTTCCATGAAGGATAAAATTCTAATTCTTTCGAATTTAGATTTGTAACTCCGATATCTAGTGCTTCCACTTGGTTAGATAGTTTTTTATTGAATATTTTTTCTTTAATCAAGTTTTGAAGTCAACCCAATCATAATTCAGACATAGCACGACCATATAATGTGTAACGTTTTTTGTATATATCGAAATTCAATTTATTTTTTGTTGGATCAAGGACTTCAATATCTGGTGCACTCATATTTTTCAATTTTTTTTTGATAATCTACTATTTTCCACATGTGCAGAACAAAAACCTTCATTTTCAGTGAAAAACCTATATTTAATAAAACTAAAAAAAGAAATACATAATAAAACCAAAACATATCAAATTTATATTTGTTGGATAGCTCATTTTGAGAACTACCTGATTCTAGTTGGGTTTGTGAAGTCTCCACCATTTTCATCTTCAAACCGAGCTCCAAAGTGCAAAAATTTAGATGTTTTTTGTGTTTGAGGGGGAGAATGAGGGATAAGGGGGGTTTGACCGAACCACCCTTTAATTTGCATTTCCTTTGGTTTTTTGGGTGGAAAATGGTGGGGGGAAAGCATTTAAGTGGGTTCGCTCGAACCTGTAGGTTCTTCCGAACCCCTAAAAATATTTTTTTTGCCATAGGCTCATTTTTTGTGAGTTTTCCTTCCTCCATCAAATTGTAAACCACTATTGTGGCTCCACCCTATGTGCACTTTAGTCTATTCACAATAAATGAAAATGTGCAAATAGTAAATTCATAATGTCCTCATTAAAATGCCATGTTTCAAGAGAAACAGTGGGGTGAAGACACGACTATATCAAATAACATTACAAAGTCATGAAATATTTCTAATAGCAACAAAACATTAGGAATTCGTTAAATTAATTCTAAAATAATTAAATTTATTAAAAAAAAAATTGTAGGAAAATCACAACAACCAATGACAAAATTGCAAAGAAAAGGCCAAAATTGCCTTTTAATTAAATAATCCTGGAAAAATTAGCATGAAATTTGTTTTTAACATTGTCAACACGATTCACGAGGAACACACTAATTGGCATGAGCACGGTGAAAACATTAGCATTGCAAAATTTTTTTGTCACTACGACTCTCGATGAATGCATGAGTGTCTCATTGCTCTTTAGCAAATTGTGATAGGCTTATTTATTGCTAAAGTTTTGTTGCTATACACGTGCCTTCACTGCAAATGTTTATGTGGATAGGTGGTGTTGTCCATAGTATTTCATACCCCTTGTCTAAAACTCATGCTAATGCTGAGTGTTTGAAATTGGAATGCATTGTTGTACATATTTTCTATTTATTATTAAGATTGATAGGTGCTTTGTTGTTCTCAAGTAGCGGTTCTTACTGGGATCATTTGTTGCATACATGAATACATAGGAGATGAAGTTTATGAGGTGTTGTTTTCTAAATTTACAAGTTGACTCTATTTTTTATTTGTATTTTATACAATTGAAGCGTATTTTTTGTGCAAGAAAATTATTTTGGTTAAATATAAAAAGCCTACTAGATTAAAATTATAAGCATTGGAATTTTAGAATCATAACAAGTGTATTGCTTTGTGCTTTATCCATTATTCTTATCTTCTCTTTGTATATTATTACACTGTCATTCATCAAAGATATCTTGTGTAGTTGGTAATTGCATATTTCAATCAATATTTCACTTATGCTTGCGGTTATACATAAAAGAACTTGATCATTTGCATTGAATTACTTGTAATGGACACTGTTTTGCTATAGGAATCAAGTGCGATAGAGAATAAATCTTTCACACAAAGGTATTCACGATCACAAAATGGAGCCTATAGAAATTGGCTAGCCTCACAAACTCAGAAACATCTATGATTATCTAGGCAGTGATTTTGGTCACAGCTACTATGTTTTGGTTATTACTAATCAGTCTACAAAGTCCATGTTTGAAAGCTTCGCTTATGTTTTTAATCATAACAATGAAAACTTTAATTTTGAAAATATAGTTTTATTGCAAGAATTTGGTAAAGGATAGTCTCCATGAACCTTGGAACATTGTTTCTAGTTACATGTTGAGGCAGTGAAATTGCCTTGGACATTGCAAAACTCCTGCCCCTTAGGAATTAAGAAAATAGAATTTTCATGCATATTGCACTTTGTGGTTTCACTTTCCACAGTACATAGATATAGCATAATATCCTTTTGTTGTCAGATGTTGCACATAATCTTTTGGTTTCTTGCAACAAATGGATAAAGCATAATACCCTTTTACTCGACAAAGTTTCTACTGTTTACAGATTGATAAACCAGAATATGCTTAGAGATTCCAAGGTTGCTATTGCATTAACACATATATGTGTGTGTATATATATATATGTATGTATGTGTCTATATATATATAATGTGTGTACACATATATGTGTCTAGTCTCAAACCATGCATGGACTTCAAGAATATAACAGGATTGATACCAAAATTGATCAATTTATTTGATTTTGCTCAGTTTATTTGTTATACCTCAATTCATTAGCTATTTGTCAAATTATTTGCTTTCTTTTTTGTAGGGTTTGGACAACATATGATTTCCAATTTCATGATATCATGACACATTTTGCATTGTTGTTGATCAATGTGAGTAATAGATTATCATGCTTCTTTCTTTTTTTCCAGTTTTCAAATATCCAGTACTTTGTTCAATAGTCCTAGAACAAGTTTCATTTTAGTTACATGAATTGATATTAAGAATTTGTTCTTGTCTTGTAGGATTTTTAGTGCATCGTATTGAACCAAAGGACGTAGCTAAAAAAATTAGATTTTGATATTAAGAGTTTCTTCTTGCCTTGTAGGCTTTTTAGTGCACAGTAGTGAACCAAAGACTATAGTTACAAATTGTGCATTACTATTGATCACGGTGAGTAATTGCTTGTTCTATTCTTCTTTCTATGTATTCATCATTTCAAGCTTGGCCCATTGTTTTATTGTAATTACTATACTAAATAGCATCAATACAATTTCTGTTTTTTGTCCTTCGACAAGAAATTTGGCAACATGGTTACAAACAATTATCTTAAAAGACAAAAAATGTCACAACAACTAATTATAGTAGAAACCTACAAACCAAGTGCAAATGCACCTTTCACGTCAATCGATGAAGCTCTCCACTATGCACATTGTTTTTAAATTGACTCATTCAATTACAAAGTTGGTGATTGCTTATTTGGCACAGTGCATGTTTTGCTTCATTTTTGTTATACATCGAAAGAGCTACGCAATGGTCTTGTGGATCATTTTTTGGATTGCCTTCACAACTGTTGCACTATAGATTTAGGCTCCTATGATACTAATTTACACCTAGTATTGCTAACGGAATTGCATAATATAATTGACAAAAACACATATCTACGAAGAATGAGGCTTTCAGCCATAGAAGTCAACAATAGAGGTGAAGTGGCCTTTGGGGTGACATATTCTATATAGAATGGCTAGCATACTGGCTAAATATACCAATATGCATTTGGTCTTTAACATATTAAATAATTTACTTGCATTTCAACAAGGATGCATGTAATCCTGCAATAACAATTATTTTTGATAATACAATTTCTATTGCTGACCTCTATAAGCCTTTATTTTCATGGCTAAATACATGCAATTGCATCCAAAACATCCAACCACATTTACAAACCACATATTGCAACTTGGAAAACACTTGGGAACATAATAGAAAATGTGTTTGATATACTTGGACTTTGTAGAGTGGCTACATTTGCTACTACATGTGGCAAAAGCATGTTTACTGCTATAGCTTTTTTTCTTGTTGAACAATTTGATCTAGTTACTTTATAATTATTTATGGCACAGTCATTGGCCAATGCATTGATAGTTGAA
This sequence comes from Sequoiadendron giganteum, assembly GCA_007115665.2. NCBI lineage: Eukaryota > Viridiplantae > Streptophyta > Pinopsida > Cupressales > Cupressaceae > Sequoiadendron > Sequoiadendron giganteum. The sequence goes on from CM021110.1 coordinate 225,051,121, forward strand.
AAAAAAATGCATTGACCTATTTTGATGCTTTCGATCAATCTAGCATAGGAAGTAACAATTGTCTATTGCAAATACAATCATTGGTTTCCAGGATTGGAATGTCATATGCGCAAAGTGGCTTTGAAAGGTTTGAATTTTGTGCACTATGGTTGTCCCACATGTTTGTTACAAGAACACACATATAGCAAGAATTTCCATATTGTAGGGCCAAAACATACTCTAATTACATGAATCCCAAGAAAAATCCAAACTTAATTTGTTTTCCAAGCAACTCAAGAAATTTTCATTATGAACCACTTGAATAAAAAAATGATTGACTCACAACATCCATATCAATGATCCACTTTGTTTTCAAGATATGACAAGCACTTCTGAATCAGAAACAATAAACAATATAATTAGTTCTAATAAAAAATAAACAACTACAACAATACATACACCGACTGAAACAAAATCAAAATCACATGATATATTACGCTCCCTAAAAGAAAAAAATATGCAGTGCACAATGTTTCATGCAAATGTGTCACAGACTACAAAATCTACTTTTGTCCTATCCACTACCAATCTCACAAGAATAATTGAATCCTATAAAGCTAACCCAAATCCAATGTGTCAACAATCATTACATTCTTTAAAAAAACAAATGCATAATGCACAAGCACATTATGATTTGCATATGCAAAGTAAAATTCAATTATGTGATCATAGCCAACATCCAATGCAGAAATAATCATTACATTCTTTCAAAAAACAAATGCGGAGTGCACAAAAGCCTTATGCTTTACATTTGCCAAAATTGAAACATAGGCCATATGCATATTCTATGGTCTAGAAGACAAACACTACTTGTCGACCAACAAAAACAAAACACATATGCACAAAAAATAATACAATCCAAAAATCTATTAACTCATACTTGCAAACAATAAATGACACACCCACTCAACCATGATCTCTTTGTACAACATTTATCAAACAATCTGAGCAAATGAATAAACATAATAGTTTGGTATTTAATAGTTTGATGGTAGTGAAATCTGTATTTGTTGCTATGAGAAACATTTCATCAATACACAATGTTCTTTTGTAATGAAATATTTCATACCCTTGTAATGTTCTTTGATATAGTCATGCCTTCACATCCATTTTTTTGTCCACGCATGTCATTCTAATGAGGGAATCGTGCATATATAGTCCCTAATTTTCATTTATTGTAAATAGAAACAAGTGCAGGTGTCATTAATGGCTTATGGTGTGAAGTTTTGAGTCTATTGAGCAAACAATTATTTTCATTATTTATTCATTTGCTTGGACTATTTGATGGGGATGAACTCTACGTCTATTAAGAGAGTTTATATCTATCGTATTGGAAACAAAAAAAGACACGTGTGTAAGCTCCTATAGCTTTTACATTGTAATTTTTCATTGTTTATTCACTTGCACAAAATGTTTGATGAGGGTGAAATCTCTGTCTATTAACAGGGTTTGCACATATCATGTTGGAAGTGAAAAACAAGGCAGTTGTAAGGTCCTATATCTTTTACACTGTCATTTTTGTATTGTTTATTCGCTTGCTCAGATTGTGTCATGGGCATGAAATCAGTGTCTGCTAACAGGATTTATGTTCATCATGTTGGAAGCAAAAAATGAGGCAGTTGTAAGTTCCTACATCTTTTACAATATTGTTTTATAGTTTTATGCATCTCTGCATTTTATGCGTCAATTTTCTATGACAAACATTTCATCATTACGCTACATTATTTTTTTAATCATCTTCATTTAAAAAAAAAAAAAACAATCCCTAATTTTTTGTTGCTATTGGAAATATTTCATGGCTTTTCAATCTTTTTTGATCTAGTCATGTCTTTGCACCCAGTGTTTATGTCTACGCATGGCATTCTAATGAGCGCACTATACATATATAGTCCCTACTTTTCATCTATTATGAATAGACTCAGGTACAAGTGTCATTAATGGCTTATAGTGTAAAGTTTTGAGTCTGTTGAGCAAAGGATTATTTGCATTGTTTATTCATTTATTGAGATGTTTGATGAGTGTGAAATCTCTATCTATTGACAAAGTCTATATCCATCATATTGAATAAAAAAATAGGCATTTGTAAATTCCCATATCTTTTACTTTGCAATTTTTGTGTTGTTTATTCACTTGCTCGAATTGTTTGAAGAGACTAAAATCTGTGATTGTTGATAGGGTTTATGTCTAACATCTTGGAAACAAAATTACAAAGTAAAAGAACAATGTCCTTCCAATTCAAAATGGGGGGAATTGGAAAGAAGTTGATCTGGTTTACCCAACTTCTCAAGCGGGTTTTGAACTAGCATGAGGTATCTAGATCCATAGAAGTTGTAATAGGTACATTTTGTTTCTTCACAACTCCCATTTCCTGATCCAGGTGGATAATTTTTGTCAAAAATTGAAGTGTTCCATATGCTCCAAAATTCAGTTCCATGTCGAAGATCTCAAAAAATTGAATCCAACACAACTTGAACAGGGTCAAATAGAGCTCATATGCAAAAGATATGGCTAGTCAAAGTTGAGGGTTGACCATGCTGATTTGGTAGTATAATGATGACATTAGCATGTTGATGTGGCAAGAGCAGGTAATGTGGAAAGTGCAGGTCACATGGAAAAAATGTGGATCAATCATTTTTGACATGTGGCTAATAGGAAGGTGCCACATGGCCCAATGGTTGGGCGCCACGTGGCACCCATGTGGCATGCCTACATTTTTTATGGTTCAAAAGTTATTGAAGAGATTTGAACTAGTGACCTCCCCCTCACTAAATTCACACACCACCACTACACCATGCATTATTTTTGAGATATAAAGTGGTGGCGGTTTTATTTATTAACCTCATAAAAGTCATTTGGTGGGATTGCAAGTGGATTTTGTGGGATTTAAAGGCAACAAATTTGTTTTAAACAACAATTAAAGGTTGGATCTCCTATAAGTAATATATATCAACTCCCTATAATTAAAATGTTAATCCCTTATATTAATCAAGCCCGAATTCATATAAAAATAAAAGGGGCTTAAACTAATCTTTGAAGATTTTTAAAAGGATTATTTTGTAAGGCTCAAAATTATAAGAGCCATTAAATAAATGGGGTGAGAATTATTTTGAACGGATTTAAGAGGAATTTCACAGGATTATAGGATTTAAATTTTATTTTAAGGGGTATTGTGAAAGATTTATTGTTATAAATGGGAGATTGTAAAATCATATGGTTATGAACCATATTAGGTAAATTTTATGTATAAAAAGGGGGGAATAGCCTAAGGTTTGGTAAGTGATTCTTGATTGAGAAAATTATACTGTATCCATGTGGTGATTATGAAAAGAATTTTCTTGGAGAGTTTTTGATAGTGAATTGTTTGTCTCTGTGCATTGGGAGCTTGAATTCTAGCTTGTTGTACTTGAGAGAGGACATTTTTGTAATTCATTATTGTCCAAGGAGACGTGAGGAGACTTTGTAACAGTTGAAGTGCCTTGTAAACCATTTTCTGGAGCATAACCAAGGATCGGTCACTCTATTAGAAAGGGACCTGAAGACGTAGCCATTTGGTGAACTTTGTTATCAACTTGTTGTTTCTTGTCTTGTCTTCTTTCTCTAATTCTATTCATTGTTTAATTATTGTAATGTTTATTTAAGCATTTTAAATTATGGAATTACGTTTTAAAGACCTTCAATTTAATCATTGTAAATTTATTATTCACATGCAATAGTCCTAGATCCTAACATTAGATCATTTCCCTAGCATTGTTGACTTGACAAGTCCTACGGATTCTCAAAGTCATTCGTTTCGTAATATGGCCTATTGAGAGGATTTATATCTATTGTATGGGTAATATGGTCTATTGAGAGAGTCAATGCATTATTTCATGAGGGTGAAATCTCTCTCTATTCAGATGGTTTATATCTATTGTATTACAAGCGAAAAAGGAGGCATTTGTAAGTTCTCATATCTTTTACACTGTCATTTTTTGTGTTGTTTATTCATTTGTTCAAATTTTTTGATGGGGGTGAAATTTGTCTTTGTCGACAGGGTTTATGTCCATCGTCTTGGAAGTGAAAAATGGGGTGTTTGTAAGTTCCTATATCTTTTATAGCGTCATTTAATAGTTTTACACATCTTTGCATTTGTAATGGGCCATGTTTTGTTGCAAATTATTTTCAACACGACAAAAGGACAAATTTAATCAATTACTACCATTTTTTTTCTGTTGGAAATATTTCATGGCTTTCTAATGTTCTTTGATGTAGTCATGTCTTTGCACCCAGTGTTTCAGTCCACACATGGCATTTTAAGGAGAACATTATGCATATATAGTCTCTAATTTTCATTTGCATTGTTTATTCTTTTGTTTAGATTGTTTGATGAGGGTGGAATCTATGCCTATTAAGAGAGTTTATACCTATTGTATTCGAAGAAAAGAAGGAGGCATGTGTAAGTTCTTATATCTTTTACACTATCATTTTTGTGTTGTTCATTCACATGCTTAGATTGTTTGATGAGAGTGAAATTTGTGCCTATCGACAAGGTTTGTGTCTATCATATTGGAAGCGGAAAAAAACATAGTTGTAAGTTACTATATATTTTACATTGTTGTTTTATAGTTTTTTACACCTTTGCATTTTATGGGTTTATGTCTATTGTTTGTTGTTCTCTACATTTATTAATCCCTAATTTTAATTTATTCTAAATATCTTGAATTTCAAATGTCATTAATGGCCTATGGTGTGAAGTTTTAAGTCTATGCAACAAAGGATTCTTTGTGTTCTTTATTCATTTGCTTAGAATATTTTACGAGGGTGAAATTTGTGCTTGTTCAGAGGGTTTATATCTATCATATTAGAAGTGAAAAAGGAGGCATTTGTAAGTTTCAATATCTTTTACACCATCATTTTTGTGTTGTTTGTTCATTTGTTCAGATTGTTTTATGAGGCTGGAATTTATGTCTATTGACAGGGTTTATGTCTTGGAAGCAAAAAATGAGGCATTTGTAAGTTCCTATATCTTTTACACAGTTATTGCATAGTTTAATGTCTATTGTTTGTTGTTTTCTGCAATTTATGGGTTAATGTCTATCTTCCCTATCTTTGAGGGCTTTTATGGGCTAATCTCTGTTGTTGAGTTAAAGACTTAACGCATCAGTTGGTAATGCTTTGTTGCTATTGGAAATATTTCATGACTTTGAAATGTTCTTCGATATAGTCATCTCTTTGCACACACTATTTTTGTCAATGCATGATGTTTTAACAAGGATATTTAGTATTTGTTGGCCCTTGATTTTCATTTATTGTCAATGGACTGAAGGGAAATTATTGTTAATGGATTATGGTGTCAAGTTTTAACACTCTTAACCAAAGGATAATTTGTGTTGTTGACAGCAATGAAACTTGTCAAAAAAGGAGGCTTTTGTAATTCCCTATATCTTTACACTGTGTTTCCTATGTTGTTTATTCATTTCCTTAGATTGTTTGATGAGGGTGTAATCTGTGTTTGTTGAGAGGGTCTATATCTATCTTTTTCTTCTATGAGTTAATGTCTCTTACTAATATTTTCTCTACCATGCATGCATGCCAACCATACTTCAATCTATTAAATGAAAATTAGGGCTAGATAAGTGCAAAATCTGTAATATTTCATCAATACACAATGTTTTTTTTTTTGGGACACCCAGTTCTTCAATGAGATTAGATTCATAATTTTCTATCTTTTCTCTTCATTTCACTGATTGGCTTTCAAATTAAATAATTTTAATTCGAGATCTTCTTCTTCTACAGGTATTGATCTCCCCAATGTAGCCACACAACAAGTTCTTGACCTTGTTCGCCTGCCAAAAGCACTTAAAATGAAATTTGTAAGATTTATACCATCTTGCCTATCTTTCATGTTAAATGATTTTTTTTCTAATATTTTCATGGTTTTTCCTTCTAACTATTTTTTCCCTTGTCTAATTCTTACTTTCAATTTCTCAATGCAGCTATCTAAACAAATGAAATTTGAAAAGGTAACTCAATTGCCATTTGTTGCTCTTATAGCACCACCTTCCAAAATCATAAATGCAGTTTGCTAGTGGGCATCAAACATTGCACAAAATCCCCTATTGCTTCTTATCCTATTATACACATCACATTTCGATATTGTTATGATTATAATAAAATTATTATTTCCATATGCATTAATCTAACTAATTCAATGTACACAAAACTATTTAATATTCTATAAATTGCATATTTCATAATTCATTGTCATCTGTCGAATATCATATTCTTGATTTAGACGATTCATTGAAGGATATTTATCCTCGTCTTGAAAAAACTTATCAAACAAAAGTTCTCATCACATATATGCTCAAAGATTTTTTAATATGGATATTCATAGCATGTTTGTTTGATTTCACCTTATTGCATTATACGGTCCTTTGACATTTCCATATAGACACTTGAGAAATTTTTACATTGTTGCTTCATTGCTTTGTTCTTCCACTGCTAAATACCTTAAGAAATCCTTCAAAAAATAACATTATGTTACACCCATTAATCATTTATTTGATCTTCTAACTTGAGCACTCTTCCTATATGTCCTAATGATCATATTTCTCTCTTTCTCTCACTATTTATGTGTTTAGTGCATCTTCACATTCTACCTAACATGCTTCTTCAATATATGGTGAATGATGCAAAAAAATATTAGCAATCAAGTTTTACATTCTAATCAAATATGTAATTAAACCATAAAGATTAATGACATAGTCGACAAGTGAACATAACTATTAAAAACATATGAACACCAAATATGTGTGCAGAAAACCTTGCAAGAAAAAAACACCACCAAAAAGACTCAATCTTGTATTAAAATCAAAGTAAAAAAGTACATCAATATAATATTCTTATCACTTTGTTTAATACTAATGTAGCACTATAAGAGTACCCATAAAGGGACCCAAAAAACTTCTACCTTATGTATCTATTATCTAGAAACATTACAAATAAGTTGCCCCAACACTATGAGTCAAAAACATAAGCCATAGCAAAAATTCAAATTCACATGGTCATGATCAACATCCTACATTAGAAAGTAACTCCTCTTACATGTCTTTATATATCATACATTGTGTCATAGCGATCACAATTAATAGTTTCTAAAATCTATGAACTCCACGAAACTATTTAATTGGAAGGATGTTCTATAACTACTATTTTTGATATTTTGAATGTAACATCCATATTCACATTTCATGATGTTTTAAGATCATAAATTATTTATCATCTACATGCTTAAATATCGGTAATCAAGACATAAAACTCACAAGATGAATCATACAACTAATCCTAACATTCTCCCACTTAACATTCACATTGCAAAGACACAAAAAAAATTTAACCAAAGTATCATTCTTCTATACTGTGACTCTACAACCTACAACCATCTTATGGAAAAAGTGATAGTGAACATCTTATTCCTACCACCATGGTACATTAGGTTATGTTCCTTATTTTGCTCCTTTGTTTTGCATTCAAATTTTGATTCAAATATTGTTGATGTTTTGTATTGCCACTAATGTGTCCAACTATCTCTCATGTCATGTGTATGTTGTAACTTGTTTGTTTGAAATCTATAAATATTTCTTCTTTACTATTTTCAATATCCTTCATTCAAATTGCCACAATATTATTTTCATAATTTTGTCTGCATCCTCTCCTTGCTGGTGCCAATATGGGAATTGTTGAAATACAATATGTAAAGCCATCATGCATTAATCATACAAGAATTTAATTTAATTTTCTAGACTATATCTACCTCAACAACATTTATAAAAATATGAAAGCATAGATCAAGCATTAAATTCTTTAACAAAAAAATCTCAAAGAAATGTTGTCTCAAGAATATGTTGATTATGTTTGGACTATTTCACTTGGGTAAATGACTCTAGTCATATTTCAATGTCTTACTCAATTTCAGTTATTGAATAGAGATTATTTGACTTGGGTAAATGTGTCTAGTTGTATTTTTGTGTCTCTAAGACACAATAAGAAAATTAAAACATATGTATATATAAATGTATATATATACATATATATATATATATATACGTATACACCATTATTATATATATGTAATACACATCCATACTATATATATATGTATATATATGTATGGGTGTATATACATATGAATACATATATACATATACACACACACACATATTGTATAGATACATATACTTTCTTCAACATTATAAACATTACAAGATGGTCTATAATTAGTGATTTTATTTCCAAAATATCTCGATAGTATGTTGACTTATTAAATCATTGCTATTTTAACTAACTATGTAATCATAAATGCACTTTTCTAGTGGGCATTAGACATTGCACACAATCCTCCATTGCTTCTTATCCTGTTCTACACATCACATATCCATGTTGCTATCATCGCAACAAAATGTACATAAAACTATCTGAAATTCTATAAATTAGATATTTCATTTTTCATTGTCATCTATCAAATACAATATTTTTGATTTAGATGATTCATTGAAGGATATTTATGCTCGTGTTGTTAAAACTTATCGAACAAAAGTTATCTCATCATATTTATGCTCAAAGATTTTTTAATATGGATATTCATAGAATGTTTCTTTGATTTCACCTCATTGGATTATAACGTCATTTGATGTTTTCATATAGACACTTGAGAAATTTTTATAATTTCATCCTATATCATGCTATGATATATTATTTCATGATTACTGTAGACACTTAAAATTGACCTAAGCCTGCAAACTCAATTTTATCATCAATTCTTCTATACATAATTTAATTATGTCACTCTGACTAAATTCAACTATTAATTAAATAATGACTAATTATTTAATTAATTCATCTCTCTTATCCCTCTTGATTACTTAAAATAAATTAATTTTATTTAAATACGTCACTAATGTCTAAAGTCCTCTTTAAATTAAATAAATTATTAAATTTATTTAATCCCCTATTCCCTCTTGATTTTTTAAATAAATCAATTTTATTTAAATACGTCTCTAACATTAAAGTCCTCTCATAATTAAATAAATCCCCCACAATTTATTTAATTATTAATCCCCTCCTTCCACAATTAAATAATTTAAATTAATTATTTAATTGTCTCTCATAATTCATTTCTAAATTTAAATAAAAATCATTTATTTAAATTTCTTTCTCCTCAAGTAAATAAAATTATTAGTATTTACTGTCACATGAATTCACCATTTTGGAATTAATTTAAAATATTAATTTCAAAATAGCATTTCCCTCCACAAATTAAGTTATTTCTAAAATAATTTGATTTTCTAACTCATCCTTTTCCACTTACTAATTCTTATCTCACTGTCACAACTATTCTCTTTCCTTGATTTAATTTTTTAAATTAAATCTCATCCACTCAATTTGAATTTCACCCTAAAAGTTGCCCTAACCCTAATTAAGAGGTTGTTATTTTGGATCTTGACCGCAGATTCTAGGGCACTTCTCAATCTTTGATCTCATCCGTCCATCCAAAATTGCATTTTCTATAAAATGCCAATTTTGTCCACATTTTGTCATCTCTTGACATCTAGAAAATCTCTTGCATTTTCTTGTCATCTAGTTATTGAGTTATTGCATGTAGGAATTCTTTTTACATTTAGATCTTTAAATCCTTCAAAACTTGCTTAGGACTAGTCAATAGTAGATTGCTCATCAAAATCTAAGGGCAACATTATATTTCAACAAACTAGAAGGTGCAATGGAAGTCAGCCATGGAGGATGAAGGACTTGGTGAGATTATTTCATTCATTCCTTTGCATTTCATTGTTAATTATGGATTTATGTATTTGCATATGATTTGCTAACATTTGTCTTGTAGGAAAAATCCATAGTTACAATTACTATTATTTATATCTTTGCATATTACCTTAATCAACCTACATTGGTGCTTCATTGCTTTATTCTTCCACTATTGAATACCTTAAGAAATCCTTCAAACAAAAGCATTATGTTACACTCATTACTCATTTAACTGATCTTCTAACTTGAGCACTCTTCCTATATGTCCTAATGATCATATTTCTTTCTCTCTCTCACTATTCATGTGTCTTGTGCATCTTCACATTCTACCTTACATTCCTATTGAATATACGGTGAATGACACAAATAAAATATTAACAATCAAGTTTCTCAATCTAATTAAACATGTAATTAAACCATAAAGATTAATGACATAATGGACAAGTGAACATAACTATTCAAAACATATGAACACAAAATATGTGTGGAGAAAACATTGCAAGAAAAAACACCACCAAAAAGACTCAAGCTTGTATCAATCAAAGTAAAAAAGTACTTCAATATAATATGATTATCACTTTCTCCAATACTAATCTAGCACTATAAAAGCACCCACAAAATAACCCAACAAACTTCTACCTATGCCATTGCAAAAATCGAAAGCCACACGGTCATGATCAACATCCTTGATTAGAAATTAACTGCTCTTACATGACTTTATATATCATAGATTGTGTCATAGCAATCAAAATGAATAGTTTCTCAAATCTATGCACTCCATGAAAGTATTTAATTGGAAGGATGTTCTATAGCTATCGGTTTTGATATTTTCAATCTAAAATCCCTATTCACTCCACATTTCATTATATTTGAAGATCATAAATTGTTTATCATCTACATGCTTAAATACGAATAATCAAGACATAAAACTTACAACATGAATCATAAACCTAATCCTAGCATTCTCTCACTTAACACTCATATTGCAAAGACATAATAAGAAAATTAAAAATGATGAATCAAGTGCTACAAGACAAAAGACACATGCCCTATATCTACATCGACAAAACTTATATTTGATTATTGGCTTAGTGAAAAAATCCACAATATTAACCTAACTATCATCCTTTTATATTGTGACTGTACCACCTATAACCATCTTATTGACAAAATAATAATGAACACCTTATTCCTACCACCATGTTACGTTAGGTTATGTGCCTTTTTATGCTCCTTGAATTTGCATTCAATTTTTGATTCAGATATTGATGATATTTTGTATTGCCACTAATATGCCCAACTACCTCTCATAGGATGTGTATCTTGTAACTTGTTTTTTTCAAATCCAACAATGTTTCTTCTTTGTTATTTTCAATATATATACATATATATATATATATACAGATATATATATATATATGTATGTATGTATGTGCTTATGTATATGTATATATGTATATGTTCATTTGTATATATTTATATATATATATATACGTATATATATGTATGTATATATACATCTATATATATATACCATCACTATATATATGTATTCATCCATACTATACATATGTATGTATGAATGTCTATACATATGCATACATATATACATATTTTATATGTACACACACACACACACACACACACACACATATATATATATATAATTAGCCATTGTAATACTTCACTCAACAATATAAATTTTATGGGATGATTTATGGTTGGTGGTTTTACTTCTAAAATATTTTCATATTAGGTTGATTTATTCGATGGTTCGTATTTTAAATCAATGTCCAGGCACAAGTTTTCCCCATTTGTGGTTAATTGAAGATTATTTCACTTGAGTAAATGGCTCTAGTTATATTTCCATGTCTAACTCAATTTGAGTTATCAATTAGAGACTATTTGAATTGAATAAATTAGCTATATTTGCATGTCTCAAAGACTAAACATGGATGTATATAGATATGCACACATATATACATATATGTATTTTTCATTATAATACTTGACTCAACATTACAAATTTTATGAGATGATATATAGTTAGTGATTTTACTGCTAAAATATTATGATATAATGTTGCTTTATTCGATGGTTGGTATTTTAACTAAGTCTGTGCACACAAGTTTTCCCCATCAGTGGGTAAATGAGTCTACTTGTATTTCCACGTCTTACTCAATTTGAGTTAATAATTAGAGAATATTTCACTTAGGTAAATGGTCCTAGTTGTATTTCCATCTCTCACTCAATTTCACTTATGAGATGATTCTTTGTCCAACCCTATAAAACCAAGATCTAAATTCATCTTAATTCTACAACCCGCAATTATAATTAAACTCTTCTACATATTTGATTTAATTAGTTTTCCAAATACTAATCCATTTCTCATTCTATTGAAAATATGCATAAGCAAATTTATTACATTTGGCAGGGACTCCAATCCTAACATTCTCCCACTTAACATTCACATTGTAAGGACAAATTAAAAATGATGAATCAAGTTCTACAAGATGAAAGATGCATAGCCTAGATCTACACCAACAAAACTTATACTTGATCATTGGCTTATTGAAAAGATCCACAATATCAACCAAAGTGTCATTCTTCTATATTGTGACTCTACCACCTACAACCATCTTATGGACAAAGTGATAATGAGAATCTTATTCATACCACCATGGTACATTAGGTTATGTGCCTTTTTTTGCTCCTTGGTTTTTTGCATTCAAATTTTGTTTCGGATGTTGAAGATATTTTGTATTGTCACTAATATGCCCAACTATCTCTCATGCAATGTGTGTGTTGTAACCTGCTTGTTTGAAATCCATCAATGTTTCTTCTTTACTATTTTTAATATATGTATATATATATGTATGTATGTCTATATGTATGTATGTATGTATGTATGTATGGATGTATATGTATGTATGTATATTTATGTGTGTACATATGTATGTATATATATATAAATTTATATATATGTATGCCATTACTATATATATGTATAAATCCATACTATATACATATATGTATGGGTGTATATACATACATATACAATATATAACAATATATATATATATACATATTATAACACTTGACTAAAGATTATAAATTTTATAAGATGATTTATAGTTAGTGACTTTATTTTTCATGCTCTATTGCAAATACCCAAAAGTGATTTTTTTCTCTTTCGTAGGGACTCCAGCCCTTTAGAGCTCTTGTCTATTTGATGTTTTTGATGATTTATAGTTTAATATATATAGTGTTCAGTAATCAATATTAATTCACGCAATAATTTTGCGTTATGTTTTTGAATGAGGTTGTCTCTTGGAATAGGTCTTATGATATCTCTTTATGTGAATTTATGTTTTGTTGCTTAGTAGTTGTTCATATTTAAATGTGTATCTAAAAATAGGGTAGCACTTAGTGAAAACTACATTACACCAATGATAATGGTTCAATTTCTTTTATAATGCCCAAATTTTACTAAGAACAAAATAGGTAAAACATAACCAAAAATATTTTCGCATTGACAAATATAACACAAATAAGTGATGCAATGCACATGAACACTAAGTGACACTCAAACACCCAACATGCATGAAAGATATGTGTGGCTGGCACACAAGTAGATAGATTAAATCAATTCAATCTATAAAAGGTGGCACACATCTTAATGCACCACTACCACACACATAAGTGGATGACCATCTTTGAAGTGGAACACATCAATGCAAGCAACACACAAAGGAAACCATCTCAAGGTATGCAACCATTGAAAGGACACAATTTGGGAGAGATGATACCTCACCCTTGAATTGAAATGTAGGTATCATTATCAAACACCATGCTCTACAAGCTTAACAATAAGGAAGAAAGTGTGATTAAAATTTTCAATTCTTGTAAGTATTAGTTAAAGATAAAGAAACAATGAGATATAACACTTCCCCTTCAACATAAAGAAAGATGTAAAAACTAATATTTCACAATGAGAACATATATACATTTTATAATCTCAATACACAAGCATGGAGAGAAGCATGCATGATACACATAATGATAGTTCATTTCTTCCTCTTTCACACACACACACACACATATCCTCCAAAGAGAGATTACTACACACTAAAATTCTCTTCTTGTTTCATAACCAAGATACATTCAAAATAGGAGGGAAACTCCATGACTAGCTATGGTATCTTATAGCTATAGTATTTATAAGTAAATGTCTTCATGACTAGCTATAGTATCTTAGGAGGGGTTTCAAACGTATTCATTATCTCTCACTTGTCACATTTATCGAAATGATTGTAGTCAAATTAGATTAAAGTATGGTAGACAATACACTATATTATGATGGATTTTTCTTATCACATATGGGATGTTTTTGATCTAGGATGGATAACTAAGAATTTTCATTTGTATGTTTCCTTATTTTATGAGTTTGGATCCATGTTCAATCTTTGTTTCATTATTGACTTGTAAGCATGACTTTATTTGCTTTCCTAGTTGCGACTTTAATGCCCAATGGATTAGGCATTCATATAGGAGGAGGATTTCCAAACATATTTCTCTTTGAACTCCTCTCTTTTTAGTTTTAGTAGTAGTCATTAAGTTCCACCACACTTGTATGATCTAGTTTTATAAGCCACGACATATCTTGTGTTTCTTCAAATTGACAAATTATTAATGGATCATTAAAAATGTGTTATACTACGAGTAATTAAGAGGATTCATTTGTTGGGGTACAATAATGTGATTATCTTTTGCTACATGTACATGAATGTTTTTATCTAATTGTATAATTGATCTTTTAGGTCTATATTTAGGGAATGTTAAAATTAACTTAATGATAACATGTTGAGGTTCATAGCATGTTGGGTATGGTTGCTTAGGGGCCTCAAGTCTTTAATTCTTATTTCTCTTTAATTTTCCTACTATAGAGATCTCATGGAATACCCCCTGGCCTTCCTAAGCCTAAATATGAAGGTGAGTTTATCTACTCATAAGAATTGGTCCATCCATGTCACTATCTAATCATAAGTCCTACCCATCACCTATGTTGTCACTCTTTGGTCTTGGGTTTTTGTACAAGTCTTAAGTATTTATAGGGATATGCATGTTTTTAACACCAAAAATAAGAACTATGTAAGAACAAGTAATTATATGTATTTTAGCATTTATTATGCATATTTCATGAATTTTCATTCAAATTTAGCTTTACATTACTTTCCTATTTTTTCTTTCACAAGGTATCTTAATGTAAGGTCAAAAATTGCATACCTTACCATCTTCATTATATGTTTTTTCAATCATTTTATTTCACATCCTTGTAGAGATGTTTTAGGATTTATTTTTCCTATTTCTTTGTGTAAATTTGTCACCAATAAGATTTAGGTTAACCTTGGTCCTATTTTCTTTCCTAGAATTAAGCATGAAAAAATTTAGATAAAAATTCAATATTGGGACAATATACTTCTAGGTGGTACAGTGAACAAAAAACACTCAAATGCTAAAAACACAATTAAATATGATTGATTCCAACTTCTATTTCTCAAATTCCCTTATCTAGTTTTATCATACTTTCCTCTCAAATGATCAATTTGAATAAGTTTTGAAACATAAACGTGATCTTCTTTATTTTTAATCAATTAAGAAACATTCTCGCATACTAAGTTTTCCTTTGCAAATATTTCTTCTAATTTTTATACTTCTCATGCATTTGCAATATTTGAAACCTATAAATCACCATTTTTGAACCTCTATTAGTGAATTTTATAGCATTTATGTTGATCATAACATTTCTTATCTTTCTCATATTCATTTCTAACAATTTTCACTTTCAAATCCCCATCTCTCTCACTCCTCAATTATTGTTAAATTCATTCGTTAAAACCATTGTTGTGGACCTAAATCATCTTAATCTCTCTTACAAATATTTCCAAAAAAGTTCATCTCCTTTTTGTTCTTCGTTGCACAAGCATACACCAACCAACAATAAGCATCATCTTTGGTTTTGATTGGTAGTTACAAATCCTTAAACATGATAAACACCCCATATAGGAGCACACACATCCAATATTTCCAAGGTTTATATGATGGTTGAAACATGTCAAAAAAATATGACTAATTCAGGTAGTATCCCAAATAGCCTAAACCAATTTTCCTATCCATAGCTTAGTTGGAGAAATTTCAAAGACTTTTAGTAGTTGTAGGAAGTGTGCATGTGTATTTGGAACAAATTGAGGTAGTAGATCGGTAAAAGGAGGTTCTGTAATCATAATAGAGAGAAGATTCTAGCACTTGGACTTATTATTGCCTACTCTAATGCCCCTCTAAATTCTATTTTGACTCTTTGTGTCCAAGAAGGTAAAATTTGACACATTGAGCATCTTCATAAGGCCTTTACAATCCATTTGCAACTCTAGTATCTACTTTAATGCCTAGGATCAACACAAGAGTTTGTTGTAGTATCATCGTGTATTTTGTTTAGAATCTAGTACCCAAGTTTGTATAATTTGTCTTGCACAACTCTTAAACACTCTAAATTTTAGAGGCCTCCTCCTCCATTTGTCTACTACAACTCTTCCTTAACCATCCTTACCATATAATATACATAGGTATGCCATTTCTTCTCTCCTTTATCGTTTTCTCATGTTTATTCATTCTTAGCTCAATATTTACTTAGTCTAGTTACCAATATGAGAGAATTTATATCTTTATGTTATATATTAGTTGATGATTTCAAATTAGCTAGAGTTAATTAATACATTCAAAGCTAGGATTCGAGGTTAATACAAACATCCCAAAATAACTATGCAACACCTAATATTGAACATTTGTTAATCCTTCATTTGGTTAACTTGATAACTTGCATGAATAATTCTAATTTTCCAATCTTAGAGTAGCAAACCCCTTGTTTCTAATAATATTTATCTTCACATTTTCACATTTCTTTCTCTCGATCATCCAATTTCAATTAATTGATATCTTTTTTAAGTAATATATGGTCACTCATTCTCAAAATATCAAAAAATAGATTTATAGAGACTCTTTGTACATGAATTTGATAAATAGTTAACCAACAATAAACCACTTCCTCCAAGTGATCAATCCTTGAATTTCCATTATGTGAACCCTTTGAAATTCCATTTTATACATGTATAGAGATTTTCCAACAACCATTGTTATCAAGGATGATACACCTTCCATAGTAGTAGTTCAACTTCCCAAAGTAACCACTTCAACTTCTTAAGAATCTTATGAATGAGAAATTTGTAGAAGTTGAGAATCTAGCCTCACAGATCCCAATGAACACCTACAAGGAAATAACTGTCACCAAAGGAGATCAAGAGGCACAAGAATGTTGCTCTGCAAACATGAAGCAAAAGATGCATTACCCGAGAAGTGAATAATTACAAAGAGATCAATCCTTAAGAAAGGAGATCAAAACCTAAACTGAGAACCCTAGGATGAAGATTAAATTAGCATGTGACAAGTGTCAAGATCATAATGAACGAGACAACATGACTAATTTAATAATGCAAAATAAAGATTCCTAAGTTTAGCTTAAGTGAAATAAAGTAAAGGTGACTTAATTAATTAATCAAGTAAACAACCTATTACTCTAACACCCCCCCTTAAGATGAACTTAGGGAGAAGCTAAAAATTTAAGGGCAAATGCATGAAAGCAAAGATGGGTCCCGACAAACAAGGCCTAATGAGGTACCCATGTACAAATGTAAAAGATCTCTCACAACAGGAGAAAAAGAGAAAACCTCATGGGAAAAACTCTTCTCCAAAAGAGAGAAATACAATTGAAGGACTAAGAAGCCTCCAAAAAAGAGTGAAGGATGAAGAAGTCTCCAATCAAGAAGAAATTGTCCCAAAAGATAGGAACAAAGGATGAACACCACGGAAACATGAGGAAGCTACAAACGCTGTCGTAGAATGATTGCTGAAATACTAAAAGAAAAACCCTCTTTGAAACAAAGGATGATTAGGATCAAGAAGATAAGAATCTGCACGAGTTCCCTTAATGACACTACTTGAATCTAATGGTAAACCAAGGCAAAACATCAAGAACTCAAAGATACAGATGGTCTAAAGAACTGATCATGTGAAAATGGAAGGTCACCTCCAAAATAGGAATGCAAGAGTGTCCATATGGTAAGTGCTCCATCTCACTGAAATGCATGGGTAACTAGCCGTTGCATTCGCCTAGTACATAGGAACAAATATTGTATACATAGCTCACTCCAACGCGAAACCAAGGAAGCATTAACACCGAGAATAGAAACCACCCCATAATGCTAACAAGGAAGAGGTATGATAGGTACACTAAAATGAATGCCAAAATGAAGTGCATTAAGAAGAATCAAGAAAATCTGAATGTGCAAACATGAAAGTACCAACACATAAAGGGTGTGAAAACAAAATTCACACATGCATGAGGTTGTTGTCGTGAAGGGACACTCACTTGACAAAGGTATGATTACAAGCTAAGGCAAAACATCAAACCCCCCCATGGCACTTTATAACATAGTGCGAGTACAATAAGGCACAAAGTGATGTGCAAGAAACCAATACAACACATACAAAGTTGAGGCACTTTATTTTAGTGTGCTTACAGATGAAGAAAAAACATGCAATGTGAGCCCATAAGGTCCAAAAAGGACTAAAACTGAGAAGAAGGATTTTTGGAAAAAACCAAAAATTAATCTGAAAACCACCTACACCACTACATAGATCTTAGAAACAACTTTATGATGATATCTCATTTGCCCATTTTTGACATCGTATGCAAAAGTTACGCCAAAAACACTAAAGGCAACACTAGAAAAGAAGATCTGACTTTGACTGGAAATAATAGGGACTTGAAGAAAAATCTCCAAAAAATACCTACACCACTGGAAATTAATTTGAATCCTCTTTCCGACGATATCTCGTTTGCTCGATTTCGACACCGTGGGAAAAAGTTATGGCCTTCAGAAGAAAATTGCCCTCAAAGGGCAAAAACACAGTTATTGCATTAAATTTGACGTCCAAACGACCATCGTAGCAGAAATGCAGGGTTAAATTTGACGGACAAATGGCCGTCACCACATTTTTACAATTTTACTTATTTTGAAAAATTTGTTTTTAAAAAAAAAACAATAAATTTATTTTTTTACAATAATTGTTTTTTTTTTTTTTAAATCGGGTGGGGGGCACATGGGCCCACCCCCACATGGGCGCAGGTATGTACCTACGCAATACCCTATGCAGGTACGTACCTTCCCTCTTAATTTGTTGTAAAAACAATTTTTTTTTCAAGAACTTTTTGTTTTTTAGATATTAAAGTTTTTTAAAATATGTTTTTTTACAATTAGAAAACTACGTTTTTTTTACCTCGAGATGCATGCAAGAGCCGTACGACCCTGCCTGGTAAATTTTTTGTCTCGGGGTGACCTACTCCAAAATTGATAAATTATATATGGAAATAGGGGTTTTTGGGCCTTTTGAGCGCAATGGTGAGGTACGTTTTGGGCTCAAAATGGTCTGAAAATTCAGGCACCCCCTGGATTTGGTAAAAAAACCCTTTCTTCAAACCCTCACAGATTTGACAAATGAAAGCCAAATTTGACGAAACAAAGGTCAATCTTGACTATTCCGGCAGCTCTAGATTCAATGGAGAGGTTTGATTTGATTTTGGATGCACTGAAAAATTGCTTCAAGGCAAGATCTCACGAAAAAGGAACAAAAAGCTTGTAGATCTAGAGCTCTGATACCATGTAGAAGTTGAGAATCCAATCTCACAAATCCCAATGAACACCTGTAAGCAAATAATTGTCACCAAAGGAGATCAAGAGGAACAAGAATGTTGCTCTGCAAACATGAAGAAAAAGATGCATTACCCGAGAAGTGAATGATTACAAAGAGATCAATCCTTAAGAAAGGAGATCAAAACCTAAACTGAGAACCCTAGGATGAAGATTAAATTAGCATGTGACAAGTGTCAATATCATAATGAACGAGACAACATGACTAATTTAATAATGCAAAATAAAGATTCCTAAGTTTAGCTTAAGTGAAATAAATTAAAGGTGACTTAATTAATTAATCAACATGATTAAATTAATCAAGTAAACGACCTATTACTCTCACACAATTAATAAATGCCATACTTTGACCCATTGACAAGTCTATGGTTGAATTATATAAAAAAATCCACCAAAGATGTCTGAGAAGTAGAATATAAAAGATACTAATAATTAAATGCTTGGGAAGATTGCACTCTTCAAGAATAGGTATGTGCAATATTTAATCACATATGTACAACTTTAAAGCTATGTACACTTGGATGAAAAATACTGTAGTGTCTTAACAAAGTAATCGATATATGAACCAATGACCTGTGTAAGCATAAAAAACTAACAAAAAACATGCAAACACATGAATTATAAACCCAAACATATATTGGGTGATGTAAGATTGCACAACCATTGAGATAATCCTATATCGTACATTATAGGTAACAAAAATTTAATGTAGTTACCCAAATTTAATACTAGAAGAGAATAATGCTTAGGAAATCTAAGTTATCTTACTTCTATTTCAATAATTAACGAGTCTTCCTTTGGTCCCTTATCCTTTCAATGTGTTTCTTCTAGTTCACATCTTATTCTTGCACATTGTTAGTAGATACTAGTCATATCACAAAAAAATATATTGTAATTTGAGATTATCATATGATAGAAAGTTTTGTGGTACCATAAAAGGAAGTTTAAAGTATATTAGAAACACATGTGAGGTTTGTTCAAAAGTATACACTATATTAGAGGCCTTATATTAATGCACAAAAAGTGTTAATCACTCAGTAGAGATAAACATGAGATTGTGTAGTACTCCATATATCATTTTGGTCATTTTGACCCATTTATGGGTTATATACCACTTAAATAGCCTTACATAGATTTTAATATGCTTAAACAGGCTATAAAAGGGATACATATCATAAAGGGGTAAATTTGTGGAAAAAAGATAACTGTGTTATTATGGAAGGATGTGATAGAAAGACATTATAAGAGGCATTAAGAGGCTATAAAAGGAAGGAAAAAGTGGGAGAGAAGATCATGGTGCGCATATGAGAGATATATGATATGCCTAAATAGGCTATAAAAGGGATAGATATCATAAAGGGGTAAATTTGTGGGAAGAAGGTAACTAAATGTTATTGTGGAAGGATCTGATACAAAGATGTTATTAAGAGGCATTAAGAAACTATACAAGGAAGGGAAAAGTGGGTGAGAAGAGCATAGTGTCTACATTTTGCCCCTCTTTGAAGCGAAGTACTTGCTGCTTCAATTCAAATAATAAAAAAATATTTGCCTAAATAAAATAAAATAAAATTGTTTTTTTTTAGATGCCCCAGTAGAAGGATAAAGTTGATTCCCTACCCCCTTGAGAAATTGGGCAATTTTTTGAATTTTGGGTTGATTTCTCGATAAAGGTTAAAAGCTGCCCCAAGGGGTCCAGAAAAGCTATGGGATGCAAGAATTATGCCAAAAATGCAAAAAACAATGTAAAATTAGTTTATGATTGGCAAAATTGGTGAAAATGATGATAAACCCTAGCTTGAAGGTGAAATTAGGGCAAAAAACCCTAATTTTCTAGCATAAATAAGCTAGGAAGGGTCACTTTCAATTCATTTGTGCATTCACACCATATAGATTCTTGCTATTTTGAGCTCTAACCCTTTGACGAAATGGTGCGACGATAGCACCCCCAACACATTTTCGACCGAGCTCGATTGTATCAACAAATTCTAGGCTCGGGACCACCAGTATGTAACTCAAAACTTGATTTAAAATTTGACTTTTTGATACATTTATTGCTTGTTAGAATTTAGACTTTGGTGACGTTGCTATATAGCGATGCCCAATTGAAAATCAATGACACTAAAACGATTTATAGCCACACATTTGTATATGACGACACACTTCAAGATTTAAAATTACGGTTTTTGATTTTAAATTGTGACATATACTTGTATATAGTGATACACTTGCTGATTTGGAAATTAGGTTGCCAAAGCTTAAATCGTGACACCCATGTGTTTCGCGACACATTTTGCAATTTGCAATTTGAAATTCCTTCGGGCATCACAATTTGGAATTTAAATGTGGCGACACTATTGCAAATAGCGACACTATTATAATTCTTGAGTTGGAAATTATAAACTGAGTCAAATTTCCTCAATTTTTTTGATGGTGTGCTCTTCGTGGGTGTAGGAGGTCATTCCACCATAGATGTCGCATGAGCACAGGCCCACAGTTTTGGAGAGACTAAGAAAATTTTCAGAGCTTTGCTAGGAGCACCTGGGAGAGATTGTCCTTTGGTATGTTGCATATGCACCCATCATCCGAACTCATTTAGCCAGATGATTGCCATGTGCAAGAGATAGCACAGTGAGACTTTGTCGTTTCACCTCCCGATAATCGAAGCAACAGTTACCTTAGAGGATGTATGGCGTATTTTGCATTTGCCGATACATGGAGATCGTGTGATTTAAAATGTTGATGTTGGGTATGATGCTTGTCACGAGGTGATGGATTTGGAGAACATTTCACATGTCACATCATAGATCAACCTTTATATGTATAGAGGTCACGTGCCCACCTTTCGATTGATCATTGCAGCCATCATTTTAGGTTTGGTTGTTTCGAATCAACAAAACAAAGGGTTCAACCCAGGATGGGGCCTAGCATGGCACTGGATGCTCTATAGAAGGACTCAATTTGCATGGGGGCTACTAATGCTAGGCTCACTATATCATGATATGCATGACATTTTTTATTATGACGACAAGGCCATTGGCGGAGGGGTGACCTTACTTCATATTTGGGCTTGGGAGCATATAGTTGTGCTTTGATTGATTGTACAAATGGTTGATGTAGAGCCAAATGATCCTATGATTTGGTGGTACAGAGGTGCCATTACCCTATGACACACTGGACAGATTGGTCTCCTATATTGGCAGTGAGTTTTGGATGATATGATAATTTTTTGATGGTGACCCTAGCTTGAGATGCCATTGTGGTACAATAATGCACAATAGTTGTTCTTTGCTAGGCAGACCTGGTACATGTAGGGTTGTGAGAACACTATCATAGAGAGATACTTGCCAGACAGGGTGGCACAATAGTTTAGGGAGTAACAGGACAAGCTAGATGATGCCTACAGGCCATTTTTGTAAGGTTTGCTCGAGAGGTTCCCACATGGGTGCCTACTATTCCAACTCCAGAGGTGGTGGAGAGTTTTAGACAGTTGGTGGCTCAACCATGGGCCTATGACCAGGGTCAAGTGGTAGCACAAACTACACCTACTTATGATGCATGGTTCACACCTCCTCAAAGACTGACAGATCCAATAGGCGCTCCTCCACAAGGGAGACCAAAAGGGATAGGAGCCAGGGGTAGAGGACAGGGACATGGATAGGAGTAGGTTGGATGAGATGGATAGGTTCCAAGGGGCTCCACTAGTGGGATAATAGGTTCCACAACAATCTCCCATTCAGCAACATCCTCCACAACCACCACCACCAGATGCTAGGGACATTTAGATTTGACAGTTGCAGTAATAGTTGCAGGTTTTGACAAGTGAGCGGGATCAGGCCTGCCAACAGATTTTAGCTATTACTAATAAGTGGGACCAGGCCAAATAATAGGTGGTGGCCATCACAGTGGAGAGAGACCATGCTCAAAAATAGTTATAGTTTGTGACCATAGAGAGAGATTAGGAGATCGAGTGGTGGCACTAAATAGAGGCTATGATGACAACCTCGCAAGACAGGACAGTATCTGCGAGATTGTATAGAGAGGTTGTGACAGAGGCAACCTACTATAGGATGCATTATCATCATGATGTTCCATAGGCCCTCAGACAACCGGATTTTTCTTAGAGGAGCAATGCATGACCTAGAGCTGAGGAGCAGCCAAAGAGGCAAATCAAAGAGGGGAGCAACCATCAGGGCTAGCTTCTAGCGTATAGACACTTTTTTTGTTTTCTTGCCCTATTCTTTGTCACAGATACACATTCATGGGATCCTTTTTTATAACCTTGTGGATATTTGTATTTATGATCAATATACATTCACTAATCCAGATTTTGTACCATGACATTCATTTTTGATATATATATATATGATACAGATACAGATTCGATATGATGTGTTCATCTTATTTTATGTTTATGATGTATGGATTCAATGATGTGCTTATATTTGATCATGTATGGATGCACTTTACTTATGCTTATGCAATATGCGATAATAATGATAGGATATGCAATGCCATGATATGTATGGATGCAATGTTATATTATTTTTCAGTATTTTTTCACGATATGCTATGGTATACAAATATTTATACTATGATCATGTATGCAAATGTTTATGGATGTATTTATTTTTGTGTATTTCCTATGCAATTTTATGTGATGAACATGTATGCATATGGATGTATGGATGGATAATGCGATGCTTATGCTTATGACATATACAATGCATTTGTATGATACATGATGCAACGATTTAAGATGCTTAGACTAACAAATCTATATTATTCGTGACAACTTAAATGAAGATGTAAAATGTATGATGCGATATGCAATGATTATGCTAATGGATGTTTTATGATTATGCTATGATTATGAGATGCATGTATGCTGATGATTTGTGGATGTAGGATGGATGCATTGATATTTTTCTTGTTGATTGTCAAGGTACCAGGTTAGTGCGAAGAGAGATAGAAGAATAAATAATGAATTGACCGTTGATTTTGATGATTGCTCCAAAAATACAACAAGTCCATGATCTATCGAGACTTTATTAGAGATGCTAATTATACAATGCAAGATGAGGATGAATGCAGGATGATGAGTTTCTCACATATTGGGATTGGGATTTTATGTTGTTCCTTATTGTTTGATATAACACATACACACGATGGATCAAGGTATTAATAACCAAGACAACATTGTATCTAGTGTAATGGGCGCTGACTTTGCAAATAGATAGGATAGTTCTTGTTCACACCTTGACATACGGAAACCTCGTTGGAACGTAAGTCAGAAGCCTAGAATATATTGGATCAAAGCATACACAATAGTCAACAACATACCCCAAACAACCTTCCTACACATAACCAAGCAAGTATGTACCAAGAGTATTTTACAAGAATACCCACAAGCACAATAAATGAAAGATAATGATTGATGGCCCATTCCTTTCTCTCTAAATCTGTTTTGATAGACATCATTGAGAGGTCCTCAGAATGGCTCATTAAGATAAATCATAAAAAAAGAAAAAAGAGAAACAGTCAGTGTTATCTATATCTCGTGCCAGATTAAATATAGCTAAGGTGATTTCTGATACTAATGCCCATTGTAGGAAGGATACATCCTAGGACATATTGATCATATGGTTGTTTGATGCAGGATGATGATGAGTTTTATGATAACTCGTTAATACAAACTTCACTGATGCATTTACCTATGATCTAGACTTTAGATTTGACATGTAGGTTCTCACTTTATGACTTGTGATACTCATTTTATACTTGCTTTTCCAAAGGGTGAAGGCGACACTTGATTTATTATGGGTGAAAGCGAGATGGGATGGATGGTTTTGGAATTTTTAGAATATTTCAATATTTTTGGTATTTTTAAAATGTTTTGAGGTTGTTTTTGGTCTTTTTTAAAAGTTTATGTGAATGTTTTGGTTTTCAATTTTTTGAGGTTGTTTAAAGTTTTACTAGATATTTGAGGCTTTTTAGGTCTTTTGAATGTTTTCTAATGTTTTTGGATTTTCAATATTTGAATTTTTAGGGGTTTTCTGAGAGTCTGAACCAGGAACCTAATCTAAAAGACCTACCCTAGGGGTCTTGGGGGCTGATCAAAGATAAGCCTTTCCTACGTTCTACACACAAAGACCATGTAGTTCAACTAACTCAACATATTTACAAGATAAGAAATACATAGGTGATGGAAAGTTAGTTTATTATGATGTGCTCCCAAAGGACTAACCTAGGGTGTCTCGAGGGCACATTAATGATGGTCTTGCCTATGTTCAAGCTTAGAGATGACGTAGTTTGGCAAGGGTATTGTTTTTGGATTTTGGATTTTTTACCTTTTTAGGATTTTTGATGTTTTCTAATGTTTTGGTATTTTTACTTGACAAATTTCTGAATGTTTTTGGATTTTCTGATGAGTGTTTTACAAATGTTTTGGGATTTTCGATTGTGATTTTATGATTTTGTTTGGATTTTATGATGAGCTTAGGATATATAAGAACCTAATATGGTCCATAATGAATTTCCCCCAATGTGATGCAATAGACTACCTCGATAATAGGCAGGTCAAACCGACCTTTCAAATATGCTAAGTAGTACTAAAGGGATATGAGGCTTCACAACATCAAGCTATGATAAGGACACAAATGGGTGATGGAATAAATAGATTGGATGAGGAGGTGATAGATGGGAGGGTGAGATAAAGAATGATAGGATAAAGATCCAAAGAATAGATGGAGGTGCTTTATTTACTTAAGGCGCCTGTTTGTCAGGTTTTCACCAAGGTACTTGCCCAAAGCGTCATCAAAGTGGTTTTCACTAGTGGACAATTTTTTTCTCTACTTTTTTCAATCCCATTTTTTATTCTTTTGGATTTTGATCATTTTTTGATTTTACACCCTTCAAGACTAGGCATACAACTTTTTGAGATGCAAGCTGTTAGTTGGCTCCTACAAGGGTTCACCTTCAGGCGTTGACAATTGGTATGCTCCTGACTCAGTTAGCTATGACGAAAAAGGGACCCAACAAATTCGACTCAAACTTTCCTTTACTGTATTGATCTAGTAGATTCTTTTGATTCTGCTTTAGGATGAGATCCCCTACCTAGAAAGACCGACATTTGATTTTCTTATTATAGCTTCATTTCAATTAGTTTTAATATACTTGTGAGTGATTGAGGGAATCAAGACAATGCTTGTCCAAGAATTCTAGCTCATTTAGTCGAGACTCTATATTCTTCATCAGTGATCAGGTTTTGCAATGAAACTCGTAGTGATGGGAGCTCAACCTCAATAGGAAAAATAGCTTCTAATCCATAGACTAAGGAGAAAGGGGTTGCACCTGTGGGTGTGTGGATACTGGTTCGATAGGCCTAGAGAGAGGGATTTAACTACAAATGCCAGTCATGGCCAGCTTCGTTGACCATTTTCTTGAGGATTTTAAGGATGTTTTTGTTTGTAGCCTCAACTTGATCGTTGCCCTAGGGATAATACGGGGTAGAGAATCGATGTTGGATGTTGAATCTTTGACATAGCTCTTTCATATCCTAATTTTTTAAGGGTGTCCCGTTATTAGAGATAAGGGTTTGCAGAACACCATAACAGAAAATTAGGTAATTCAAGATAAAATTTACAATTTGATTTCCTTGTTATTTAGGTCATAGGAATGGCTTCTACACACTTAGTGAAGTACTTAGTGGTGGTTATGATAAACTTGTGGCCATTAGATGAGGTTGGGGTGATTTTTCCTATGAGGTCAAGCCCCCACTATGAAAAAGGATAGGATGTAATCATCGGTTGCAATTCCTAAGCTGGAGCATGAATCAAATCTCCATGTTGTTGACACCAGACACATTTCTACACATACTGATGAGCTTCCCTTTCCATGGTTGGCCAGTAGTACCCCATCCTCAACAGTTTCTTAGCTAAAGTTATACCACTAGAATGGGAACCACATACACCATCATGTACTTATGTTAAATAATTCAAGGCTTCCTCTTGGTTAAGACATCGTAGTAATGTCCTTTTGATGCTTCGACAATAAAGGGTATCACCTAGGATCACAAATCAAGATGCCTTTTTAACAAAAGTCTTTTTAAAGTTTGAGGCAATATCAGATGGGAGGGTTCCTCTACTTAGATAGGTAAAGATTTCATGATACCACGAGGATTTAGGACTAACAATGATACAGACAAATTCAAATTCATGGATTTTGAAAGTTGGTACAAGAAGTTGTTCTACCAAGAATTCGCATTGAAGGACGTTGTTTGGAATGTCTAACAATGACTCGATTGTTGCCATGGTGTCTATTGCTTTATTATTCATGTGAGGAATGTGCTCAAAAGTTATGTATATGAAGAGATCTTTGAGATATTGTACCATCTTCTTGTAAGGAGTGAGCTTGTTGTCCTTATTTTGACAGTCATCATTGACTTGGTTGATAACCAGCTATGAGTCTCCATAGACTTTCATCTCTTGTTTTTGCCATTGAACTATTATCCTTAACCTTGTGATTAGGTCTTCATACTCAACAATGTTGTTAGTGCAACAAAATGATAGCCTATATGAATTTAGAATGCAATCACCTTGAGGGATGATGAAACGAATACCTATTTCGGATCCATTTGAGTGAACGATCCATAGAAGTACATCATCCATTGATCTATGAGGTTGATAAGGAACAATGATTCATCAGGGAACTCAGATATCAAGGGGTTCTCTACATAAATAGGTGCATCTTCTAGTTGGTTTGTGATCACTTGTACTTTGATTTCCTTTCACTCCACACACTCTATTTCAAATTTAATTAAGATCATTACCCATTTGGCCATTCACCCTGTAAGATTTGCTTTGGATAATAGGTATTTCAATGGATCAATCTTTGCAATGAGCTTGATTTGATGTGACAAGATCTAGTGCCTAAAATTTTGTGAAGCAAAGACTACTGCTAGGCATGCTTTCTCAATAGGTGAATAGTTCATTTCATATCCCACCAAGGTTCTGCTGTTGTAGCAGATAGCTGTTTCCTTTCTAGTTTCATCATGTTGTGCTAGAAAAGCTCCTAGTGCTGCTGATGTTGCTGAGATATATAGGATCAATGGTTTGTTCAGTATCGATGGCATGAGCACTGGAGATTTCAATAGGTAGTGTTTTATTTGCTAGAAAGCTTTATCACACTTGTCATCCTATTTGTGGGTTATCCCTTTATGGAGAAGATGCAAAAAAGGGTAGATTTTATTTGATAGCTACGCTATGAACCTTCTGATGGATTGCAATCTTCCTTGTAATCCTCTCATCTGCTTAAGTGTTTTCAATGGGTCCATGTCAAGGATGGATTTTACCTTTGTTGGATCAATTTATATCCCTCTTTGTGAGATTATAAAGCCAAGAAGTTTCCCTGATGTAACCGCAAAGACACTTTTTCAGATTCAGTCATACCTTGTATTCTTCAAATATGTCAAAAATGGGTCCTAGGACTTTATGTGCTCACTTCTTTTCTTTGATTTTTCCAAAATATCATCCACATAATCTTCAACTATTTTTTGGATCATGTTGTGGAAGATGAGGGTCATTGCTCTTTGATAGGTTGCTCGTGCATTCTTTAGCCTAAATGGCATCACATTCCAACAATATGTTCCCCATGGATAAGTGAGTATAATTTTATGTTGATCCTCCTTAGTGATCATGATTTGATTGGAGCCTAAAAAACCATCCATGAGTGATAGCATTTCATGCCCAACTATTAAGTCCACAATGAGATCACTGTTAGGAAGGGGGGAAATCATCCTTTGGGCATGCTTTGTTTAAGTCTCTAAAATTTGTGCATATTTTGATGCCCCCAGTGGGTTTTGAGACTGGTACCAGGCTTGAAACCCACTCAAGATAATCTATTGGTCTGATAAATCCAACATCAAGAATCTTATGTAAATCTAGCTTTACTGAGAGTGTTATTTGAGGGTGCATCTTCCTTAACTTTTGCTTAACTATCTTGGCTTCAGGATAGATGGCTAAGTGATGCACAACCACTTCAGGATCAAGGCTTGGCACATCTATGTATGACCATACAAAGTTAGCTCTCCGCTCTTTCAGGAATGCTACTAGGTTCTTATGTTCTTCATCCAACAAGGATTCAACATAGAAGGTGATCTTTGATGCTTCTTTTCTTCCCACATTGACTGGGGTGGCCTTTTCTACTAGCAGTACTAGATTTTTTGGATGCATTGAACTAAGGGGGAGATTCAATCCCTTATCCTTGGGTGCATCAGAGAGGTTTTCACCCTCGGATACATCCTTTATTTTTACTATTTTTGGATCAGAGAGTTCCACACTATGGTTTTCACTCAAAGATTTGCATGTTAGTACCTTTGCTAATAAGGGTTACCTTGCTAGTAGTACAACCTAGACGAAGATTATTTAGTCATTTCTCAAGAACGATGGGTTCTAGCAAACCATTATCATTCTGCCCTAGTTTCTCATTCTTGTTAGAACCGTATGCCTTCATTAGCTGCAAGTCTTCATTTTCATCTTCCATTTGAAGAACAAGAACAAGTCGTTCATCTTGATAGAGGAGTTTAGAGACATCCTCCTCGTTGATGTTTTCTTGATTTAGATCCCCCCACTTGCTGAAGGTAGTAGCTACATCTTGATTGTCTTAGGCTCTTTGGAACTAGATGTGGGTTTCCCATGAGATTTGGGAGAAAGAGGTAGCTCTCCTAAGACAAAGGTATCTTTCATTAGCTTATAGTTCCCACAAGCATCATCCTATATTGTTGCTTTTATGTTAGGAATGCTCCGCACAATGGGGGTTTTTGTTATTGAGGTAGATGCAAGGGATGATGGATCAACAGATGAGGTAGGTGTGGGTGTCAAACCTTCATCATTTTTAGGAAATTGGGGTATCTTATAGAACTTGGCCTCAAGATTCTTGTAGTAGTAAAAAGCCTTAGGATCTCCATGGATGGTAATTTCTCTGCCCTTGAAAGGAAACTTTACACATTGATGATAGGTCGAGGCTATAACTTTTAGGGCATGCATCCATGGTTGGCCAAGAAGGATGTTGAATAGAAGATCAAGACCTAGCACTTGGCATGTAGTTTCTACAATGATAGGTCCCACTTGGATGGGTAGTGCAATGATGCCTTGGGATACCCACTCTTGGTCATCATATGATCTGATGGTGGTACTCTTTTCTTTCTCAATAGAATCTTCTTAGTAGCCCAACACCTCCATCTACTAAGACTCTTTTAACCTTGTTCTTATGAATAAAGACCTTGAGGTGTAAAGCATAATTATGAGATGGTTGTGATGGTAGGTCTTGTTCTAAGAAAGTGAGAAGGTGATCGGTAATATGTCCTAAAATAGCTTGAAATTGATCTATATCAATATCCTCAAGGACAAATGACTCTAATAAAGCTTTCTCCAAGATTTCCCTATGTGTGGGGGATAACCTTAACAGTTATAAGATTGATATCTATGCGGGGGTTTTCTTAAGCTGATTTAGGAGATTATACTTTTTGGGATTGGATGTTGGAAAAGTAGGTTGTGCCCTAGACTAAGATGGGACTCCTTGGATAGTGACCTTTCAATGTCGTGTGGTGACTCCACATTATGCACTAGGTCCTTTGATGGTGATGATAGTGATGACACTATCACAGGAAGTGACCACGTTTGAATAGCTATGCTACACATTAGTGTAATCCTTAGATTTTCCGTTGATGTTCCCTTTATTATGATCTGGCTTAGGGTTCTTCTATATCTTAAGATCTCGATTCCCAACTGGTACTTCAATATATATGGTGTCATTTTATATTAGATCTTGGATGATATTCTTGAGTCTCATGCAATTTGTCATTTTATGTCCTTTGATTTTGTGAAAGTCACAGAGATCGTTCTCGTTGTACCAAGATGGTTTCTCTTATGACTCTTGGTAGTTTTCAAAGTTAGGAAGTGTTATTAGATTTGACTTACCAAATTTTTCATGATGGTTTCAATTGGTTCAGATAACTATGTGTACTTGCATTTGGGATAGTTGTTCTTGTTGGTAGTTCACCTTTGTTGCATGTCGGTGTTATTGATTTGATTGTTCAAAGGGGGTGTTATTTGTTGCATAGTTGGTTGAATGTTAGCAACTTGATTTTTGTTTGGCCTAGGAGCACTTAGGACCACCTTAGCATCCACCACACCATTATTTGTCACATTTTTTTTTAGCCCAAACACAAGGCTTGTCATTTGAACTGGTTGATGGATGGTTGTAAGCTTGATTATTTCCTTGTGAGATTAGAGCTTGTTCGATGTTAACGGATCTAGGGACAAGCTCATCATAAGATGTGATGCACTGCATTTTTAAGTGTAAAGATAGATCAGGATCCAAATTTTCTATGACGATTCCCACTTGTTTTTCATCAAGAAGGGTCCACTTGCTCTTACTAGCTTTTTGTCTCCATCATTGCAAGAAATTGGTGAATGATTCTCCTTTGGTTTGTTTGAGAGTGTACAACTCTTCTAGACTAACATCCATGTCGATATTAAAGGAGAAGTGATTGATGAATTTATCAGTGATTTATTGAAAAGTTTTTATGCTGGGAGATAGATGAGAAAACCAATCCATTGTAGGACCTGCTAAAATTCGAGGGAAGAGACACATTAAATAGGAATCATTGTAGGCCACCTCCATACACATGACATTGATTCTTTGACATGGTCAACACAACTTCCTCTCCCTTTGTATTTATCAAATTTGGGGATTTCAAATATGGGAGGGAATGGCACCATTGAGATGTTTCAGTCAAATGGATAAGGACATAGATTATGTGTATGGGGGTTCTTGGTCTTTCCCATTCAAAGGTCCTACATTTCTTGGGATAGTGCCTTAAATTGTGATGCTAGATCATCCTGTGGGTTTGGTAGAGGAACATATGGTGGGATGATGGGTGAGTTGTATATGGGATTCTAATATGATGATGTGTTATATGGGGTGTATGGTGGCATGAGGTTATGTGAAGGTGATTGAGGTGTTGATGTATATGTTCCTAATACGTTTGTATTGATGATGTTTTGTTGAGGATTATAGTAGGAACCTTGCTATTGTTGGTGCTAATGTTTGGCATACTATTGAGCTACTAAGGCTTGTTGTTGTTGTGCTACAAGGGCTTGTTGTTGGGCCTGATGTTGTTGTTAAGCCACTAGGACTTGTTATTGGGCTTGATGTTGTTGCTACACCGTGAGGGCTTATTATTGGGCTTGATGTTGTTGATATGCTATTAAGGATGCTTGATAGGCTTCTTGTTGTTGTTGTGCTACTAAGGATGCTTGATAAGCTTCTTGTTGTTGTGCGGCTAAGGTTGATTGTTGTTGTTGTGTGGCTAAGGATGCTCGTTGTTGTTACTATTGTTTGATAGCTTGTTGATAAGCTTGTTGTGCTTGCTGGAAGGCTAAGGTATGAGTTGGCAATGTAGGACTAGTTGGTTGTTGGGACACTTGTGATGGATTGTGAGTGTTGATGATTTAGATGGGTTGTGAGTTGGTGATGAGAGGTTGGGAGTTCCCTTGGTTTAACATTACTTGTAAGATGGTGGATTGAGGTGGAGGAATGCAAGTTTGAGGTCCCATTTGATTTTGCATAATGAAGGGGACCGTGGGGAAAAATGAGGATGGTCATTAGATTTTGCAATGGTAATGACATACAAGGACCTTGAGTCCATTGATTGAAAAGGTTCCCTTGTACAATGTCATGAGGATTTCCTTGTGCTAGAGATGTAGACATAGGATTACTTGTGTTGATGAGATTTGTTATTGAAGGATTGTTTTGAGATGGGTTGATGATAGATGGGATGGATGTTTTTTGTGACACCAATGGTATAGATGAACCCATGGGAGGATTGGGTAAAGATGTCCCCATTTGCATTGAGGGTTGACTCTATGATATAGTATTGACACACGCTTGCGTACTATCTTGAGATACTTGGTCCATACTACTTTGTGTGATGGTAGGCACACTTGTGGTACTCATGGGTATGGATGAAGAGGGGTGTCCTCGATATGTGGAGGTTGTGGTGGAATAATGAAGGTCAAGAGGTTTATATAGCTGCTTGGGATTTTCGGGGATGGGAGGAACACCAAAGGTAGGTGTCCAAGTGGTTGTTGGAGGTGGAGGATTGGTATCAAGGGTACCCACAAGTGTATTGCTTTCAAATGGAAGGGTTAGACCAAAGTCCTTAGTAAGGCCAACTGCAAGACTAGGAGTGGATGTTTGATTTATCCCTTATGATGGATTTGTGAAGCCTTGTGCCAAATTTTGTGTAACAAATGATGGGGAAATAGGAGCTATGTTTTAAAAGGCTTGATGTTCCATGATTTCCTCCCTGGTAAGCTCAAAGGGATTGTTTGTGATGTCTTCCATCTCATATGGTCCTATCGGAGATGATGGTTGTTGTGATGGGGTGACTTGACTTCTTGGATCAAATTCTAGAGGATTTGGATCACTTGAGGTAAATGTAACTTTGGTTTTCTCCATAACTCTCCTATATTGTGATCTCATCTTAACCATAAATTTTGGGTCACTTATGGGAGAGTTGTGTTGAGATTTATAATGTTTGAACTCTCTAGTCGACTCAAATCTAGGTAAAAGGGATGCTTTAAGTCTTTTTGGAGCAATGATGATAATGGGGGATAAAAAAATGGATGATATGGAAAGTGATCTTTGCAATCGTTTTGGGATAACACTTTTGACTTGAGTTTGATGTTTTGATGTTAGGATAAAGGATGTTTATGAACTTGAGAATATTTAGGGTAGACTCATGACCTTCAAGATAAACTAGTCCAAAGATGATAACTAACCTAACTAGGTGCATGGAAAGGATACATTTCACATATAGCATAGCTAAGTTAGGGGTTGGTTTAATAGATGTTGAAGTCAAAAAGTGTTGGTCTATTTGAAAGTTTTGCAAAGTTCAGTGAAGTGAAGGATGAAATTTGATGAAGGGGTGGATGAAATGTTTGTCCAATGTTGACTTAGAATGAACCTTTGTTTTCCAATACCAAGGTGGTGAGAATGATGCTAGACCTCTAAAATGTTCAAATCCTAAAGACCCAATGTTGACTTAGATGAGAGGATAGATGGGGATGTTTAAACTTGTTCAATTCCTCCTAGCTCAAGCATAATAGTTTCTTAACAAGAGGTTACAATTGCGATAAAATATTACAACCCACTTCCTGCCAAACTTTGAATTACGATGTCTATGTCTGTAATGACGGGATGCAGGTCTTCTTTTATGGATTTTGATTGTGTGAGAGATCATTCAGAGAAGCTCCATATCATGAAAAAGACCAGGGTTTTGACTCCAAAAGAATGCATATAATTCTAGACAATTTATTGAAGTGTGTCTATAAAATTTTGCTACCAACTTGTCTCTATTCTTGTGAAGTGCTAGAAGGTGTTTCTTGAGAGATTTTGGTTTAAGATGTCTGAGTTTAAAATGATGACCTGTAGACCTTATTGGGGATTTTTATTTTGTGTGATATTATTAAAAAATAAGAAGATATTTATTACCATGCGGGGGTGGTAATATGGGCCTTCTAGCCAAAATATTAACTCTTCATTCTTCTTTATCTAAGATGGTTGCAACAATTCTCCACTGGCTGGATGTTTCCTTGGTTTCAAAAGTGAAGATTCTCAAACTACTAATGATATCCATTTATTCTCTCTTAATGAATTCAAAGTTTAGTTGAATGATAGCACCTATAAGGTCGGGTTATTGAACGGGAGCGATTGGTCTCCAAGTGGTCATGTGGGATTCAATTGTGTCAAGTTTATCTTGCTTAAGTGAATTGATTTTACAAACACTCATCTTGATTATGTTTCCAAACTAAATGTTTATGTCCAAAACATCATAACTTACACAATATCCATTTTTTGAAAATCATGAGGTTGAAGCCATAATTGCCTTTGTTGTCTTTGGAAAATATGGATTGAGATTAAGCCAAGATATTTAGAAATCGCTAAGGATAGAAATCCTTAGGACAAGCAGTAATATCAAGGCTAATTGAATAGTATCCATATTTAAGCCAAAGTGTTTGAAATTTTGAGGAAGATAGTGAATGTTTGTTTTTGTAAAACTGACTCATAATCATTTACAATCCTAGGTTCGAAATGGTTATACTTGTTGAGTCCCCACTTGGATTTCTCCAAACACTAAACAATGTGAATAGTTAGAGATTTGACGACGCTAGCTCCCCTCCACAAGACACACTTTGTGAGACCACAAAATCTCAAAATCCTTAAAATCCAAAGATCAAAAGGGTTTTTATGTTTCTACAATTGAATAGTAAGAATGTGGGGTAGCTACAAAATGATCGTTCTTGCACCAACAAGTATTAAGGATTTTGGATTCTAAACAAAGGTTCGTAATAAGGGCTTCTAGTTTAGGGGATACAATGATAAAATCTATCAAGAGGTCTCCCAACCCTTAGAACAAGGGCTTTACACATCATAAAGATACTAGGGGAGAGCTATCATGTACCTCATCCCATTGATCACAATTTCATTGCAACCACACATTTATATAACAGTTTGGAAGAGCTTGGCTTTAGTTCATTACCGCTTGGGTCATTCTCTCCTTTCAAAGTGGGAAGGTAGGCTCTCTAAAGATAAGGAAGTATGTTCATAGTTCGATCATCTCCGCTCATATGAACAAAGAGAGAGAACACATGCCACACCTTTTTCTCACACTCAGAAAGGGGTTCAATTTTAATCCAAATTGAAAGATGTAGGTGATTTTGCAAAGTGTTAAGGAATGTTTTTGTTTCTCAAGATCGCCAAGTGGTGTGAGAGAATTTCATACACATTTAATAAAAATGTTGTAAATCAAGAAACAACAAACAATTGTAAATTTTAACCCCTCAAAGCAGTGATGAGTTCGTTTTAAGCACCAAATGAAATGTTAAGTTGCCCTGTTCAATTTTAAACCCAAAAGAAGATGATGAAATGAGGGTTCAATTTTAGTCCCATTTGAGCATTTATTTT
Source organism: Sequoiadendron giganteum (assembly GCA_007115665.2). Classification (NCBI taxonomy): domain Eukaryota; kingdom Viridiplantae; phylum Streptophyta; class Pinopsida; order Cupressales; family Cupressaceae; genus Sequoiadendron; species Sequoiadendron giganteum. The sequence goes on from CM021110.1 coordinate 225,087,813, forward strand.
TAACCTGTGTGAGAGGGAGAACGTTAGACCGAAATTCGGATAGAAACATGCTAATCTAAGAATCTAAGCTAAGATTAACATATTAATCTAAGATCTAAACCTACAAATACGAAATGAAACTAAGCTATTCTAACATGCATAAACGAATCTATGATTACAATATTGAATGTACATGAATAACACAGTCTTACCATCCTGTAGTGGAGTGTATTCACCTAATGTTGGGTTGTTTTTATCACTGCGAGGCCTCCAAATTTCATGTGCAAAAGCTTGATGAGTGACTATTTTGGTTGGTTGATCGAAGAAAATGGTAAAGCTCTATTAATGGTTTTCTTGACAACACTTCGTTGCTCAATGTATATTGATTCTCTGATCCTTATTTGTGAGGAAAGGGGTTTGTTATATAGAAGATGTGATTTCAAATGGATGATCAAGATTGTGTTGAAGAATATCTAGATCAATGGTAGAAGTGTGTTGACAGGAATTAAAGATGAGAAATTTTTGCAAAGTTGATTGGACAATTTGGGTGATTAAGAAATAGATTGGCTAGTCAGGGATATGATTGATCAGTTAACAGATTTAGATTGATCAGTTAGGGTCTAGATGGCTTAGTTAGGAATTTCATGGCTTATTTAGGAATGTGATGGCTTAGTTAGGAATTTTGATTGATTAGTTAACAAAATATATTATTAAGTTAACAATTTGGATTGATCAGTTAATAGATTAGATTGCTCAATCAACAATCGTAATTTGCTCGATCAGAAAGTGGGTGAGGAATATGAATTAATTAATTAATTCCTTTTTAGAGTTGAACGTGCAAAATCGAGTTTGACTTTTCCAAACAAAGTTGCATTAGTTTGATTTATTTTTTGATAATTGATTTGAATAGTTTGATTTAATTATTCAAATTTTGGAGGGAAAGTGTCGTAATTAAATTATTATTTAATAATTTATTCCACTCAGGGGAACAAGGTGATTTAGTGACGTAATTAAATAATTGGCATTATTTAATCAATAGAGGAATTAGGGTTTTCAAGAGCTTATTAAACAAATAAAATTTATTTAATTGTCTGAAATGATGAAAAAGTAAATTAATTAAATAATGTATTATTCAATTAATAGAGGAACTAGGGTTTTTTATGTCTTTTTGACGTGGTGCGATGTGGGAATGTTGCGGTATGATTTTGAGATGATTCGAGACGTTAAGGGATAATTTTGAGATGTTTCAAGGTGATTTCGAGATATTATGAGATGTTCTAAGACAAATCCGAGTCATGGTGAGATGTCACGGGATGATTTTGAGTCATTTCGAGATGTTATGGGATGATTTTGAGTCATTTTGAGATGTTACGGGATGATTTTGATTCATTCTGAGATGTTACGAGATGATTTCGAGATGTTCTAGGATGATTCTGACTCATTCTGAGATGTTTCAGGACAATTTTGAGTCATTCCAAGATATTACGAGATAATTTTGAGTCATTTAGAGATGTTATGGGATGTTGTTTGATGTTGTTTGAGGTTGTTCGATGCTGTTTGATGTTGTTTGATGTTGTTTAGTGTTGTTCAATGTTGTTCGGGGTGTGTGATAGGTGTCAAGTCAATTTTACATGTCTACATTTTGCCCCTCTTTGATACAAAGTACTGGTTGCTTAGTTTCAAAGATCCTATTTTTAAGATCAATTTTTTTGAAAAAAATTATGCCCCACTATGTTTGATGAGTGACTATTTTGGTTGGTTGATCAAAGACAATGGTGAAGCTCTATCAATGGTGTTCTTGACAACACTTCGTTGCTCAATGTATGTTGATTCTCTGATCCTTATTTTTGAGGAAAGAGGTTTGTTATATAGAAAATGTGATTTGAAATGGACGATCAAAATCATGTTGAAGAATATCCAGATCAACGGTCGAAGTGTGTTGAGAGGGATTAGACATGAGAAAATTGTGCAAAGTTGATTGCCCAATTTGGCTGATTGAGAAATAGATCGGCTAGTTAGGGATGTGATTGATCAATTAACATACTTAGATTGATCAATCAGAGTCTAGATGGCTTAGTTAGGAATGTGATGGCTTAGTTAAGAATTGTGATTGATTTGTTAACAAAATAGATTGTTCAGTTAACAATTTGGATTGATCAGTTAATAGATTAGATTGCTCAGTCAGTAATCATAATTTTCTCAATCAAAAAGTGGGTTAGGAATATTAATTAATTCCTTTTTGGAGTTGAACGTGCAAAATCAAGTTTGACTTTTGTAAACAAAGTTGCATTAGTTTGATTTGATTTTTGATAATTGATTTGAATAGTTTGATTTAATTATTCAAATTTTGGAGGGAAAGTCTCATAATTAAATTATTATTTAATAATTTAATCCACTTAGGGGAATAAGGTGATTTAGTGACGCAATTAAATAATTGATATTATTTAATCAATAGAGGAATTAGGGTTTTTCAGGAGTTTATTAAACAAATGAAATTTATTTAATTTGTCTGAAATGATGAAAAAGTAAATTAATTAAATAATGTTGTATTATTCAATTAATAGAGGAATTAGGGTTTTGATGTGATGTGAAGTGGGAACATTACGGTATGATTTTGAGATGATCTGAGACATTATAGGATAATTCTGATATGTTTTGGGATGATTATGAGATATTATGAGATGTTTTGAAACAAATCTAAGTCATTCTGAGATGTTATGAGATGATTTTGAGATGTTACAAGATGATTCTGAGTTGTTTTGAGATGTTACAGGATGATTCTGAGTTATTCTGAGATGTTATGGGATTATTTTGAGATGTTATAAGATGATTCTAAGTCATTCTAACATATTACGGGATGATTCTGAGTCATTCCAAGATGTTAAGGGATGTTGTTTGATATTGTTTGATGCTATTTGAGGCTATTCGATGCTATTAGATATTGTTTGATGTTGTTCGGTGTTGTTCAATGCAGTTCGGGGTGTGTGATAGGTGTCAAGTCAATTTTACATGTTTACATTTTGCCCCTCTTTGATACAAACTACTGGTTGCTTTGTTTCAAAGATTTTATTTTTAAGATCAAATTTTTTGAAAAACAATTATGCCCCACTATGCTTGATGAGTGACTTTTTTGGTTGGTTGATCAAATAAAATGGTGAAGCTCTATCAATGGTGTTTTTGACAACACTTTGTTGCTCATTGTATCTTGATTCTTTGATCCTTATTTGTGAGGAAAGGGGTTTTTTATATAGAAGATGTGATTTGAAATGGATGATAAAGATCGTATTGAAGAATATCCAGATCAACAATTGGAGTGTGTTGAGAGGAATTAGACATGAGAACATTATGCAAAGTTGATTGCAAAATTTGGGTGATTGAGAAATATATTGGCTAGTCAGGGATGTGATTGATTAGTTAACAGATTTAGATTGATCAGTTTGGGTCTAGATGGCTTAGTTAGGAATTGTGATTGATTAGTTAACAAAATAGATTATTCAGTTACAATTTGGATTGATTAGTTAACAAATTAGATTGCTCAATCAACAATCATAATTTGCTCAATCAGAAAGTGGGTGAGGAATATGAATTAATTCCTTTTTGGAGTTGAACGTGCAAAATCAAGTTTAACTTTTGCAAACAAAGTTGCATTATTTTGATTTGATTTTTGATAATTGATTTGAATAGTTTGATTTAATTATTCAAATTTTGGAGGGAAAGTGTCGTAATTAAATTATTATTTAATAATTTAATCCACTTAGGGGAATAAGGTGATTTAGTGACGTAATTAAATAATTGACATTATTTAATCAATAAAGGAATTAGGATTTTGAGGAGTTTATTAAATAAATTAAATTTATTTAATTTGTTCAAAAAGATGAAAAAGTAAATTAATTAAATAATGTTGTATTATTCAATTAATAGAAGAATTAGGGTTTTTGATGTCATTTTGATGTGTTGCAATGTGAGAATGTTATGGTATGATTTTGAGATGATCCAAGACATTATGAGATAATTTTGAGATCTTTCGGGTTGATTCTGAGATATTATGAGACGTTCCAAGACAAATTTGAGTCATTCTGAGATGTTATAGGATGATTTCAAGTTATTTTGAGATGTTATGGGATGATTTCATGTCATTCCAAGATGTTACAAGATGATTCTGAGTCATTCTGAGATGTTACGGGATGATTTTGAGTCATTCCAAGATATTACAAGATGATTTTGAGTCATTCTGAGATGTTACGGGATGCTATTAGATATTGTTTGATGTTTGATGATGTTTGATGTTGTTCGGGGTATGTGATAGGTGTCAAGTCAATTTTACATGTCTACATTTTCCCCCTCTTTGTTAAAAAGTATTGGTTGCTTTGTTTCAAAGATTCTATTTTTTAGATCAAGTTTTTTGAAAAAAATTTATGCCCCACTATGCTTGATGAGTGACTATTTTGGTTGGTTGATCGAAGACAATGGTGAAGCTCTATCAATGGTGTTCTTGACAATACTTCATTGCTCAATATATGTTGATTCTTTGATCCATATTTGTGAGGAAAGGGGTTTGTTATATAGAAGATGTGATTTGAAATGGACGATCAAGATCATGTTGAAGAATATCTAGATCAACGGTTAGAGTGTGTTGAGAGGAATTAGACATGAGAAAATTGTGCAAAGTTGATTGGACAATTTGGGTGATTGAGAAATAGATTGGCTAGTCAAGGATGTGATTGATCAATTAACAAATTTAGATTGATTAGTCAAGGTCTAGATGGCTTAGTTAGGAATTTGACGACTTAGTTAGGAATATGATGGCTTAGTTAGGAATTATGATTGATTAGTTAACAAAATATAATGTTCAATTAACAATTTGGATTGATCAATTAATAGATTAGATTGCCCAGTCAGCAATCGTAATTTTCTCAATCGAAAAGTGGGTGAGGAATATGAATTAATTGATTTAATTAATTAATTACTTTTTGGAGTTGAACGTGCAAAATCAAGTTTGACTTTTGCAAACAAATTTGCATTAGTTTGATTTGATTTTTGATAATTGATTTGAATAGTTTGATTTAATTATTCAAATTTTGGAGGGAAAGTGTCGTAATTAAATTATTATTTAATAATTTAATCCACTTAGGGGAATAAGGTGATTTAGTGACGTAATGAAATAATTAGAATTATTTAATCAAAAGAGGAATTAGGGTTTTCATGAGTTTATTGAATAAATGAAATTTATTTAATTTGTCTGAAATGATGAAAAAGTAAATTAATTAAATAATGTATTATTCAATTAATAGAGGAATTGATGTCGTTTTGATGTGGTGTGATGTGGGAACATTGTAGTATGATTATGAGATGATCCAAGACATTATAGGATAATTCCAAGATGTTCTTAGGTGATTCTAAGATATTATGAGATGTTTCGAGACAAATCTAAGTCATTTCAAGATGTTACGGGATGATTTTGAGTCATTCTGAGATGTTATGGGGTGATTTTGAGTTATTTCAAGATGTTACAAGATCATTTTGAGTCATTTCGAGATGTTACGGGATCATTTTGAGTCATTCTAGGATGTTAAGGGATGATTTTGAGTCAGTCCAAGATATTACGGGATGATTCTGAGTCATTCTGAGATGTTACGAGATGTTGTTTGATATTGTTTGATGCTATTTGAGACTGTTTGATGTTGTTTGATGTTCAGTGTTGTTCAATATTGTTCGGGGTGTGTGATAGGTGTCAAGTCAATTTTAGAAGTCTACATTTTGCTCCTCTTTGATACAAAGTACTTGTTGCTTTGTTTCAAAGATTCTATTTTTAAGATCAAGTTTTTTGAAAAAAATTTACGTCCCACTATGCTTGATGAGTGACTGTTTTGGTTGGTTGATCAAAGACAAGGGTGTTCTTGATAGCACTTCATTGTTCAATGTATTTTGATTCTTTGATCCTTATTTGTGAGAAAAGGGGTTTGTTATATAGAAGATGTGATTTGAAATGGACGATCAAGATCATGTTGAAGAATATCCAGATTAATGGTCGGAGTGTGTTGAGAGGAATTGGACATGAGAAAATTATGCAAAGTTGATTGCACAATTTGGGTGATTGAGAAATATATTGGCTATTCAGGGATGTGATTATTAGTTAACAAATTTAGATTGATCAGTTAGGGTCTAGATGGCTTAGTTAGGAATTGTGATTGATTAGTTAGCAAAATAGATTGTTCAGTTAACAATTTGGATTGATCAATTAACAGATTAGATTTCTCAATCAACAATCATAATTTGCTCAATCAGAAAGTGGGTGAGGAATAATTTGATTTAATTAATTAATTCCTTTTTGGATTTGAATGTGAAAAATCAAGTTTGACTTTTGCAAAAACAAAGTTGCATTAGTTTGATTTGATTTTTGATAATTGATTTGAATAGTTTGATTTAATTATTCAAATTTTGGAGGGAAAGTGTCGTAATTAAATTATTATTTATTAATTTAATCCACTTAGGGGAATAAGGTGATTTAGTGACGTAATTAAATAATTGGCGTTATTTAATCAATAGAGGAATTAGGGTTTTCAAGATTTTATTAAACAAATGAAATTTATTTAATTTGTGTGAAATGATGAAAAAGTAAATTAATTAAATAATGTTGTATTTTTCAATTAATAGAGGAATTAGGGTTTTTTATGTCATTTTGATGTGGTACTATGTGGGAATGTTGCAATATGATTCTGAGATGATTTGAGATATTACGGGATAATTCTCAGATGTTCTGGGGTGATTCCGAGATATTATGAGATGTTTCAAGACAAATCTGAGTCATTCTTAGATTTACGGGATGATTCCGAGTCATTCTGAAATGTTACAGGATGATTCAATGTTATTTTGAGATGTTACAAGATGATTTGTAGTCATTTTGAGATGTTACGAGATGATTTTGTGTCATTCTGAGATGTTACGGGATGATTTGGAGTCATTCCAAGATATTACAGGATAATTCTGAGTCATTCTAAGATGTTACAAGATGTTTGATATTGTTTGAGGTTGTTCGATGTTGTTCAATGTTGTTTGATGTTATTCGGTGTTGTTCGAAACTGTTCGGGGTGTGTGATAGGTGTCAAGTCAATTTTATATGTCTACATTTTGCCCCTCTTTGATACAAAGTATTGGTTGCTTTGTTTCAAAGATTATATTTTTAAGATCAAGTTCTTTGAAAAAAAAAAAATGCCCCACTATGCCTCAACATTCAATAGAATGGTGGTAGGAATCTATGTTGCCCCCTCGAGAGGTTCACTAAAAATTTTAAGCTTTGAGGTCAGGCTCTTGACACTATTGTACTATCATTTCAATGTTTTCAGATGAAATGTTATATCAATATGTGCATTATTTCCGTTCTGATGTTTTCTAGATCTTCTAATTTTAAAGTAGGAAGATTCCATCAGTGTAATTAGGGTTTCCTAGATGAAATTAGGGTTTTCTTGAGGTGTTATATAGGTATTTTGTCTTCAAATTGGGTCATTTATGCTTTGTTTCTCTTGCTAATTCTTGTCTCTAGTTTTCACATTTTGTCAATTATTGAGGAAGAATGCCAAGATTCAAGGTTGCCCCACATCGTTTTGAGCTTTTTCGAGAGTATAGACAACCTTCAGGCATCAGTGGCCTAGTATGTACCTCCTGCCTTTTGCTTTTGTCATGTTTTTGTTCTCGTTATGTGTGTGCGATGTCTTATTAGACAATAGTGTTTTTTTTGAGATTCTTATGCAATTGCATCGATTTTGGTGGTTTTGTACTGTGAAAATCGTGCTTTTTTTTTTAAACTACACTATTGTTCTAAAACTGTGCTATTGTTTTATGCCTTTGTTTAGAAACTGTGCTCTTGTTTGAAACTGCACTATTGTTCAAAAACTACGCTATTGTTCTAAACTTGCGCTATTGTTCTAAAATTGCACTATTGTTTTATGCTTTTGTTCATAAACTATGCTACTATTTGAAAACAATGCTTTTGTCTGGTTTTTATTGTGCATTTGTTCCAAAACCTAGAAATTGGCTTCTCCTTTTGTCATTTTCTCTTAGCATTTATTCTAAACCCTAGCATGTGTTTGTTTGTCATCATAAATGTCATTTTTCATCATGCTCATGTTGTTTTGTGTTACTTTGCATGTTTAGAGTGAAACCCTAACATCTTGGTTTATAATGATTTGCAGGTGAGTCTCCAACCATTTGTGATGAGAGAGAAACGTCTCTGTCACTTGTTTGACCCAATTTTTCATTTCAGAGCATTGGAGCAAGACTTCCTTGATGCTATGTGATTACATTATATTTGTTACATGTCTCCAATTAGGACCCATACGACGATGATGACCACTCTTGTGGAGAGGTGGAACTCTGAGATGTCCTCCTTTCATTTGCCTACTAGGGAGGTAACTATTACTCTCAAGGATGTGTGGAGGATCCTTCATCTTCCTATTCACGGTGAGCTTGTTACGTACTAGGTTCGATGAGGTGCCCATGCTATGCAGCGTTTGTTAGGTGTGGCACACTTGGATGTTCATGATCCAGAGGTTGATTTATCCAATTTTTCTGACAATGCAAATCCTATCGTTCTTGTCCTTTGTGGCCTACTATCAGGATTGGTTATTCCAGATAGATGAGGTCAATAGTTTGCGGTGGGTTGGGGTACATTTATTGAGAGCATTCTAGAGCATGGTATGAGATATGTCTGGGGTGTCTATTTTCTTGCTCATCTCTACCATGATATGCACGAGGTGGTGTATCGGGGCAGGAAGTCAATGTTTGTAGGTGTGTCACTTTTGCATGTTTGGGCCTGGGAGCATATTGCAGTGAGACTTTATGCATTACACCTTGCCTGGGGACCTGCATTATTGACACCATGTATTTGATGAGATGCCTAGTTTTGTGTGGAGACCTTATATGAGTTGCGAGGTTTGGCTAGAGGATGTTGATCAACATATGTATTGTTGCCAGACCCGTTGGTTGCTTGGTCATTTGTCATCTGTGATAGAGAGTTATCTACCAGACCAAGTCTGTCACCAGTTTGGAGAGAGATAGGGGTGGGTTCTTGATGCGTATGAGTCTTGTTTTGGTCGGACTTGTCGAGAGGTCCGTGTATGGGGTCTCCAGGTTGATGCAGATATTGTTATTGTTGAGTTTGGAGCACTTTCCCTAGTTGGTTGGGGTTGGTCAGTTGATGTGGTAGATCCGGGTACTATTCATGATTATGAGGAGTGGTGGGAACAACGTAGGCCTTTGAGGTTTATTGATCCTAGAGGTGATCATATTTTGGGCAGAGCAGGCATTATAGGTCATCGTAGGGAGCGACAATGGGCTGAGGTTCTTGCAAAGCAGTTGGATTGAGCTTGACATGATGAGACATAGGATATCTAGGATGAGCGGGTGCCTCCTACTCAGGGTCAGAGACAAGTTTTGAGTCCTCCTCCACTAGCTAGGGATGTTGATATGTTTCTAGCTCAGATGAATTTGGCCAGAGATGCAGAGGTTGCACAGTGATAAGCTGCAGAGGCTTTGGTAGACACTTTGAGGGTTGAGCGAGAGAGTGCAATTGGTAGATGACATGCTATAGAGGCTCAAGTAGTGTTACTAACAGCAAAGAGAGATACTCTCCTGGTAGAGCGAGAGGGTGAGATTGGTAGATGACATGCTATAGAGGCTCAAGTATTGTTACTAACAACAAAGAGAGATACTCTCCAAGCAAAGTGTGATAGTATGCGAGATGAGCGAGATCGGTATCTACAAACATCCACCTATTATCAGACCTTCTATGATGCTATTGTTCCTAGGGCCTCTCGGCATCCACGGTTTGGTGAGCCAAGTGTTGCAAGTGATGGCGGTGGTAGTACAGGTGCAGGTGTAGGTGATCAGTTTGTGAGATAGCTAGATCCTTTTGGTGGTCAGAAATGTTTCATCCATCTTATTACGGTCTCACTATTTTTTTGTACGTGATCTTCATGTTGTTTCATGGTGTAGAGGCATTTTGTAGACATGTGTTATATATATATTGTAGAGAAGGGGGATTCACTACTCATGAGTTCTCTTCACTCAGAGAACCTCACAGGGCGAACTGTCGTAAACTACCTCAAAGAACAACGGTGAGAGTTCTAGAATCAGAAAGAGCAGGTCACAGAGATTCTCTGGACAAACTGACAAGCTCTTAGCCAAAGGACATCATCGTAGGATGCAGACAACAGTGGTGTGCTGGCATCCTCGAGGCGTACTGGCATCTTGTATGGACCAAAGAGTGAGTTTATCATAGAAAATGACAAAGTGACTACTCCCAAGCTGATTGCTAAGAACTTCTAAAAAGTGATAAAGCAACAGAATGTGATAAAGTTGAAATAGACTGAAATAGAAAAGATAAAAACAAGGAGAGAAAGGAGAAGGAAACCCTTACAACCATGTGAATGATGAAGCCTCCAGCTCGTGAATCTCTTCAATATATGGAGAAATTGTTGGGGCTATTTAGGGGTTTGCCTTAGTCAAACCCCCATTTTGGTGTTCCCATCTCCACAGATAGCCAAGAAGATAGATAGATGAACAGAAGTGGATGAAGCATATGGTGAAAGAGAAACCCGCTTCAGAGTAGAACTTGCACCACAAAGTAAGAGTGATAAAAGCAAACACAGCTCAAGGAGGAGAGCCTGTATCAGAAAAGAGGTGATAAAAGCAATCCCCTCTCAAGGAGGAGAACCCATATCATGATATGTAAATGCAATCAATAGGGGATATGAAATCCCAAGATTCTCACAAGCATATGGCAAGGGAGATGGAGTTGCAAGAGCTAAGAGAGCTTGAGAGAGCTTGAAGTTGTTCCAAAAAGCTGTATGGAGTTGTGTGAGAAAAATAACAAGACTAGAAGGAAGCTAGAAGCTGGATAAAGCTAGAGTGAAGCTAGAAGCAGAGAAGAGATTGAAGAAGATGCAAATGAAGTGAAAATATAGCTTTTAATGAAGGAAAAAAACTTCTTGAGCCGTTTTCGAGCGTCCCTAGCTGTTACCACTGACAAAGCTAGTTGAAAAGTGGAAATCATGCATGGAAATGGTCATTTGAAAGTTTAAACGTCACAAGACGCTAGTGTGCCGCATAGACGTCCATGCACCGTGCTAGTGTCTGAACACATCACGCTACAAAATGATGAAAATGGGAAAGGTACAAAGTCCGATGCAAAGCAAACGTACAAAGATAGCTGCGGAAAAGGGGTGTTGAAGCATCCTGAGAAAGGAGAAAGGCTGATGCAAAGGCTAAAATGAGCCTACTCAAGATGCTCAAGGGGTGGATACCAAAGTGGATACAAAGATGTATGTGAAATTGTGAGGGGTGCAATTTTATGACTATAAATACATATATATATATATATATTCATTGGTCTAGTCGTGAACTCGTATATATGTTATGATTTTATATTATCCTATCACACTTGTGTCACTATGGATGATGTATTTATGACATATTCCCCTTTTCACAATGATATATGAGATATACCTTCTTCGATTTAGCCTCATTTTATGTTTATGTGATGGTGATAAATGATGATATACGTTTATGTGTTTTTTTGCTTTTTTGATGTATGAATTTGATGTGGATGAATGAATCATACCTTTTCTCATTTCATGATGTGATGAATGTTTGATAAATGAATGCCCCATACATGATGTTTTAAATTGGTTTATTAGCATCATGATATGTATTGATAACATTTGTGGATGCATAATGGATATGGTATTGATGATGTTCTATGCAGGATGAGTGTTTAATTAGAAGAAATATTGATGATAGATAAAGATATGATGTTAATTAGAAGAAATATGATGTTTAATTAGAATAAATATGATGATGTATAAAATTGTGATGTTAATTAGAAGAAATATGATAATGGATAGTGATTGATGAGTTGATTTTTCTTTGCTTTAGAGACTTCACGATTTGAAAAATGTTGTTTGATCTAGCAAACAGATACGATGCACTAGGGTATGAATTACCGAGGTGAATTTGTATCTATTGCATGGAATTTGACTCTACAAACAAAGAGAATCTTTGTTCATACTAGACATACATAAACTTTGTTTAAAGTATAGGGGGGTTGTGTGATAAACATTTTAGACCAGTCACACAGAGAGGTATAAAACACCTAACATGTAACTATTTCATGAATTGTTTTAATACAACTTCCATACCTAGTAAAGAAAGTATTTGTCATGGTAATATTACAAAAATATCTTACAAACAAAAAATTGAAATGATGCTCAATTGTCCCCATTCCTTCCTCTCTAAATCCTTATGGACATCCTTGAGAGATCCTGGGAATGAGCCACTAAATTAAATTACAAAAATTAAGACCACAAAAAGATAAAAACAAAGTTGCAGTATCACTTGTCATATCTATTTTAGGGTGGGGCTATAATTTGTTGTTGATCATGTCTATTGTAGGAATGGATCCGTTAACACATATCTTAGGATGTTGTTGGGACTTGTTTAAAAAGATAGGTAGTTGATACTTTGGCATTGTTTTCGCCTGTTTATAGTCAACTCTTATGCAATTGTTTTGCTTGAAAGTTCTAGCTTTTGATGTTTGCTTTGTTTGTTTGTTTGTTTTTTCAAAGGATCATTGTGACAATTCGTTTATTATGGGTGAACAACTTATTGTGGATTTTGATGATGGGATGGGTCTTTTTTATTTTCTAAGTTTTATGATGTTATTTTTGTTGTTTTCAAGGGACTAACCTAGGGCCTCGAGGGCTCATCAAAGATAAACCTTTCCTATGTTGTACACATAGAGGCTCGTATTTCGCTTGGTTTGACCTTTTCTATTTTGTGAATGTTTTTTGATTTTGTATATTGTATATGTTTTTGGGATTTTCCATTTTTTGACTAAGTTGAAATAAAGCATGTTGGAAACTTAAGGGGACTAACCTAGGGTCTCGAGGACTAAAAATCCTTGCCTATGTTGTACAAACATAGACCATGCAGTTCAACCGTTTGACTCAAAGCATAAATTGTTTTTGGGTAAACAACATCGATAGCTTGGAGTGATATCCCATTTTTGTATCTAGAGGATATGTTATGGGAAATTTACTTGAACTAGCTATGAGGTTCAAGCAAATGTTGATATCTTAGACTGTTTGAGTGAAGGAATAACCCAACGATATTGTTTTTTTTTTATGTTTTTCACATATTTTTTATTTTGATTGTTTTCTAGTGTTTTTGAGTTTTGTTGTTTTCTGACCATGATTGGATGCTACAAGATCTAATTCATAAATAGATTTGGGAATTTTCCCCCAATAAAATGACTTTCCCTAATCAATGACAAGCCATGGTTGGATACATGATTTATGAAATGGATGTGTGGATACTATAAAAAAAATGTTGATAGATAATGATGCATGTTTTATTCACACGTAGCGCCTTTTTCCCCGGTTTTAACTATGGTACCTATTCTAGGAGTGCCACAAAGTGGTTTTCACTCAAAGAACGTTTTATTTCTCTTTACTATTTTTCTTGCTTTTTTTTTTTTTTTTTGTATTTTTATCTTCTTTTTTCTATTTTTTTGGGATTTTTACCCTTTTGTCTGGGGTATTCTGACGCATTTTATGTATAGAAATTTTTGAGGTGGTTGATGTTCAGTGATTCAGCTAAAGGTTCCCCTTCAGGAGTAGCCAACTGATATGCCCCAAAGCCATAACTTGCTATTATGATGAATGGACCTAACCAGTTAGATTCAAATTCACCCTTGCCGTCTTGATTCAATTGTATCTTTTGATTCTCCTTGAGGAATGAGTCACCAACTTGAAAGTTTCTATCTTTGATTCTCTTGTCATAGATTCGTTTGAGCTGATTCTAATAAACCTGCATATGGTTTAATGCGCTTGAACGCCTTTCATCTAGGAGCTCTAATTCATTCAGTTTGGATACCCTATATTATTCGTTGCTTACCATGCCTTTTAATGAGACTCACAATGATGGGATTTTGACCTGAATAGGTAACACTGCTTCTAATTCATCTAGGAGCTCTAATTCATTTAGTCTAGATACCCTATATTCTTCGTTGCTTACCATGCCTTTTAATGAGACTCATAATGAGGGGATTTTGACCTTAATAGGTAACATTGCTTCTGATCTGTGAACCAAGGAAAAAGGTGTGGCACCATTAGGTGTGTGAATGTTGGTTCGATAAGCCCATAAGGTTGGGTTTAGCTATAAATTCCAATCACGATCAACACCATTGACAGTCTTTTTGAATATCTTCAAGATTGTTTTATTGGATGCCTTTGCCTAATCGTTTCATTGAGGATAGTAGGGCATAGAAAATCTATGTTGGATAGAGAATTTGGAACAAATTTCCTGGACATCCTAATTTTTTAATGGGGTTCCATTGTTTGTGGGATTCCATACCTACAAATAAGATAATTCAAAAATGAATTTTGATATCTATTTGTTGGTGATATAGGTTAATGGAATGGCCTATATCCATTTAGTGATGTATTTTGTTGCGGTAATAATGAATTTATGCCCGTTGGATGAAGCGGGTGATATCTTACCTACCAAGTCTAATCCCCATTGCGAAAAAGGCCATGGTGTTGTGATGGGTCTCAACTCTTGTGCTAGTGCATGAACTGGATCACTGTTGTTGTTGACGTTGTCGACACCTTCTAGAATGTTGAATGCAGTCTTGCTCCATGGAAGGACAATAGTATCCCGCCTTGAGTAGCTTCTAGACTAAGTTAGATCCGCTAGAGTGGGATCCACAAATACCTTTACGGACCTCTTGTAAGGTTGTTTGTACTTCTTATATGTTAAGGCACTAGAGTAACATACCATCTAGGCTACGATGTTACAGGTTTTCTCCTAAGATCATAAAACGAGAGGTTCTATGGGTGAAGGTTTTCTTCTAAGTAGTCGTTAAGTCAAGTAGTATGATACCATTCTGGATATAGTCAAAAGTATCTTCGTACCATGGGGAGTTAGGACCAACAATAACACATACCATTTTAGGATGTTCAATGTTGGCACTAGTAGTTGTTCCACGAGGAATTCATATTTAGGTACATTATGAGGAATATCAAGTAGCAAGCCTATCATTGTCATTGCATCAACAACTCTATTATTAATCTAAGGAACCTGTTCAAAGGTTATTTTGATGAAGTACTCCTTGAAGTTGTCCACCATCCTTTTGTATGGTAGAATTTTTTCATCTTTTGTTTGGTATTTGGCATTCACATTTTTTATTACTAGCTGAGAGTCTCCAAAGACATGTAGCTCTTTTATTCTCCATTTGATCGCCATTTTGAGTCCTATGATAAGAGATTCATACTTTGAGATGTTGTTTGTGCAGGGGAATGCAATCTTATAGCCCTTGGGTATACTATCTCCCTATGGTGTGATAAATAAAATGCCTGCTCTAGAACCATGTTGAGTATGGGACCCATCAAAGTATAGTGTCCATTGGCCTGACTATTTTGTCATCAAGACACTCTCATCTAGAAAATACACTATGAGAGGTTTTTGATCATCTATGGGTGCTTTGGCCAGTTGGTCTGCTATGACTTGTCCCTTTATATCTCTCTTGTCTATGCATTCTATATCAAATTCACTTAGGATCATCACCCATTTGGCTATTCGACTTGTTAAGGCTGCTTTTGCTAGTAAATATTTGAGTGGGCCCACCTTCGAAATTAGTTTCACTTTTCTATTTAAGATGTAATATCTCAACTTCTGTGTTAAAAACATGACTAAGAGATAAGCTCTTTCAATGGGTGAGTAGTTCAGTTCATAGCCCACCAGTGTTTTGCTGATATAGTAGACTACCCTTTCTTTATTGTTATCATCTAGCTATGTCAGGAGAGCTCCCAATGTTTCTTGTGTGGTAGACACATAAAGTACCATCTCCTTTTCTGGAATTGGTGGCATGAGTATAGGAGGAGTAAGTAGATACTCCTTGACTTGATGAAATCCTTGGTCACATCTCCCATCCCATTTGAAGGTGACGTCTTTGTGTAGGAGATGAGTGAAAGGGTGGCACTTGTCTGCCAGTTGTGCGATGAATGACCTAATTGATTGTAGCTTTCCTTGTAGGCTCCTCAACCATTTGAGTGCCTTTGGAGGAGGCATCTTTATTATAGATTTAACCTTGGCAGGATCCACCTCTATCCCTCTTGTTGACACTATGTACCCTAATAGCTTTCCAAATGTTACTCTGAACACACGTTTCTTAGGGTTGAGTCTCATATTGTACTATTCCAATTGATCAAATACCCTTGCTAGATTTGTCAAGTGATCTGCCCTTTTGATTGACTTTGCTAGGATGTCATCCACATAGTCCTCCATGATTGTGTGTATCATGTCATGGAATACGGTCATCATCACTCTTTGATAGGTTGCTCCTGCATTCTTTAGACCAAAAGGCATTACATTCCAACAAAAAGTTCCCCAAGCACAAGTGAATGTTGTTTTGTGTTGATCATCTAGAGAGATATTTATCTCATTGTATCGAGAGAAACCATCCATCAATGACAACATCTCATGCCCTATTGTTAGATCTACAATCATGTCAATGCTTAGCAATGAAGAGTCATCTTTTGGACAGGCCTTGTTCAAGTCTCTGAAGTATGTACATATCTATATGCCCCCATTAGGTTTGGACACTGGTACTAGATTTGATATCCATTGTGGATAGTCGATGGGTCTGATGAAACCCACATCTAGTAGCTTCTTTAGTTCTACCTTTACCAGTAATGCTATCTGAGGATGCATTTTTCTAAGTTTCTACTTGATAGGATTTGCTCCAGGGATGACAGGTAGATGATGCACCACTAATTCTAGATCTAGTCCGGGCATGCCAACATACGTCCAAGCAAAGTTTACCTTTCTCTCATTGATTAATGCTGTGAAATTTGCTTTCTCCTTAGAATCAAGTGATGTTACATGGTATGTTATCTTTGGGTCCTTTGTTGTACCAACATTTATGGATTATATATCTTCTCCAAGGAGTGTTGATCTTTCTTGATATTCTGATATGGGGAGATTGAATCCTCCATCTTCGGGTGCCTCTAGGAGGTTTTCACCTTTGGATGTGTCCTTTATTTTTCTCGTTTTTGGATCTGATAGAGCAACATTTTGGTTTTCCCCAGGGGATCATATCTTTATGTTTTTTCTTTCATTTTTGTGACTAGAAGATTCAATCTCTCCACCAAAGTATGCCTCATGTTCTAGTTCCATGATGAACCCTGCTTTGTGATCTCCTACTGGTATGTTTGTTCAAAGTCCCATGAACTCTGCGATTGCCTCATTATTCTGGAACTGATCGAGAACAAGTGTATGTTGTTGTTCATCCCAATCTATGAGTTGTGGGTAACAGAGTGGGAACTATCATCTTGGTCAATGTGGCTCTGGTGTCTTTTTCCCACTGGGTATCTAGGTCATCATTACTAGAGTCAAGGGAATCATATCCTATGATGAAGGAAGGAGAATCCCATTCGTATTCATTAGAGTTCATTTATGAATGGTAATAAATGTTGGGAATGATTTCCATGTACTGGAGAGGGAACCTATCAATTCTAAAGTTGTCAAATAAGTCTTCAACGGGTAATTCATTGTCCATGACATGGTAGATATGTAGTGCCTTAAAGTTAGCAGAAGTTTCTCATTTCTTCCAAGAGGTTCATCCAATTTTTGGAATGACCACATCTTTTGGTTTATAACCTAGCCCCATATTCTTCTATCTTCATTCCACTGTGATAGGCTTTGATCAGATTTGTGTGTGTAGCCCAAGGCCACCTGTCCCATTGTATCCCACTTGTTTAAATAATTGACAACCTCTAGTGTTAGGATCAATTAAAATAGGTTGTGGCTTTTTGGGTTCTATTTGGTCCTCCTTATAGATCATAGATGAAAGGTTCTCCTCAAATATTTCTTTATATTTCATGTCTCCCCATCTAGTAAATATAGTGGGTTTTTCTATCATTTGTACTATCTTGATCTCTTTTGGACCTCCATATACTCTGGGTGTTGGTGGAAGCATGTCACTGCAAAATGCTTGGTTAAAATGGTAATTCTCATTACCCTTGTCAAGTACTTGAATCTAGGCTTCTATTTTTGGTTGCTCACTCGATGTGTTCTTAGTGGAGGTTGATGGAAGAATGGAAGGGTTGACATAAGAAAAGGAATGGAAGGCTATATCATTGCTAGGCACACATTGGATTTTATTGTACTTCTCCTCGAACTTTGCACAAAAATGGAAAGGTTCAAGATCGACATATAGTGTTACTTCCTTTCCTTCATGGGGTAACTTTAGACATTGATGGAAAGTGGAAGGGACTGCTTGTAATGTGTCAATCCAAGGGCATCCCAAGAGTAGGTTGTATGGCAACTTAAGATCCAGTACTTGACAAGTATTTTTTGTTATAGCCGGTCCTATCTGCACTGGCAACCTGACTATTCCTTCAAAATTTATCTCCAAGTCATCATAAGCCCTTATGGTGATACTCTTGCCTTTATCAATCACATCATGAAAATACCCCAACTATTTTATGAATTTTAAGGTACAAATGATTATCTATCAATACTCTTTTAACCATGGTCTTATGAACACCAACCTCTATGTATAGAGCTTGATTGTGGAATGTTCTTTGTGGTAAATCTTTCTCTGAAAAGACTAAGTGATTACTTGCAGTGATTTTTCCAACCATGGCTTGGAACTAACTGGGATCGAGGTCATTAGGGACTGACATTTCCAATGCTTTTTCAAATATTTCCCTATGTGTAGGTGATAGTTTTAATAATTCTAAGATTGAGATGAGGGCAGGTGTATTATTTAACTATTCCACAATGTTGTAATCACTTGGTGACTTGATTGTGGGTTTGGGAATTACTCCTTGTATTGTAACTCTTTCGTGATGAGTAGTTACGTTGTAATTGTCATCTCCTCCTTGTATCGTTACCACATTTTCCCTATTGTCATCAACTTGTCAGAGGGTTCCTAAAATTGTGTCACCATATGTATAATTAGCATTATGGTACTCTTGTCGCTTTCCTTTATTGTTCCTCTTAGTGTGGTTTGGGATTGGGTTTGAGTATATTTGTAGGTCCTTTTTTCTGAGTCGATGATCAATGTCTACTTCCCCTCTGTTTATTAAGTCCTGAATAATATATTTGAGGCACATGCAATTGTTAGTCGTATGTCCTTTGATCATATGGAAATCACACGTCATTTTCATTGTACCATGGTGTCTTAAAGCTATCTTCCTCATAATTTGGGTTGTGATTTGTTTTAATGAGGTTCTATTGTACTAGTTTGCGCATAAATGTTTCAAATGACTCACCCAATACTAGGTTGATCATATTGCCTTTGTTGCCCTCCCTAGTTTGTCTATTGATTTTACAACCTGATTGTTCTTGGGATAGGTTATTTGGTTACTTTTTGTGTTGTTTGGACCATAGCTTGTTTGTGCCACCTATGGTTTGTGTTGATTTGTGTTATGTGTGTTCCATACTACTCTAGCATCTACCACTCCATCGTTTGTAACGTTCTTGTTTTTAGCCTAGACTTTGGGTTTCTAATTTGAACTAGAGGGACTATATTTTGAGTTGTTTGTTGTTAAGGCTCCTCTTTCTATGAGTTCTCTTTCAATATGTAATCCTTTTTTTATTATTTCTTCAAAGTCTATAGGAAATAACATAGTGAGCTGGTAGTTTATTTTGGGCAAGACATTCGTGATGAAAATATCCACCAACTCCTTGTTTGGAATGGGCCATTTGCACTGACTTGCTTTATGTCTCCATATTTGTAGGTAGGAGGTGAAGGACTCTCCTGGGTTCTATTTGATTTTGGATAGACTCGTGATGGTTACATCTTGTTCTATATTAAATGAGAAGTGGGTTATAAATTTGCTAGATAGCTCATCAAAAGTTATGATTCTGGGTTGTAGACGGGTGAGCCACTCCGTAGCATGACCTGCAAGGTTGTATGGAAAGAGCCTCATGAGATAGGCATCATTTTTATGTACCTCCGTACATGATACCAAGAATTCTCATACATGCTCTAATAGATCTCCTACTGCTTTGTACTTTCTTTCAAATCTAGGTATCTCAAAGTATTTTGGAAAGGGTAGGTCACGATGGAACGATCAAATGGGAACAAACAAGTTTCCTGCAGAGTGTAGGTCTTCTTTTGTTTTCCTATCTGCATATCTACTAGTTGTTGGGTGACAACATCTACCCTTAGTTCAATCTCTATTTTTGGTACATGTGTTTGTAAACCTTGTGTGTAATAACCTTGATGCCCTACTAGTTTTTGGTCATAGATAGGGTATTATGAAGGTATAGGACCTCGATAGCCATATGGGATATAAGGAGGGTTAATTCCTTGTTGTGCATAAGGAGGGTTAACTCATTGTTGTTAGGGTGGAACATACGAAAGGTGCATTGGTGGGACACCTTATTGTTGGGATGACTGATTGAGGGCGCTCTATGGCACACCCTGTTGGGTAGGACTAAACTAAAGGTTACCCTGATGATGCGTTGGTGGGACACCTTGTTGTTGGGATGATTGATTGAGGGTGCTCTATGGCACACCTTGTTGGGTAGGACTAAACTGAAGGTTGCCTTGATGATGCGTTGGCAGGACACCTTGTTGTTGGGATGATTGATTGAGAGCTCTCTATGGCACACCCTATTGGGTAGGACTAAAATGAAGGTTACCTTCATGATGTGTTGGTGGGATACCTTGTTGATAGTATTGATTATTCGAAAGGGGATCTTGTCTTCCACCCTGTTGAAGGTATTGAATGTTCAGAGGGGGACCCCTGTGTTCCACCCTATTGATGGCACTGATTGTTCTAGGAAGGGTCAATGTTTGATGTATTATGAGGTATATATTGTCCAAGAGGTGGATGGTTATTTTGAGGTTCATATTGAGATGGACCCCCTTGGTACATTTGTTCCACTGCTACTTGTTCAACTTGAGTTGGTTTTCTAAACAAGGGGTTCTCTTTGGAGAGCACGAGTGGCGTATTTGGCATCTTTAGAGGTTGAGTTATTTGTCTCCCAACTGATTTATCCCCTAAGGGAATAATATTGGGGTCTTTGAGAGCTTCTACATTGAAGTCCACGGGTAATTTAGCACAGCTTTGTGCTAACTTGAAAAAATAGGAGTTTGGGTCCTTTCTTAACAACTTGTCCATTAGTTTGAGGACGTTGGGGTTGTTAGAATGTTCAAACAATTCTTCCTCATTTATTTATTCTTCACCACTTACTTCCTCTATAACTACTCTATTTGGATCTTGGTTACTTTGTTCCATTACTTCCTTTTGTTTGTGGCTTATTTCTTTCTTAGTGAAAGTATCTTTGTATACTAGTATCTTCTGGGGAGTTTCAAGGTCACTTGGCCTATACCCCCAAGGGCTACTCTCATCGTTCATGGCATTTGTTGGTGGGATATTGGTGGTATTTTTGTTGGCTTCCGTTTTTTTTCTATGTTGTGATCTCGTGGTTGTCATAAACAACTTGGGTCTCTTGTGGGAGAGTGGTGTACTCTCTAGTTGACTCAAATTCTAAAGACCTAATGTTGTCCTCCAAATTATGTAAGATACTGGAACTGTTGGAACATACCCAGATTCTGAAAATAGTAGAAGGAATACAAGTTCAGATTGTTCCTGGAAGCTGGTTTGTAGAAGTTATATACCAGCCTACTTTTAGTTTCGTGAAGCGCCCAAAGGTGTTTCTTGAGAGCTTTTGGACTAAGATGCCTAAGTTTGAAATGATGACCTATGGACTTTACCTTAGGGATCTTGACCTTGTGTGAGATCATGAAGGGGATATTTATTGCCAAGTGGGTGGTGATAATATGGGTCTCTCTACTGCTATGTCATCTTTCTCTTCCTCTTCATCTAGGACAATTGATGCGATGAGAAATTGGCAGGTTGTTTCATTCTTTTGAAAAATGAAGGTTCTCAAGCTGCTTATGATGTCAGTTTGTTCACCTTCAATATATGTGAGACTAGGCTGTAGGATATGTGCTACAAGATATGGTTGTTGAACTAGGGCAGCTGGTTGCCAGATGATCATAAAGTTTGATGGTGTTATGGGATGTTTTCTATGAAGCTCAAGACCCTAGGGTTTGAGTACTATTTTTAAATGATACTACTTTTTTGGAAATCAAAATGTTGAAGAACTAAGGGCTATATTTCACTTCCTTGTTTAGAGGATATGTTGCAGGAAAGTTTACTTGTACTATCTGTGAGTCCCAAGTAACTATTGATATCATGGATGTCTGAGTGGAGGAGTGACTTTAATGGTTTGTTTGATTTTGATTTCAAATAGGTAGGATGAAAATAATGGATGTGGGACTATTTGACCTTCTGTCTTTCCAATTGTTTTTATTCGAACAATAATCTTATAAACAACTCTCTCTCAACTTTTTCTCCGTGTTTGAAGTATGGCAAGTGATAAAACAACACTCAGACTGACTCAGCAAGCATGGAATTATGTGACCTTCATGTCTATAACTTAGGTTGTGAAATCACAACACCCAAGTCATAGTTCTCAAATATTTACTTTGATTAATGTACCCTGAAATCAAAGCCAGAATGTTCAGAAACCTTTAAGGAAAGATCCTTTCAAAGGGGTGCAAACATAAGGCTTCTTTCACAAGTATGCGATCATGCACTAAATCAAAGGGTTTTTGGTTCAACCATCTCGTTCAATGTTTGTTTTGAATGTGTTCTTTTTCTTTAAATCAAACTTAAAATTTGGTGTCAAATTGTTTTGAATGTAATGGTCCAAGTTTAACATAAACTAGTAATTACAACCCTAGGGGATAGACACCATTCTCTTAGGTAGGCTTGCCTCATGCTCCGAAGAGATGATTTTACATGCAACTTATGGCATGGGCCTATAGTCGGACATGGCAAGTAACTTCTCGAAAGTAAATTATGATGCACCACTTTTGGAGAATGTTTTTGGATAATAGGGTGGCCTCTAAAATAATTTGGTTCTTAGTGGTAACTATGAACGCAAAAATCTGACACTCACCCGTTGGCCACTTAAGGCTCTTTAACTGTTCTCATTCCACTTAAGGCATGGGAATAGGTGTAGACTGTTGTCATCATGGCTTGAAGCTACTTTCTTACAATTTCAAAACCTTTAATATAGCCTGCCAATAAACGTGCTTTGAGACCTTGCAATGAGTTCTCCAGCGTGGGATGTATCTCAAGGCAAGCCCCCTTTTTAAGGTAAACTTAAAAATAAATTTCAATGCTCAAAAATGTTCTTTTGCTCACCCAAGATCACCAAAAGGTGCGAGGGGAGAAGATAAAACACTTTAGCTTTGCCAATCAACACATGCACAGTGAACAATCCATAACAAATTGATTCATTTTAAACACCTCGAGCAATATCCCCATAAATATGTGAATAACATAAACACAATATTATTTTTACTTGCACCAATAGAAAGTATTCATAATACCATTCAAAAATCACAATGGTGCAATACAAAAGAAATAAATTGTTCATTTTAAGCTCCAAATTTGGATGTTTCTAGTAAAACAGTCCTTGTCTTGTATTGGTCAAAAAATTAAAATTTTCGGTGCATCAACAAATGGAAATCATTTTACACTCTTTTTATGCACCAAATTTAAAGTTCCTAAGTTAAGAAGCAGGAAATTGGTTCATTTTTAGATCCCAAAATTGAAGTGCTTTTTTTGTTTTTGTTCTTTTTAAGAGCACCAAATTCAAATTCCTAAGTTAAGAAAATAGGAAATTGGTTCATTTTTAAACACTAAATCAAATGTGAGTTTTTTCTTTGTTCATTTTAGAGCACCAAATTGAGATTCCTAAGTTAATTAAATGTAAATCAAAAAACTGGGACCGATCGTCTTCCCTACAATAAACATGTTAATGTTCCTTGAATCCTACATCAGATCTGTCAATACCTGTTTACACATCCAAAAACAAACAAAATTTAGTAAAAAATCCTATTACAATAGTGCAGGATCCATGCACTTGTCTGTCAGAATAGCTGCTTAGAAAAAAATATGTAAACATGTAGAAAAATACAACTGCTTAGTTCCAGAAACAGATGCTCAAACCAGATAGCAAAAGTTAACACTGTCAAAAAACAAGCGCACGGGTTTTAGACAATAGCACCATTCCCATGACAATAGCACAATTTTCTTGACAGACAATAGCGCAATTTTCTTGATAGACAAGCACACAGGTTTTTTGGGCAAGCACATGAAAACTTTGTCAAATGCGTTTATGGGACTTGTAGCTTCAAAAACAACTCAAACAAACGTTAGAGGAGGGGACAAGGGTCTCATCGGGCGTGCCAGAATGTGTGAGGGGAAGAACATTAGATCAAAAGACGGATCAAAACATGCTAATCTAAGAATCTAAGCTAAGATTAACATATGAATCTAAGATCTAAACCTACACATACAAAATGAAACTAAGCTATTCTAACATGCATAAATGAATTTGTGATTAAAATATTGAATGTACATGAATAACACAGTCTTACCATCGCGTAGTGGAGTGTATTTTCTTGATGTTGGTTTGTTCTTATCACTGTGAAGCCTCCAAAGATCATGTGCAAAAGATTGATGAATGACTATTTTGGTTGATCGAAGACAATGGTGAAGCTCCATCAATGGTGTTCTTAATAGTACTTCATTGCTCAATGTATTTTGATTCTCTTATCCTTATTTGTGAGGAAAGGGGTTTGTTATATAGGAAATGTGATTTGAAATAGACGATCAAGATCGTGTTGAAGAATATCCAGATCAACAGTCGGAGTGTGTTGAGAGGAATTAGACATTAGAAAATTGTGCAAAGTTGATTGCACAATTTGGGTGATTGAGAAATAGATTGGCTAGTCAAGGATGTGATTGATCAGTTAACAAATTTAGATTGATCAGTCATGGTCTAGATGGCTTAGTTAGGAATTGTGATTGATTAGTTAACAAAATAGATTGTTCAATTAACAATTTGGATTGATTAGTTAACAAATTAGATTGCTCAGTTAGCAATTGTAATTTTCTCAATCAAAAAGTGGGTGAGGAATATGAATTAATTGATTTAATTAATTAATTCCTTTTTGGAGTTGAACGTGCAAAATCAAGTTTGACTTTTGCAAACAAAGTTGCATTAGTTTGATTTCAATAGTTTGATTTAATTATTCAAATTTTGGAGGGAAAGTGTCATAATTAAATTATTATTTAATAATTTAATCCACTTAGGAGAATAAGGTGATTTAGTGACGTAATTAAATAATTGGCATTATTTAATCAATAGAGGAATTAGGATTTTTAGGAGTTTAGTAAACAAATGAAATTTATTTAATTTATTTGAAATAATGAAAAAGTAAAATAATTAAATAATGTTGTATTATTCAATTAATAGAGGAATTACGGATTTTGATTTCATTTTGATGGGGTGCGGTGTGGAAATGTTATGATATGATTCTGAGACGATCCAAGACACTACGAGATAATTTTGAGATGTTTCGAGGTGATTTTGAGATATTATGAGATGTTCTGAGACAAATCTGAGTCATTATGAGATGTTACGGGATGATTCCGAGTCATTTCAAGATGTTACGAGATGATTCTGAGTTATTTCGAGATGTTACGGGATGATTCTGAGTCATTCCAAGATGTTACGGGATGATTTTGAGTCATTTCGAGATGTTACAGGATGATTTCAAGTCATTCCAAGATATTATGGGATGATTCTGAGTTATTCTGAGATGTTACGGGATGTTGTTTGATATTGTTTGAGGCTATTCAATGTTGTTTGATGTTGTTTGATGTTTTTTGGTGTTGTTTGATGTTGTTTGAGGTGTGTAATAGGTGTCAATTCAATTTTACATGTCTATAAAACCCAATTGAAATTTATTGAGGTTCTAGAGCAAAAAGTAGAAAGCATAAAAGGTTGGGTTATATTAATTGCTCCAAAGCGTTAGATGCTTGTTACAATCATAGAATTTCAAGATAAGAAAGCTTTCTCCACTTTGGCTCCATGTCATTCAACCTTCAAAACCCTATCAGTCTAACAACCAGAATAATGTTAGAAATGGAGCAGTGATCTGACAAATCGAGAAAATTAAAGCACATGTCGAAAAATGATTGTAAAGCTTCTTACCTTAGTTGGGCGTCTCTGCACATGATATATAGTGTCACGATTTGAAATTTGGGCATCGCTTTGGTGAATTTGGGCGTCACTCTATGACAAAAATAGAGAGCATGATAGCATCACAATTTTATCGAGTGTCACTCTAATGGATTTGGGGGCGTCGTCGTTTGAAGTTTTTGATACCTTTATATTAAATTAGTGTCGCCAGATTTAAATCAACACTGATGTATTTAATTGGCGTCATTGTTTCAAATTGAGATAGCATCACTATATGGTGATTCTCTGCAAAGTGTGTCGTATCTGATTTGGGCATCATTATATCCTACAACAAAATAAACAAACAAAATTTGAGCTAAAAATTGATTAAATTATCGGTTTTCCCTCCTTATAGCACCAAAATGTGAGATGAGGATTGTTAAGGCGAGTTGATTACACTTGATCCATGATTAATCAAAGCATAATTTATCTACTAAACCTCAATCTCAAACAAGATCATTCAAATTGAAATTTTAAACTGAGCATTTATTGAAACTAAAAGATACAAACTATGAAAGCAATTAGATGCCTACTCTAACCCATTTGAAACTTATCCCGTTTTAGAATTGGTGTTGTGTTGATGTGAAACAACGACCCTTTCCCAATCTCGTGATCAGTGAGCTTGTTTCAATTGATTCTATGGAAGAGAATCGATGAAACCATTGTGATAAATGGATGAAAACCTGATTTATGCTAATTTAAACATGATGCAAGCTAAATTAACATGATTTTATGCTAAAATTGATCTAACTATGTAATTTCTAAGCTAATTTAAGCTCCTTATAAGCTAAAAGATGGAAACCCTAATTTATAAAAAAGCTAAAATGGATGCATGGAAGCCATTAATGGATGTCCTAAGCTATTATGCAACTAAAAATGAACTAAAACAAGCTAAAAGTGAGTAAATTGAGAGTGTGAATCCAAGTGAATTCAATAGCATAAGTTTTCAATTGAAAGATGGATCTATTTGTCTCCAAATAGTTTTGTATTTATAGGAGAGCAAATGAGAAATGAAGGGTTGAGATAAAAAAAAGATTAATCAAAGGTCAAGGATGGAAGGAAGAAGAGGCATGGATCATGGATTCTCATCAATGGATGAAAATGCAAGATGAGAATTATTCAAGGGCTCACATTTGTTCCAAACAAACACACTTTTGACCTGCACACACAGGTCACAAGGTGACTTAAGGTGACTTGCTCAAAAGGTTAAAGGTTTAGCTTGTTCAAAAATCCAAGTGAGATGATTGGAGGAGAGAGAATATTCTTTGGAATATTCTCATGGGTTGGAATATTCTCATTGGTGAGGATAAAGATATTTTTCAAATTAAAAGAAAGATTTAATTGTGAAAAAAAAGGAGATGAGGAATATTCCCCTTTTAGAGGAAAATTAGTTTAATTGCTAATTAAACAAGGTTTAGTCATGCAATTAGGGAATTGAAGCATTAAAGTGATATTCATTAAATTAAATTATTTAATGAATGGGAAGAGATGAAGTGACATTTAATTAAATAACTTAGGGTTATTTAATTAAATAAGAAGACTTAGGAAATTAAATAAAATATTTTGATTTATTTAATTTAATAAGATGAAATGTTAGCATGAAAGGGGGTGAATTAACTCGATTGAATTAATGAGGTTAATGGATTCAAATGACATAATTAATTAAATAGCTAAGCTAATTTAATTAATTAAGAAAAAAGAGGATGGGTTTCAAGAGGAAATGATGTTAGTGTACCTGTTTCGAGTGTATGATATCATTCAGGACATTTTTCAGTGTCTACAATTATATCATAGTAGGGTTAATTTATCCAACATAAATAGTCTAGACCTAGGGTATATATTTATTATCGATACATACTATCTTCATGATTAGGTGTATGATAGGAATGTAGATCTAATATGTTGAATATTATAGAAGTATCCATTCCTCGAGGATATTCAATCCAAAATATATATAAAATTATAGAATATTTTGTATGGATAAATATTCTTAGGCTTTAATTTATTATAAGTTCCATTGGGAACCATTCACTCCATAGATGCACCATGAATAACTCTCCCTCAAAATTAAGTATTTTATCTTTTATTCCCATTCTTGTGCATCTTGTATCTTGAATTTATCTTTTGCAACTATCTTTGGACTTGTGCATGAGTTTCCTTCATGTATAGTGCACGATATTTTAATTTATCATTTATCACCTTTAATCTTTAACAATTTCATGACACTCTTTGGAGATGTTCCATACACCACTTGTAACGGTGCCCTTATAATAGGCTTGTTTACTTATTATTGTAAGAAAACCCCACCTATGCCAATTTAGAGTCCAATTCCATGTATCTCTCTCTCATCAAACATCTCTTAACAATCTTGGTTTGACGATATGTTTAAGGATGTTATGTCTAACTATAGTTAATTACCCTTACAACCTCTTCCACAATGTGCACTAAACAAAGAAACTAAGTATCCTTGTTCAAATTGGTACTCCATGGAAACCCATGTAATCTAGCTATCTCCTTGAAAAAAAGAAGTTATCTTATAAGAATAATTTAAATTATAACAAGGACTAGAATGTTCCATTTTATAAATTTTATCCATCACTAAAATGATAAGCATTATCTCTTTAGTTGTGTTGTATTCCAAAGATAAATATGTAGATAGTTCATCCCATATCTTATCCAATGTGTGCAATGGAATATATAAAAGCTAATTTTTAGACACTCCTTTCATAACTTGGCATGCATGACATATTTTTGTATACTTTTTCACATCCTTATTTAAACTTGATCAATAGTATATCTCATCCGACATAGTTTGTGCCTTTTTGTGCCAAATTTTATTTCAAATCCACTACTGTGCAACTCTTAAATAATATTATCTCATTGAACAATGTAAAATACACCGTTAATTATTTCCTAAATAGGTATCCCTGCTTTGTGTAATGTCAAAAAAATGTTTAACCAAGAATGTACTTTTTTCATAAGTCAATGCTTTCAAATCTTAGTTTAAATTGGAAGAAATGTTTTTGCTACTATTTTATTACAAAAATAACAAATATATATTAAAATTATCCTAAAATGTTACAAGTTGTAAAAATAATGTATTTTATCAAGCTAAAACATAAATTTAGGCTGGAAAATACTTGAATACATAAGATTGAACTACATAATAGAGAAATTAGGTTTAGAATTATGAATAGTAGTAAGAAAAGAACCCATGACTAGAAGATGGATCTCTCTATCTTGGACTTTATTGTGATGTGTAGACATATGTGTGACACATTATAATCCACTTTATGCATTGTCATTCGTAAAACTAGCAAAATATAATTTTGATACCTAAAATGGTTTATTTTTGTATGAGAAGAAGAAATTGAACAACCTTTAGCTAGGGACAAAAAAATAAGTTATGACTACTAAGGAGCTTGCTAAGAATGGTCAAGCCCCTATTTTGGTCTTTTGATCTCCGTGGGTAGTAAAATAAAAATCAGGAAAATGTGTTTGCATTCTTAGCCAAAGTGTACCTATGAATAAGAAAAATGATTCAAATAAAAGCTATGGATATCAAATCCTAGGTCTATAAGGATTGATAACCTAGTGTGTGAGAGAGAATTGATAAAGGGTTTTTATAGTTTCCAAAATATTTTCTAATAAAAATTTAGAAGGAAATGATAAGCACAAGCTAAAATACTATTCAAACAATAATAATAACTTATTCTTCTAAGGGTGGTTCAGGAATCTTAGAATAGCAAGTAAATACTAAAAGTTATTAATTCAGCCCATCTAGCTTGATTCTTGAGAAAGAGGATGCTTCCTCCTTTGATTTCTTATAGCCCATTACATTGTGCAATGTTACTTACAAGATCACCAAAATTATTGTTGAACACTTGAAACATTTGATAAACTCTCTTATCTCTATCGAATTATGTGGTTTTGTTAAGGGTAGCCAAGTTCTTGATGGTATTGTGAAGGTCTTGGAGGCAATCCATTCCCTGTATGGTTCTAAATAGAAATCCATGTTCATCAAATGTGATATCTCTAAAGCTTCTGAAAAAGTTCATTGGTCATGTTGGACTAATTGTCAGCATCTCCCTTTGGATTCGTGACATGGACTAACCGCCTCCCGTGGATCAATTTATCTTTGGCATTTGTATCAAGTGTTAACAGGTTGATATTTTGGCACAACAAAAAACATGTTCCAACAAATGGTATCGGAGCCATGGTTGTTGGTTTGAATCCCCTTGGGTGATGTTGGGGGATTGTTGGACTAATTTCCAGCATCTGTCTTTGGATTCCTGACATGGACTAACCGCCTCCTATGGATCTATTTATCTCTACCATTTGTATCAAGCGTCAGTAGGTCGATCTTTTGGCACAAAAACACAAAAATTCCAACAGGTCCTTCCTCAGGAGTGTTTTATTGATGTTCAATTCAGTGTAGAGGTTGGATTGAATGGATTATGAGTTGTGTGTCATCCTCCTCCTTGATTCTCATCAATGGTATACCTTCTCCTATATTTCATGCATCTCATGGGCTCAAACAAGGTGACCCTTTATCACCCTTCTTTTTTATTCTCATGGTTGAAGGTCTTGGTGGATTTCTTAACTCTCGAAGGGATAATGATAGCATTCAAGGTTGGTATTGGGCTAGGAGCATGGTATCCCAAATAAACCTTCAGTTTATTGATGATACAACTTTGTTAGGGGTTGCTACTATCAAGGAATTGAAAAATTTCAGGGAAGTTTTAGATATGTATTTAGCTACTTCTGATCAATAAATTAATGAAGATAATTCTAATATATTTTTATTTAAAACTCCCGAACCAATCCATTAAAGAATGGAAAATATTTTTCACTTTCATATTGGGAGTCTCCCTTCTGAGTATCTTAGAGTTCCCTTATCTCTTGGGAAACTCAAAAGAGAGCACTAGAAGAAGATCCTTGAAAGATTTTGACTAAAATTAAGTCACTGGTCCTTCAAATGGTTAGATTTTGTTGGAAGGTTGGTTTTATTAAGGTCTATTTTACAAGCTCTTACAATTTACAAATTCTTTGTGCTAACTACTCCTAAAAAAATTCTTTAAGCGTTTGATAGGCTTTCTTGAAGGTTCCTTTGGGTTGGGAATTTGGAATCTCATAAATGGTGCTTAGTTAGCTAGGACCAAGTTTTCAAACCAAATTTTTTTGAAGGTCTTGGTCTTCGTCAAATGAAACTTAATTGCCAAGCTCTTACGACCAAGCTTTATTGGAGGTGGTGTAAAAATCCCATGCAACCTTGGGATCAAATTCTAAATATAAAATATTTAGACAGTGTTGTGACTAAGGATGTTATTAGGATGGATGTGATTGGAAAAATTTCCATGATATGGGATATTGTCGAGTGGGGCTTCAATTATGAAGGAGGGCCTTTTCTAGATTATGAAAAATAGGGAAAAGGACCTTTTTTGAGAGGATTCGAGGGATCTTCATTCCCCACTTTCGGAGTCCTTTCCTTCTTCACAACCTCCTAATAAAATTATCCTTGATGCATGATGGTCTAAGGTAGTTGATTTCAAATCTTCTATCAGCCTTGAGAATTCTCATAAATTTCAATGGAAGACGCTTGATTGTTGACCTAGAGAGGGACTATTGAAAAATGTAATACTCTTGTGTCCATTATGGCTCAGTGACCTTGTTCTTCTCTAAGAGGGGAGGATATTCTTTGTTGGGGTCATGATTCAAAAGGTTCATATTTGCTTGGTCTTGGATATCAAGTTTTAGAGAAAAATCTGGGTGAAAGAAGGATTGATCCTTGGTGGAAGAAAATATGGAACAAGCTTTGCTAGCCAAAATGCAATATGTTTATATGGATTATGAGTCAAAATAAGTGCCTCACTTGAGACAATAGTGTTGCAAGGTGCCCTTGGTCTCCTTGTGTTGTATAGTACAATTCTTGGGTTTGTGATATCGCTTAACTGCCTCCCATGGATTCATTAACTTTGGCAATTCCATCAGGCATTAATAGGTTGATCTTTTGGTGCAATGGCAATTATTTATGCAATAATTGGTATCAGAGCTTGGGTCACTAGTTAAAACCCCTCACTTGCACTGGGGGATTTTTTCAAGTTGTGTGCCCTTAGTCTCTTTGTGTTGTGTAGCACAATGCTTGGGTTTGTGACATGTCTTAATAGCCTCTCATGGATTCATTAACTCTGGCAGTTGTATTGGGTATTAACAGTTCGATATTTTTGTGTAACGACAACCATCTATACAACAAATAGTAGAAAGTGTGGTCTTTAAGGACCATCTAGATATGTGTTATGTAATGGAAATGAATAAAATGTGGCTCATTTCTTTTTCCAATGCTCCTTCTCATTGGTACTTTGGAGATAATGGTGGAGTAAGTGGAAGAAACCTATAATTCATGCTACTTCTATTTAGGAATACTATTCTAGCTTGGGTAGACTGCTTACATTGGCATCTCTCACATTTGTTGCTTGGGAGCTTAGTCATATATTAATTCTTTAGAAAATTTGTCTTGAAAAGAATCGTCAAATTTTTTAGGGTTGTCACAAGCTTGGATTTCAAGTGTGGAAGAAAATATAGGAATCAATTGATGAGAATATTATTACAAAGTTCCCCCTTAATAAACCCCTCACTAGTTCTAACATTATTTTGGCTAATCACTCAGAGCTCTCTTGGCCTTCTAGGAATCCTTTTATCTCAATTCATAGAGGCAATGCCCCTAAAAAAGTGAATATGATTGGTAAGTGGCTTTGACCCTCTCTTGGTTTTCTAAAAATTAACACCAACGGTTTGTCATGTGGTAGTCTTGGGCTTGCAAGGATTGAAGGAATTGGAAGAGACAGTAATGGTTCTACTATTTTATTTTTCTCCACTCACATGGGGATATGTACTAATAATCAATCAAATGGAGGCTAGGGACCTTTTGATTGCTCTTGATGTAGCTTGTGCAATGGGCTAGAAGAACATTTTATGAGTAAAAATCAACGATTTGGTGTCCCTTTTAAATAAAGGTGCGATGTATGAATCTTCTTGGAGTTTGGCATCTCTAGTTGAAGAAATTATTCTCCTTTCTAATAATTTTGAGTTTATCTCCTTTTCTCATATTCCATGTGAATGGAACAATATGGTTGATTGTTTGGTGAAATGGGCCTCTATTAGGAAAAAGGATTGAAATGTTAACCTAAACAAGTTGATCTTTCCTATGATAACACGTAGCATCTTCTTAAGCTTCTTCAAAATGACCAGTCTTAATATGATTCTCTTCTAAACTTGGGAACCATAGAATGTTGTTGACTTCTTGATATCCTGGTATTTTCTTGGTTGGTGGATTTGGGGGAAGGCTTACTGGATTTTTATGATTATTGCCTTAATGGTGGCCTTGGTTATCTAGAAATATTTTTGTTGTAAAATTATTTATCGGTGATCTAATATATTTTTATTTTTTCCAAAAAATAAAAGAAAATAATGGTAACTTATTGAAATAATATTGCACACATAATGTAGAGGAGAGAAGTGAGAATATAATTTTTTCAAAATAATATAGCTTCAAGTAGCTCTGAAAAGTTTCAACAATGAAGTTATGTTTGGAAAACCATATCCAAGAGATAGTTCTTCATTTTTTAGAGAGGAAGACAAAAAAAGGTTTTTAAAAGGTTTCCTTGGAAATTGAAGGGTCAATTTTAGATGGAGGAGATATTTTTAGATAGACATGAGTTATAACAAGTGACAACATGTACTTGGACTTGAAAAAAACCTATAGGTATCACTTGGACTAGAATGATCTATTGATAAGTAATCCAAAAAATATTGGCTAATTAAGTACATCTCACTAATTAGTCATGATGTTCATGCTCAAATTTGGAAAGCATGTCGGCAATGTGTCTTTGCATGTATGAATGTAGATATTTGTGTTTGCACATGTGCTCAAAATAGATGCTCCCCTTAAATTTTTAATGTATAATATGTAAATATTTTAATGTAGTGTGGAGGGAAATAAATAATAAAGGAGATTCTTAGGAATGATGTGTGATCCCTAGGGTGAGTTTTCCATGCCCTTGAGAATGTAGGTGATGACAACAAATATAGGGATGTTTGTTTTGTTATCAAAGAAAAGAGGTTATGGTTGCACTTAAAATTGTACCCCCACATATTATGACATACATGAGTGTCACATAGTGGATAACAACATAATGGATATGGAGAGGCTTGAATACTTCATGAAAAAATAGAAAGAGGGAAAGAGAGGGAGAGGGAGAGAGGGAGGGAGTTGGAGAGGGGTAGAAAGAAATAGTGGGAGAGAGTGGGAGAGGGGGAGAGGGGGATAAAGAGAGAGAGGGAGAGAGGGAGGGAGAGGGAGAGGAGGAGAATGAGATAGTGGGAGAGATGGAGATAGAGAGGGAGGGAGAGATGGATTGGGAGAGAGATAGAGGGTAGAGGTTTAAGAGTTAATCTCTATTATGTGACCTTAACTCCTTATTCCATGCACCCAAGACCATTTTTATTATATGCATGTTTAGAAATAATTTTGAATCCAAACCCATAACATGTTTCCATTTTAGAAATAGAAGGATCTACATCATTGGCCTTGTCAAAATGAGATGTGTAGCCCCATGTTGGAGAAGTGGAAGTAGAATTAATAGAAGACAAAGAATTATTACACCATAATAATGTGCATCTGTGTCCCACATAGGGGTATCAAAGTGTGAAAGATCAACCTTATATTCACCAGTGTAAGAAGGGGTAAAGTATAATAAGATATAGTCATCAATAAGACATGTGTTAGAAGGAGAAGAATAATGAAGAGACAATACATCATTAAGAAAGGTTGAAGATACTATATGAAATTTAGATGAAGAATAAGGTATGAGAATATGTAGAAGAAATATTTGGGTAGCCTCCTATCTCTATTATGTGACCTTAACTCCTTATTCCATGCACCCAAGACCATTTCTATTATATGCATGTTTAGAAATAATTTTGAATCCAAAAACATAACATGTTTCCATTTTAGAAATAGGAGGATCTACATCATTGGCCTTATCAAAATGAGACGTGTATCCCCATGTTGTAGAAGTGGAAGTAGAATTAATAGAAGACAAATAATTATTACACCATAAGAATGTGGATCTATGTCCCACATAGGGGTATCAAAGTGTGAAAGGTCAACCTTATATTCACCAGTGTAAGAAGGGGTAAAGTCTAATAAGATATAGTCATCAATAAGACATGTGTTAGAAGGAGAAGAATAATGAAGAGACGATACATAATTAAGAAAGGTTGAAGATAGTATATGAAATTTAGATGAAGAATAAGGTATGAGAATATGTAGAAGAAATATTGTGATGAACAAGATCTGTTTGTTGATAATATTGTAGAGGATATGGATCAACCATTATTATAATTTTTTTATTGTTATAAATAAATTAATATAAGGTAGATGGAACTAAGCTTATGGCATGGATCTGTGACCTACCAAAAATGAGGTTGTAAGAAAGATTCCTTGACATGACATGAACCATTGTAGGTAATATAACATGATATAACTCAATAGGCAATGTGATAGTGAATAGAGTTTGGTGATTGATATTATCAAAACCTCTAATAGAAAGAACCAACATATGAGCAAAAGAGGTATCAATATTAATATGATTATAGAGGTATATAATGTAGATGTTTAGACCATAACCATCAATGATAAGATCACACTTTATCCCAAGAAGGTTAATATTGATAATGATCACAAGGGGATCATTTTCTCTTTGAACTTCAAGAGAAGGAAGTTCATATTGGAGAGAAGTGATATCAAATGTTTTTGTATAAATACACTCAAGAAAATAAACCACCTTACCTGGCACAACAAAAGATGAAATCAAAATATTTTGTATAGATTCCTCAAGAATTCCATGATAAGATTGAGAATCTTGAATTAATTATTAGAGAAAGGTTTTAGCATTGGTAGCTTGAAGATACTCGATCTTAGATCATACTCCTTAGTATTCTTCAGTAGGAGACGAGGATTTGATAAAATAATAGGAGCTAATGGAGGAAAATAAATGAAATATGAGTAGCAAGTTTGTTTCAATAAGTGTTATATGTGTGGGATCCTGCATTCTGTAGGAGTTTATGGTGAACTCCTCAACACCCCAAGATCACCCACAAGATAAAACAAATTCCACAAGAGAGAAATGGTAAAAATATCATGCTATGATTATGGATGAATGATTTCCAAATTGAATATGTTGTTTACTATTGTTGTTACAATGTACATGTGATGCCTTATTTATATGATGCCTTGCTATGACATGAGCCAACATTAAATGATCTAGGATAGAAGCATTAAATAAAATCCAACTAGATAAGTAGCAACCAATGCTTAACTAGAAACATTCCCTCCTAGCATCTAAATGGACTTAACATGTAAATAGGACATAGATATGTAAAACACCTATTTAAACCAACACCCCCTTAAATACAACTTAGGGAGTACTTATGAAAATGAAACAAAAATGGGTCCTAGCTACAAGGCCATGTTAGGTACACACATGTACAAATGCAAATGCAATCTCTCACAAATGGAGAAAAGGAGAAAACCTAGAGGGATAAAAATCCTCCCCAAAAGAGGGATGAAATATAATAATGTTCTCCATGAAAAATGAGAGAACAAAACTCCGTTTGAGGAAAAAGACCCCCCATGAGAGAGACGAAGAAGAGACCATTCTGCCCCCCTCAATGAAATGACCTACTACAAAGAAACACTGGAAGCACATTGGTGGAGTAACCCTGGAATTCTTAATTAGGAAAACAAAGGAAAGATATTTATGATGTGAGAAATCATATTAGAGTCACTCAAGGACACAAGTCAAAACCATGATAAAGCAACAACAAACTCGATGTCAAGGAACACTGGAACACTCTTGATATGGAGTAACCCTCGAATCTAAATGAAGCAACAGTATATAGAACATTGTTCTAATACTAAAATGAAGTGCAAAGATCAAAATTGGACCCTCCCAATTGTCAAAATATCCAAGTAACCTCTAGGACACCCATCACAGAAAGACTAAAATAATGATATACTTGAGACAAAAAAATCAGAAAAAGTGCATGGATGGCATGATAAATCTCCTTAATACCATTCCAACACCACAAGAATCACAAAATCAAAGATTATAGCAAAAATCTATGAGTTAAGGAGATAAAAATGAAGATCTAACTTCAAACAGTAATAAATTCTATAAAAGAATGAAATTATGAAAAATAACTTGCACCCCTACAAAAATTTTGAAGCTAGCTTTTTTATGATATCTCGTTTGAAAAATTTCACCTTTGGGATTGCAAGTTATAGTGATTTGAAAAAAAAGGTCTATTTAGGCCTCAAGGGGTCAAAATTAGGCACCTTGGGTGCTTGGTCCTCAGTCACCCATATGATCGTAGCATAAATAGGGGGTTTAAAAAAAGGCACAATTGGGAGAGCGGCAGACCATAAGTCACACTGCCTAGGGCATAGCCCCTCACTAAGGTGGGCCCGAGGCTTCACAGATTTTAAAACAAATAAAAAAATTTAATATAAAAATCTACTAATTAATAAATCCATCATACCTTCCATGTTAGAGTCACTCAAGGAATCAAGCCTCTTGGATCACCTACAAAAACAAAAAAAACCTTCTACAAGAGGGAAAAGAAATAACATGAAATTGCAACAATGGATGCAAGATATGGCCAATATACAATACTCAATGTAACATGCCAACCCTTCATTGAAGTAAAAATTCTAAAGTTTTCACTTTGCGAGTAAATAAACTATGTAACAAGCCATTGCAATACAAATTTTTATTTTCTTTATTAAGAATATACGAACAAGTTGCCATAGAAATTATAATAAAGATTCCATTTTATTACAATAACTTCCCATGTTACAACAATACAAGAATGCATACAATTATATGCATAGCTCCAATGAGCTTTAGAATAAATAACTTATAGATGGTCCAGGATCCTTCCTTTCAAATCTTGGTTCTTTTGTCATCTTCTATGGAGGAGAAGCACCACTCAAGTGCTTTTTCGCCAACCATAGACTCATAATGCGGTCCCCCACACATCTATCATTTGATAGATGGCCCTTCCCTTCAGCGAAGAGATTGGTAGAGTATTTGATAATGACAACCAACTAAGCATAGTGTTGTGTCCTACATAACTAGAACTTGTAATCCCACAATCTTGAACTAGTATGTAATACTGGATCATGGTAAACTAACAGTGGAGCCAAAGGCCATCACACTACTTTAGCCAAAGTATTTCATTCAGTATTTCTACTAAGGGTCATCTATCACATACACTACTTAGGGCCAATTTGACTTAAGGCCATCTTAAACTACACATAGGCATTTCCTTCAACGGATAAGCTATCATCCTAGAGATAACCTATCACCATTTTAACCTACTTGGAATAACCTACTTAACAAGAAAGTACACAAGCTCCCTCCCATACTGGATAAACAATCCTAGGAGTAAACACAAGATATTCTAGTTAATTTGATAACTTAGCTAAGTGTAACACATGTGCCTCTCATGTTCAATCATACCTATGATAAACACCAATCTCCTATTATGGAGTACTTACAAGCACAACATAAAAGCTTATATTCCCTCTTTTAAAAACATACTAAATTCTCTAAATGCAAGTATTTGGAAAATACAATTCAAGCATACATGGAGAACAAATCATTCATAATTTAAAATAATAAAGAAGAATATTCTAATGCCTTTTGTCACTTGTCCAATCCATCGATAGTAATGCAATCTCTTCTAAATAGCAAAAGGCTTGATATAAATTCCCAAGAAAATGACACAATGAAACTCTATCTCTCAAGTTGATAATTTTGCTTTTGTTAAACAACAACTCTCTCACAATAAATAGAATTATCTCTTTCTCTCTCTCACAAATAAAAACAGAGTATGAGTTGAAAATAATACAGCATAAGGCTTGCAAGAATAATGTGTAATACTTGTATATGGAATGTGTCGTCTCAATGATCAAGCACCCATATTTATATAGTAGCTTGGTAACTTCTTAGACTATGATTTGGGCATGAAAATGGATAGAAAACACCATGTAAAGCAACACATAAATCATAGCAAAAAGGTGGTGACTAAACAAGTTATAACTCAACAAAACATCTACAGATCAACTTGCTAAATTGACAGCAAATGGAGACTTATTCAAATCTGCACATGGAGAATTTGAATTATCTCCAGAAAATAAATCTACAGAAAATAGGTTTCCAAAGGTGGAACCAAAGCTTCCACACTCCTCTCAATGTTGGCACAATTTCCTTGTAAGTAGAAATAGTCAATTACCAATTCGCAACACCAAGAATTCACTGACTTCAATCTGGGGATGAGTTAGTTCAAGTATTTACTCTCTCTTTGACCAAGTCGTCGACTATTTCTTATATTTCAACAAATATTGTTTAAGTATAAAAACATGGCAGTTAAGTTTACTAAGTCAAAGATAATCTTCACCATAGGCGTCGACTAAGTCTATGTCTTATATTGATATAAGGCAGCAAGCTTTAAATGAAATATTTGTGTTCCATAAAGCCTGACAATATGAGTAAGACTCGGCGTCTCTAAACATAGTCATAACTATATCATACTTCAACCTTTAAGTTGTTTATGATAATCGACTTCAAAGTCCTAGATAATATTTATCTATAGTTGCACACTATTCCAACACTCTTCATATACTCGCATGTATATAGACTTTACTATATCCAAAGACAATGTTTACTTGCTTCCACGTACCTTACATGGCATATAATCTATAAGTCAGCCCTTAGTATTACTAAGCAAAGCTTTAATAAATTCATTAATCTCCTATAAGTCACATGGGTTCAACTCGGTCATCTACCTTTATCAGACTATTGCTCATAAACTACATATCACGTATTTGATACTCAATGCCCTATAAGTTGCACCTAAACCCTTATAGACTCGGTGGCTTAATTATATATGTTTTCACATATGTATAACGCCTTACAACTTAGGTAATTATGTGTTCAAAGGTATAGCCAATGCTATTTATAATAGCAATATATGTATATATATAGAGTCTATCTAATATATATATATATATGATAACAAATACACATGATATGACACCCAAAAGTATATAATTGTATTATCATTCATATAAACAATATACGTGTGTATATATTCTCATATACACATATTTATGTACATATGTATACACAAAATACATAGTAACTATGTTCCATTGATCGATCTATAGACCAAATATATATATATATATATATATATATATATATATACATATATACATGTATGGTATAAGTCCACTCGATATCCTTATGCAACGACATACTCATGCATGGGTTATACTTGCACACGTGTATATATTTGTATATTTATTTCAATGTATATATCTAATCATTGATCACAAGAAGGAAAAATTCACTCAATAATAATAATATTGTATACATTTATATATATACATGCTCCTCTATATAAGCATTAATGCTCATGCATGTATATGTATATATATATACATATATTAATCACATATATATATATATATCGTATAAAGCAATAAAGAAATAATCCATTCGATAATCAAATGATTATGAACACATGGTGATACATACAGTAGCATCATATATACTTATATGCATATCTATACATATGTTGCCATACACATATGGATATCTCATTATACCCAACATGTGCGTATTTCGACATGTGCATATATGCCTATAAGTGTATATCCCAAACACTCGTACAACCACACAAAAAAAATGATAGGATAAGGAAGGGCTTCTAAGTTCCAAATAGATAAACATCACCCAAGCATGCATTCACTACTAAACAAGACCTTTACTAAATCAGACACATCAAACTGAGGATGGCTTACCTACTTCCCACTTCTATGTCTAGACTCAACCCTTTATACTGTGGTGTGTGTATATGCTCAGATAATTTTGTTATTAGTTACACGACCAAGATCTTCTCCTGAGTGATTCTTCCCCTCCACTTGGAGGGATGAACATTTACCTGCAACCACTAACACATGCTCACGACAGTCAGTTGTTCATAGAATATGCATTTCACATAATACATCTCCATAGTTAGAATATTAATTCAATAACCATCCATTTCACACATATGCATTTCTTCATTAATTGAAATAGTGTTCCTTCATAATGCATTGATAACAAATTGCAAGCACATTTTATTCACCATCAGAATACAAATTACATTCACATTTACCCTACATAGTAATAGTAAATAGTAATTACATAATTGGGGTGTAACACTCAAGATTGCAATGATATATTGGACTTACAATGACCTGGACTATCTAAAATGTATAAATGATGCCTTGCTTATATAGGAAAGGTGTGTTGATGTACCAAAATTAAATTATTGTGTCATAATTAAATCACATGAGTCAACATCAAATGCCCTAGGACACAAGCATTAAATAAAATCCAACTAGATAAGTGACAACTAATGCTTAACTAGAAAGATTCCATCCTAAGACCCAAGAGGACTTAACATGCAAATAAGACCTAGATAGGTAAAACACCTATTTACACCAAAATATTAAAGCCAATACTTATATCAAATGTTGTTCATATTTTAAAATTCAACCCAAAATTATAACATTTTTTTAAAGAATTAATATAGATATAATAATTAGCACATCATCCTCATAGGAGAAAAATAAATATATTGAACACTATTTTAAGAAGAATAATTCATCTGGGCAAAATTCATACTAGTTAATTAATTATATCTCCTTGAGTTAATCAATTTCACTAAATATTCCAAAGAACGATAAGAATACACTAGATGCTTGGTAAACATAAATATAATCAAACAATTTCATTCTTATAGAATAACATCCAATTTTCCATTTAAGTATAATATAAACTAATCAATTTATAATTAAAATAATCACTATCTTGATATACAATGTATTTTTGAGTAATGAGATTGTAGCATACTGAGTTGTATGTGGAGGGAGATCATCACTCAAGTGATTTACCTCTAAGCACATACTAACAATCCCCCACACACCTTTTTACCATGCCATTTGAGAACTAAGTGTGAGGTAATGACTTTGTTTCTTGTAATTTTTTAGACAACCCTAGATACCCTCTACCTAAGTATGGCATCTAGTTATCATGCAACCTACTAAGTACCATGGATTGATAATAAAAATAACATATGCATTCACTTTGGAAAAAACATTTTATAGCATGATTACATCCTAAAAAGGAATTGTGGATCATTTGTCTACCACTCTTATCTCAACTCAACTCAACACAACCAAGACAAGACCAAACACAATACAAATTAGATAATTTAAATCTTCTTTCAACATGCTCAACTAAGAATAAAACACTTATTTGACCACATATTTATATTTCCATGATTCCATATAAATACATAGATGTTTATATGTATATATAAGTGTGTACCCAAAAATTATCTCATACACACTTATATATATTTAATTTTATATTTTTATCATTTACAAAATCTTCCAAACTAAATAAATTATTGTCAAAGCCCATACCAAACTATGTTTGAGATAAATTCAAAGAATGATAATTTAAGAGTATTAGTTTCTCATAATCACTTACAGAAATATCCTTATCAACATATGACAATT
The DNA here is from genome assembly GCA_007115665.2 of Sequoiadendron giganteum. Taxonomy (NCBI): domain Eukaryota; kingdom Viridiplantae; phylum Streptophyta; class Pinopsida; order Cupressales; family Cupressaceae; genus Sequoiadendron; species Sequoiadendron giganteum. The sequence goes on from CM021110.1 coordinate 225,130,672, forward strand.
TTTCCCTATATTTTCTTCTAAAATTTAGGCACATCAACTTTTAATTTTTTTATTATACACTGGATATATAACTTAGTCATACTTATAAGTATGTATATGGGATAGTGAACCTAAATTTTTCCACGTCATATTCATGTACTCATAATTATGAAATCTAATTATGATTTAAACTACCGGTGTCTAATCATTTGAAAATATGTAATAAGAATCGAGTTTTTTTTCCATTTCTAAGCCTCTATTTTTCACATAGTCTCTACATTAGAATTTATTCATTCAAAAGCTATCTCTCTATAACATTGTACAATAGTTAGTTTCTTAACTTTTCATTTAAAGTATTCTCACTATCAACGATCAATGTGATTAGATATTTGATACTTTTATTTGTGTTTGTAGGTATAATAAAATAGGGTATATTTAACTATCAAAAATATCCTCAATCTATTTAGCATGATAGAGTTGTACAGGTTTAAATAGTGGCTAAGGATTTATTATTGGCTACTGTAAAAAATTACATTTAGTCATTTATGGATCCAAGTCAACCAATTACTCATTATTTTTACATGTAGTTTTAAACTCTCATTTAGCCCCATAAGTATAAAACTAATACTTATTTACATACACAACACCATTTAATTATAAGGCTTGGTTTACCTTGGCCTCGTACCTAGTATTTTGCACAATAGTATAACATATTATTTGGTCTAATTATATTAGCCTATGAAACATGAAAAAATGTGGATACCCTAAGTTGAGCATCCAAAACCTAGGGTCATTTGGTCTAATAGTTCAAGGGTTTCATTAGGACACAAATCAACAACCTCTATATAGATTAACTTTCAACCCTCAAGGTGAGTCAATTAGACCTGGATCTAATCCTTTTAAGGCTCGGGAATGAATTGGAAATGGTCTTGATTGATTGCTCTAATTAGGTTGTATGACCTAATATAATAAATGTAATTTCTCGATAATTGATAAACATAAACAGTCAAGTTTCGGTAGATCTTGAAGGTGTAGACTGATGTGTACCTACCTAGAAAAATTGGTTTTGTTGTGCCTACAAAGAATGGGTTGCCCAATGGTTGTTGAGTCCTTGTAAGGGTGTCCTGCTCACCTTTTGGGGTCCTTTGGTGTTGAATCTAAGCTTTTATTTTCAAATTTTCCCATAGTTGGAGTGTAGTAAATAAATTATGTAGGTGAGATTTTGTGTCTGGACAAGGTTGATGGTAATAAATGCAACAATGAAAAATGAATCTTCAAGCTCTCTTCAATCCACTTTAAACCTACAACCAACACATTCATAAAGGGGGAAAATATTGTGTCATATAGGGGCTTGCCTCAATCAAATCCCATGTAAGTGTTCCCACTTCCACAATGTCAATGGCAATGATAAAACCTTGAATCAAAAGGAAGGAAATGATGAATGAACACAATGTTGCAACTCATAACCCTTCAATGGCTTCCTTGAAGGATTGAAGACATACACATCTCTTCAAGGATCTTGAATCTTTCTTGCTTGATTTGCTTGATTTGCTTGATTTTCTTGATTTGCTTGAATGCTTGAATGCTTGGAGACCTACAACAATGTTAGCCTTCACATAACATGAACATGAACACACATAAAATTTAACATGATATTAGATCTTGAATTGCTATACCAAAGCTCTGATATGCTTCTCTTGACAATAGTATTTTCTCAATCGTATGCCTTAGTGTTGCTTAGTGTGTGTTCTATTTCAAATGATAAAATAATTGTTGCAAGTATGAATGAGTATGGTGGTGTTGTCATTAATGTTATCATTGATGTCAACACAGTTCAGGGTGTTGCAGAGAAATGAATCATGTGATTGTAGGTGGTACATATATGGTTGAGATATTGTAGAGAAGTTGTGAGTATATGGAGCTATCTTTATTATGATGCAAGTGCGTTGATATGATGGGTTATCAAGTGCTTTTGATAAAATTAATAAACAATGAAGATAGAGTTGTGTGTGTGTTTTGAATGTGCTCCAGTAATGTGCTCTGAATTTCTTCTATGTTTATCCTATACTTGTGTGGATCTGTATTGTTGTTTATGGGCATCTTTGGTTGATATATCCTAAGTGATAGCTTATGGGTTGATGAAGAGTGAAAGTTATGTTCACCAGTTTGTGAACTGGTTTGGCAGAGTTGTTTGTTTGTGGACTAGGATAAATTTTCCTTCTTTGTAGTCCTCTGATGGTTTGTCTCAGATCTTGCAGATCTGGAAGAAGGTTGATAATGATGTTATCTTTGTTTTGGAAAAAGTGTTTGTGGTTTGGTGCTCCGAAAGACTAGTTCTAGAGCTACTATGTGTGTTTGTACAGTCTAGTTGGGCTGATGGAATGAGTTATGTGTATGAAGATTGCTGTAGTTTTTGTAGATGTTTTTGAAGGCATCTAAGAGGTGTTCCTATGTATGGTGAATTGTGTTATGTGGTCCACACATTTTCATCTTGTTGTGGATGCGTGCACTTCAAAGTTTATTGGTGTTTTCATTACGTTTGGCCGACCTGGTGTCTACACATTACACGAAGGATAAGTATCAATTAAGGAAGTGTGTGATTGATCCAAGATGTTGTTTGGGTCTTAGTTAAGTATGTATTTGGTCCATTCTCATCTTATCCACCACGAGAATGTTGAGTTGCTGACCTAATTTGAATTTTCAAAATAAAGAATGTGTAGCCGACCTTGGAGAAAGTTTATAAGATCGGAGATGGTATAAATACAAGTCAAGATGTTGTGAATTAAAGAACACAAGTGTGAAAGTGCGAAAAAAGTGCGAGAAGCAAAGCGTGCAAAAGTGAATCAAGGCAACAGTACTTTAATGTGTTTGACTCCTAAAAGTAGTGAGTTGATAGTGTTTGCAATTCCTTGATTAAGGGTATGAATGTGTGGAACCTATTGTGGTGGATTCTCTGTTATCTATATTTATCTATAGGTAGTGAGCCTCCCTTCTAGATAGCGAGTCATATTTGTAGGAAATGAGCCTTGTATCTAGACAATGAGTCATATCTTGGGTAGTGATCCCTCTGGCAGTGAGCCTTTGTATCCGATTTTGCATTACTATTATATCGTGAGTTAATCCTCATCGTGGTTTTTCCCTCGTTGGGTTTTCCACGTAAATCTAGTATCTCTTATGTTGATATTATTTTATGTTATTTACATTTAATGCTCATACTTGATAACAAATGAAAGTAAATGTGGAGTTGATAATTGTTTGAGATTTAGGAATAAGATTAGAGATAACTGATTCACCCCCCCTCTCAATTCTCTCATGCATTTCAACAATAACTAGGTATTTATAGGTGTTTATCTAATTTCCCAAAAATTAGATTCTAAAATCCAACACTTCAATAACAAATTTCCTTAGACCAAGATCAACACATAACCCCAACCCCAAAATTAGAGCTTGAAGCTCAATAGCATTATTGGTTCCTTCAAGAAGGGGCGACACCAATCTGTCCAATGTACGACCCTCACAATTCTTGATTATGCATCTAGCTCTAGAGACTCCTGGATTACCCCTGGAAGCCCCGTCAAAATTTAGCTTGGCCCACCCTTCTTCAAGTGGAACCCAACACACCTTACTCCTATCAACTACTGTGGCATCACCTCCTTCACCCAAAAAAGCAAGTACTTTCAGACCATTCCAACTCCTACGTACCATCACATCCCAAACTCTGAAGTTTACTCTCCTTGGATTAAGCTCTTCCAATCTGGAGTTGACCACTTCTACAATACTAGCCTCAATTTTACTTTGTAGCCTCAACTCTAACATCTCCTTATCCTGGAATATTTGACAGTTTCGCTCTTTCCAAATCTTCCAAATGATGATTGAAGGGATAACTATCCATAGGCTACCAAACATTGCTTGTTTATAATGAATTGGGCAACACCTAAGCAATTCTATCGATTTGGCTAGAAATGTTGAATACCAAAAGAGCTTGGTGCAAAGTCAGTTCCAACAAAACTGCATATACTTGTAGTTCAAGAATAAATGATTCATCATTTCCTCCTTCATTTTGCACAAGGGACATCTCGATGGTCCTTGGTACCCCAACTTGGTAAACCTATCCGCAGTAAGAGCTCTGCCCTAAGATGCAACCCATATGAAGATACCCACCGTTTGGAAGATAAAGTTTATTCCAACATAGGCTGGTCGACAGGTTGGAGCCAAAAACACCTTCACTTGACAAGACATTGTATCCATATTTTACCTTGTATTCCTCATTTTTTGAGCCATTCCATCTGATTTTATCATTTCCCTTCCTTAGGAAAAAAATTTATTCTTCAAGATCTTCTCATACAAGTCCACCACATTCCTTTGGAAGCCCAGCAATCTGATGCTCTTCCATTTTTTATAAATTTCTCCCTACTAAGACTAGACCTCCAGATAATCTCTTACCTTATCTCCCCATGCCTATTTAGTTACTAACCTTACTTGATCCAAGTCATCGAGGTCTCCTAATTTCTCAAAACCATCCCAAGAATCTTCCCAAAATAGGGCAGTCTGACCATCCTTGACTTCCCAAGTAAGCTAGTCCAAGATTAAGTCCCTCGAGCTGCAAATGAAGTTCAAAATTTGGGATCCTTTTGGAAGATGACTAGCAATTAGCATGGAATTCTCACCCTCATCTAGATACTTTTCCCTAAGCAATTTTACCCACTTCAAGTTATGTTTTGTATGGAGGGCCTATACCAATTTTGCTTGCAAGGCTTTATTTTGAAGCATCATATTTTTCACTCCAGCTCCATCGACCTCCTTCTTCTCACACACTTTTTCCATTTTATTAGGGGGAAATTATGCTACTCTGAATAGCCTTTCCAAAAGAAATATTTTCATCTACCTATTAAGTGATTTACATGCCCCTGGTGATAAAGGGATACAAGACATCAAATATGTTGGTAGAGCTGAAATGATGGATTTCAACATCGTCAAATGCCCAGCCCAAGACAGTCATTTGTTTTTCCACACTGTCATTCTATCCTTCACTTTTTCTATCAGTTCACTCCATAGATTTCCTTTATTCACTCCCTTATCTAGGGAGGTCAAAGTATCTGCAGGGAAGCTTCCCCTTTTTAAATCCTAGAATCCTCATGATCTAAATCTCTCTTACTATAGGGTGTTCAAAAAGAAAACTTCATACTTTGTGGTGTTAATCTCTTGCCCAGAAGCCAAAGAATATCTATCAATAATGCCTTTTAATCTATCAGCTTCCCTTTTCGTGGTCGTCCCAAATAGAAAAGTTTCATCAGCAAATTGTTGATGAGTAACCACACTTTGGTTGCTAGTTACCTGCAATACACACACATAACTACTCCTTTTTGCACCTTCAATTGCTCTTCTTGGGGCTTCGACCATAATGATGAAAAGAAAAGGGGAGAGGAGATCTCCTTGCCTAAGAACCCTAGAGGCATTGAAAAAGCTTTTAGGTGACCCATTCACTAAAACAAAATATCTAGGGCTCTCAATCCACCCAAAAATTCAATCCAACCACTCCCTCTTAAAGTCGAAGGCCTCCATGATCTTAAAGAGGAAGCACCAATTAACCTTGTCATATACCTTTTTGATGTCAAGCTTTAGGAGCATAGCCGAATTTTTCAATTTTTGCACAAAATGAATTACTTCATGGGCTATGATTACACCATCAAAGATCGATCTTCAAGGGATGAACCCTATCTGCTCCTCTGAAATAATGAAGGAATATTTTTGCTTTACTCGATTTTACATTGATTTAGCCAGAATTTTATTCAATGTATTACATAAAGAAATTGGCCAAAATTCCTCCATTGATTTTGATTTCTCCTTCTTGGGGATGAGTGTAATGAATGTCTTGTTTATTTCTTTTAGCACGCGACCTGAATCTCTTGAATCTTCAATCGCCTCAAAAACATCATGCCCCACATTATCCCAATACTTCTAAAAGAAGACCTCGAGAAAACCATCGGGCCCCAAAGCCTTTTTCGGATGTAGTTGGAACAAGGCCATTTTAATTTCCTCTTCAATGAATTTGTTGAAAATTTGCTTGTTCTGAGCCTCAGACACCACCTTAGGAATGTTCCTCAACAACTCATTTTGAGCCCTTAGATTAGAACCTTCATAATCGTTTAAGAGTGCTTGAAATAAACCTACTGCAATTTTCCTTATTTCAGCAGGGTCATCCACCATTCTCCCATTTGATCCTTTAATGGATGAGATTTTGTTCACTTCTCTTCTTGCCTTTGTTGAATTATGAAAGAATTTTTTATTCTCTTCACTAGCCTTTAGCCACACCTCTAGATTTCTGTCTACAAAAAATCTCTTCCTTTTCCATAACTTCATTCAACCTCCCAAGCAAAGATTTCTCCTCAAATTTTTTTACATCCATTCCCTCCTCTATCACTTTCCTCTCTACCTCTACCAGGGCTTCTTCAATATGCCTTCTTTCTTCAAATATGTTCTTGAAGCTTGCTTTGTTCCATTAATTTATGTTTTGCTTGACAGATTTAGCTTCATCACTACATTGAAAATTTTGGAGCCCCCTGGATTACATCCCAACCACCACTATTTGACCAAATCCCCAAGATTCGAGTCTTTGAGCCACATAGATTCAAACTTGAAGGGGAATCTTATGGACTTCTTTCCTCCCAAATTTCCAATTGGATCAGGAAATGATCTGACCCCGCCCCAGGGAGGATGTTGCATTCTAGAGTGAAAAGGAGCCTGCCTAAATCCCATTTAAAGAGGAATCTGTCAATTTTTTCTGCTATGCTACTGAAGCCTTTTTTCCTATTTGTCCAAGTGTAGTTACCATTCCCCATTTGTGCTTCCAATAGCATATTGCGGTCTACAAAGTTATTGAAATCAACCTGGGATTGAAGTTCTCTTCCCACACCTCCTCTTTTATCTCCTGATCTTAGCATGGCATTTAAATCCCCCCAAAACACAAAAAACTTGCACTGATTGGTTCAAAACTAAATCTAATTCTTTCCAAACTAGCCTTTTCTGAATGCATACATTGGGACCATAAACATTAATGAGTAAGAATTGTAAATTTGATATAATACTTCTTACCTAGTAGGCGAGCTAGTGTCTGCTATTGTTCACTTCCTCAACTAACACCGATTGTGGCTTTCAAACAATCAACAAGCCTCTGGAGGCCCCATTAGAATTGACCTCAACACATCGCCAAGATTTCAGCTTACTTTATAACTTTTTCCTCTCCTCTTCATCCAATTTTGTTTCTTGCAACAGACCTACATCTACTTGAAATCCTTCTAACTGACGCCTGATTAGGCATCATTTTTTAGGGGCATCTAAGCCCCTAATATTCCACGTTAGGATTTTCATGGTTGTTCGAGAAGAGCATCACTCTTCCCTACTTTCAACATCTCATTTAACTTCTTTTGGCCACTTGCCTCCCCATCCCATTTGAGTTTCTCTTGATTCGGGATTCTTCCCCTCCTTTTTCTTTCCCCACAATTTGGTGAAGTTTTTTGCATTCCCTTCAAACTAATACCTAGTTTCTAAGACTCACCATGATCTATTGTAAGTTTTCATTTCTTTCCCAATGACTATCCGGGCCTATCATCGAAGGGAAGATCTTCATCCCCTAGACCTAGATAATTCGTCTAGTCATCAAAGTCATCCTTATCTTCCACTTTAAGAGAGCCACTCTCTATCACCTTGGCGAGCTCGACCATTTCATTCCCTACCTCCATAAATGAGTCCAAGTCCTCTTTCTTGCACTTGTTTCCTAACAATTAGATAACTTCCACCACTTTCTCTTTCAATTCTCCCTCTATGTCACCCAAACACGCATCCCCATCTTCCACACCCTTGACCGAATGAACCTCCACTTCCTCCCTAGATTCCAATTCCATATTTCTTGATGCTTCCATCTGTGATTGCTTAAAGAAGCGATTCAGATGTTGCGATGCTTTTGAACTTTCACTTACCTCCTTAGAGGGTGGTCTTCAGGGTGCCCTTCTCCCCAAAGACTTGATGAGCTCTGAATTAGGGATTGGATCTAGGTAAAATTTTTGCCTCCAAACCCCCCATTCCGTCACCAACTTGATTTCATTCCACTTGTCCTACCTAGGTTTATTTTCCACACACAACCTTACTAAAGAACTTATTCCATCTGGGTTCTTCCTTTCCTCTGCACACACATAGGACCCCAGACAGTTTTTGATTTCTTCCAGAATATTTGGGTGCCAAAATTCTAATGGCAGATCTGGCAATCTCCAGTAGTCTTGAACTATTTCCATTTTGTGTAAATGGGGGTTAAATCTAGAAATCCATCTCTCTATATAGAAGTCGTATCCATCCATAAGCCAAATGCCCAATTCAATTTTCACCCTAATTTCTTTCAATAGACAGATTACCATAAAGTACCCATTGGTCAGTCTTTTCAATTGCAACTCCAGTCCCCACTTCCCTTGCCACCAACGCACCAAAAAATCTCATGTGAAATCTTGCCTTATCCATTTGGAAATCTTGCCAAAGGATTCCCCAGCTTAGCCTTGTCTCCTACATCTTCTCCATAATTAGGATCATATTTCAAGGGGAGGCCATCAAACCTAGGGTCATAATCCATATTTCTCCACCATTTCCTTTTAGCCCCTTGGTTTTGAACCCAATTAGGGTTAGGACCCCTTTGAAAATTCCTTCCCCTTTGCCTTCTTTGATTTCCAAATTTGTTTCAATGTGACCAATTTTATGGGAAAAATCAAGGTGCCTTTGCTAGTTTCTCCTAGCAGGGGCTCTACTATACTCACCCAAGTCATTCCAACAATCTCCCTTCTTCCATTTTTCTTTATTTGCTTAGTTTCTAATATCCTGTGGGGAGAATTTTGCTTCTGTTTCTTTTGCCCGGTGCCCTTGACCTTTGATTGCCTCTTCTGCAGCCCCAAACCTCAGCCTCTAGCTAACTTTCCTCTCTGCAAACCCTTGGTTTGCCTCCTTTCACCTCTAATCCATGCCTGCTCCTTCGCAGTCCATTATAAAATAGGGTATACTTAACTATCAAAAATATCCTCAATCCATTTAGCATGATAGAGTTGTACAGGTTTAAATAGTGGCTAAGGATTTATTATTGGCTACTATAAAAGAATTACATTTAGTCATTTATGGATCCAATTCAACCAATTACTCATGATTTTTACATGTAGTTTTAAACTCTCATTTAGCCCCATAAGTATAAAACTAATACTCATTTACATACACAACACCATTTATTATAAGGCTTGGTTTACCTTGGCCTCATACCTAGTATTTTGCACAATAGTATAACATATTATTTGGTCTAATTATATTAACCTATGAAACATGAAAAAATTTGGATACCCTAAGTTGAGTATCCAAAACCTAGGGTCATTTGGTCTAATATTTCTAGGGTTTCATTAGGATACAAATCAACAACCTCTGTATAGAATAGCTTTCAACCCTCAAGGTGAGTCAATTAGACCTGGATCTGATACTTTTGAGACTTAGGAATGAATTGGAAATGGTCTTAATTGATTGATCTAATTAGGCTATATGACCTAATATAATAAATGCAATTTCTTGATAACTAATAAACATAAATAGTCAAGTTTTGGTAGATTTGGAAGGTGCAGACTGATGTGTACCTACCTAGAAAAATTGGTTTTGTTGTCCTTATAAAGAATGGGTTCCCCAATGGTCGTTGAGTCCTTGTAAGGGTGTCTTGCTCACCTTTTGGGGTCCTTTGGTGTCATATCTAAGATTTTATCTTCTACATGTCCCATATTTGGAGTGTAGTAAATAAATTTTGTAGGTGAGCTTTTATGTTCGGACAAGGTTGATGGTAATAAATGCAACACTACAAAATGAATCTTCAAGCTCTCTTCAATCCACTTCAAACCTACAACCAATGCATTCATAAATGAGGAAAATATTACGCCATATAGGGGTTTGCCTCATTCAAACCCCATGTAAGTGTTCCCACTTCCACAATGTCAATGGCAATGATAAAACCTTGAATGGAAAGGAAGGAAATGATGAATGAACACAATGTTGCAACTCATAACCCTTCAATGGCTTCCTTGAAGGATTGAAGACATACACATCTCTTCAAGGATATTGAATCTTGATTGCTTGATTTTCTTGAATGCTTGGATACCTACAACAATGTTAGCCTTCACATAACATGAACATGAGCATACATGGAGTTTGACATGATATTGGATCTTGAATTGCTATAACAAAGCTCTGATATGCTACTCTTGACAATAGTATTTGCTCAATCGTATGCCTTACTGTTGCTTAGTGTGTTTTCTATTTCAAATGATAAAATAACTAGGTATTTATAGGTGTTTATCTAATTTCCCAATAATTAGATTCTAAAAACCAACAATTCATATTTGAATTTTGGATATTAAAATACCGCCAATAACATATTTGAATTTAGGTCCTAGCTAAGAAGGGGGACCTAGTTGCCCTTGGGAAAATAGGTCCTTGACTAAATTTCTAGGACACTCAAAGTCAGGGATAATCTAATGATTGAATTTATTTGTTTAATGTTTGTTCACCTTCGAAAAATGGTAAAACTAGGCTTTAGAATGCATAATTTGGAAAATTAGAAGCTTAATTAAGTCCAATAAATTAGGGGGACCAAATATAATATGAAATTGTAAAGGTATACAATTTTTTACACTACATTTAGCCCCCACTTTATTGAGAGTGTGAACTTATGCTCAGAATCACACTAAAGTAGAGAAATATGTCAAGAGAGGTTCAAATATACAAATGTTGAAGCGATAGGATGACCAAGGACCAATGAATATGGTCAAGCCCCCAAAATCCAAGATCCCATTGAAAACTAATATAAGCACAAAGGAACATGCAAGTATGATATGCAACAATACAAGATACACAAAAATACATGGTGAAAAATATGAAGTATACACGATGAAAACACATGATGTAATATAAAATATGGATGACAATAAAATGAAAACAAGCACAATGTAAACATGATGTAGACACGAATAAGGTACATGAAAAAAAACACAAAATGAAACACAGTGTTAGTACTAAAAGGATTGAATTCGGTAAGGTAAAGAGACCTCAAGCTTAAATTGTATCAAATACCAAACGCCATCCCTCAAATAAAGAACAATGTTCCATTAGCATTGAAGTCATACACATCATTCATGGACCACATGGATCCATTGGCAAGCAAAGTGTATTATGCTCGATGGCCATGTTAAAAAGGTGTTCATGACTCACACCATAGCAAAGTCCAATATTTGCTAGGTTAACCATAAACTAGGACACAAGGGCTAGTGAAGTATGATATTCAGTAGGTGAGCCCCCAAGGTAAAATGTGAGACCCACACTAGGTCTACAAGGTGTGCCCATAACAAGGTGGAAAAATGGGAAGGACACACTAGGTCTACAAGTGTGTACCCATGTCAACCATACCAATAGTTATACTCCTTGATAACCTTAATAAGGTGCCACAAAATGCAATGCTAATGCTACACTATATTCAACACCTATGAATAGAGTGAAGTAGAATGCCAGGTTCCATGAAATAAAAGGTTTGCAACATGGCTAGCAAGTTCTATTATCCTAGGTTCCATGAAATAAAAGGCTTGACATCTTGATGGACAAAATAAAAGGGCAGTGCCATAAAACTTCAAGGGATGTTGTAATAACATCACCAAAAAATGGTCAAAATCAAAAAAATAAAAGGATCCTTGCTTAATTCATGAAAGGTCACACCTTAGGGAATATCATACATGACATCACCACCAAGAGAGGAATAACCAAGAAATAAAAGATTCACGTCTGAAGGAACACAAAACATAGCATTGCCACCAAGAGTAATGTCATGTACTAAGAAAGGTCACACTCTTATGGGAAATCGATTATAATATCACCACAAAGGAGACACATCAAATGGATTAAAAAGATCGCACTTTGATCAACAAGGTTACACTTTTTAGGAGATGTATGTTATCATCACTACGAAGAGACCATTTCTTATATAAATAATGAACGCGTGACTATATGCCCCCCTTAAAATGTTATTGTACTTGCTACACTAGCATTTTAAGGAGACAAAGAAGGATACCTTAGAAGGAATACACCTAGGAAAAAGGCTACCTAACCCCTTGCCCCCAAAGTGTAGAGATAGAGAAGATCCTAAAATGGATGATATGTTTCTCCTTGAAAAATGAAGTATGATTGCATAAAGCCTAGTTTATACCCTCAGGCATGGTAATGAGTATGTTATTATACTACAACTACCACATAGCAAGGATCGAAGCATATAAATATTAATCTATAATACTTTTGATGTGATCTCCATAAGGATCAAATTCTCTCAATTTTTTCTTTAAATCACGAAAATCATCCATATGATTTCCAAATATTATATGATATGCATGTAAGGTCCATTGATATCCTTTTGTTTATTGGTTTTTTACTCAAACATAGGTGGTAATGTAATTAAACCCATATCTACTAGTTTAGCTAGCTCCTCTCCAGTCTTGGATATAGGATGAGGGAACTGTAACTTCCTCAGTTTGTAAGGCCTATGCTTCTTACTTGATTGACCAATTGTTTGATGTGAAGGTGGAGGATCTTGGTAACCTCATCCATTAGTATCTTTAGATGGTCTTTGTTCCAAGAGAGAATGGACTTCATGCTCATTATAAATGTTGCATCCTTGCTTTTTTAAGATCCTAAAGCCTTGGCCATAAGTTTATTCCAAGTCAATGGGTGTATTGGTAATTTTATGTGCATAAGATAAAAGAGTCTCGGATGGAATATGTTCCTTGTGGTTCCTATCAATGTGTGCTTCAATTATTTTTGGTTTAAATATGCCTTGTGGTTCAATTTCAGGATGTAAAAGATTGAACATGTCAAGTGGTGGAATGATAGGAGGTGTTGGCTATTGACATGGATTATTAGGATATTTCATTGAGGGATAAAAGGTTGCATTATTTTCAAGGACATTCAAGGAGTTTCATATGAACTCTTAGATGCTTTCTTCATCTTTGCCTAAGATGTCTATCTCACAAGGAAATGCATTGGGAGGTGTAGGAACATTAATGTTACCATCAGGATTAGGATCATCGCCAAACACATAGCTTGAAACATCAACCAAAGATTTCAAGGACATCCATATTTTACCAACACATATCCATGAAAAATTTTTGCAATAAGATTCAGACTATTAAACGACGGGTAATAAGAAGTCAGATAGTAACTCCAGACAGAGCTACCTGAGGATATTTTTTCATTGAAAGCTAACTGATGCCCAAATAACAAGACTAGGTTGTCTAATGGCAACTGGGTCCTAGTCAAGGGTTTAAAAAAATAAAAATCTAATTGTGAACTATGCTGCCTAGTAATCTTGATTCTATTTGCAAACAATTTAAATAGTAAATGGATTTCCGAAATTTGCTTAATGTATTCTAATTTAAAGCATAATATAGATATATAGCAATGAATATGACTGAACAAAATTGAATGCAAATTTCAAATCTGAAATGTACCAATTGACTGATTATGAGATGCAGGAACCTGAAAATGACAATTTTTTCAATGCAAATTTTGACTCTAAACAATGTATTTTATTTCACCAACTAAACTAAATGCAAAACTCTCTATAACATGCAATTACTAATTTCAAAACAAGGATATGCAAGTACACTGCAACTGAGTAGACAGAGACAAATCAATGTGAAAAAGTTTGTTGAGACACCTGTAGAAGGACTAGGTTATCTAATGGCAACTGAGTCTTTGTACAGGCTTTGAAAATTCAACATCTAAATGTTTAGACTAATTTTTAAAATTGTCGTTCCTATCTGCAAACGAGTTGTACAGTGGTTGTTTTTCTAGAATTTTTCAATGTAACACAAATGCCAATATATGACAATTTTGGGACAAAATGAAACATTTTTTAATACAATTTTGAAATGAAAATATGATCTAAATGATTGAAACACAATGCAATGCAAGATATGATGCAATATTTTTAGATTTTTATAACTTTTTATGATGTAATATGCAACCCTAAATAGGAAATGCAAGACAATACAATGATGCAAAACCTAGATCTGGAGTTTGAAAGGACTACCTGGTGTAGGGGCACCTAGCCTTATAATGTAAATAAGGGTCAAATGCGAGTCTTTGATGATGTTGAGTCATTTTTTATGTAATAAGGTCTATTTAGACCATGTCTAATGTTTTAGTCATATGGGGTCAGTTTTACATAAAGTTGTCATGTTTTGTCAAATGTTGCAAAAAGTTGTAATGCAACTTTACATTTTTGCTTTGTATTAGAAGTTGAATGGTCAAGTAATTCAAAAGGAAGTTTGAACTATTGGTTTTCAGTTTTAAGAGTTTAAATATGCCTGGAATGGTTTGAGGCAAGGTTCTGGAAGACATTTTGATGATCAAACTATAAAAAGTGCTATGTTTTTGCAATTTTCTTTGTATTTTGTTGCTACAAGATATTGTATGGCTCTGTACAGTGTTTAAATGATCTAAAGTGCATTGGAATCGACGGTGGAATGAATTAGTTATATTTTAGGTTTGATTTGATCTCATTTCATAAAGTTTGAAGGGAGTTATAGCCAATTTGGTGCAAACAGTCAAGAAACCCTAGGTTTGAGGGTTTGAGGGGAAAATCATGAAGTAGAAGACCATTCCACCAGTGGAAAATTCTAAAAATCGATGGAATAGAGGTAATTAGGGTGGTTTAAATGTTTATAGGGTTTTTAGATGCATGGAATGGAGGTAGGGAAGCGTTTGATCAAGCCCTAACCTAATATCTCTATGTATTAGGTTTAGGAGAGTAGATTAGACATAGGGTTTTGCAAAAAGGTGGTTGGATAATTGTTCCAGTAGATGAACTTGGTATTTTCGGACCCCGTGTGACCTAGTTGAAGTCTTGGAATAGAATTTTATGATTGGGAGAGAGTTACTCTTGAAGTTGCTATGGAAAACAAGCCTAATTAGGCCTCTTTCCAGCATAGTAGTCAATTTTAGAGGGTGTTGTTACAAAACAAGCACACCTGTAAATTTGATAAGTTCCAAAAGAGCATAAAGGGTACTTGAAATGGTATTTTTTTTTGGGTTTGTAGCCTTCTCTAAAAGATATGAAGAAAAATCACTGTTTAGAGTACTACAAGGGAAGATGAAAGGTTTGTGAGAAAGCCATCAAGTTAAGGTATCAAGATTGGAAAGTTTGTTGATTTATGATTGAATCAGAAACCTCCACCCTAATATGCATCAATTGGAATCAGAGCATAGGTTTGATCATAGGAAATAAAATTTGAGTGTGAAATAAGCAAAGATGCCTCCTAAAAGTAGTGTAACGGGCAGAGAAGTAAGAGAGTTGAAAGAAAATCATGCCAAGGAGTTGAGATAGGTAAAAGAGTCTCATGAATCTGTCCTAGCCATACTTTTAGCGCTTGAATCAAACCAAAGGAGAGGTATGGTCACTGGAGACCAAAGTGACAAAGAGGAAGAGGGTGAGAATGAAAACCCTCAAAGAGGAGTCCAAGATGAGGAAGAATTGGACCCAAATAAATTGAGAATGGCTAAGATGTTGAAGTTTGTCAAAGGAGACACTCCTAAGGTGCATATGGAGTTACCCATGTATAGTGGGAAGATGGATAGTGAAGAAGTTCTAGGTTGGATTGATGCACTTGACAACTATTTTGAATATGAGGAGGTAGCATATGAGCAAAAGGTGAAGTTTGACAAAAATAAATTGAAAGGCCCTACCTCAACTTGGTGGAATTATGTGTAGGAAGAGAGGGTGAAGAAGAGCAAGTCAAAAATTGGTTCATGGGATAGAATGGTGGCTAAAATCAAGAGCCAATTTCTACCGAGTGACTATGCAATTCAAACATATAGAAGGCTACAAAATCTCAAACAAAAGGAGATGGATGCCATGGCTTATAAAGAGGAGTTTCATAAGTTAATCATTAGAGCAAGTCATATAGAGGATGAGGTGGAAAAAGTAGCAAGGTACCTAAATGGGTTAAGGTTCAACATACAAGATGAGATCATTCTAATCACTCCCAAGACGGTGGAAGAATGCTTCTAAATGGTGGTCAAGGTTGAAGAAAGGTTGAAGAGTAGGAGAAACAAGCTAGAGGTAGAGGAAAGAACTTCAGGGGTAGAGGAACCTTTGGAGGAAGAGGACAATCTCAAAATCCACAAGGAGAATCAAATGGTAATCAAGAACAAAGCTCAAAATCAAGGGGAAGTTTCAGAGGTAGGAGATCAAATAGTAATGGCAGATTTGGTGGAAAAGGTAGAGGATCAAATACCTTCTCAGGAAGATGCTATCAATGTAATCAGTTTGGCATTAAGCATGGAAATACCTGAATAAACAACCTTCAACTTCTCATGGTGTAGAAAGGAGAACAAAATTGGTGCAAGAGGAAGATAATGAGAGTGTCAACTCTCCATCCTAGCATGTTGCTCTAAAAATAGGACAGTCTTTGATATTGAGGAGAACATTAATCAAAGTGCCTATGGGGAAAGAGCCTTTACAAAGAAAATCACTGTTTAGAACCACCTGCAAATCTCAAGGTAAGGTGTGTAAGGTTGTTGATTCCGGTTCCACAGATAATCTAGTTTCTTTGGAGATGGTTGAAAAGTTAAAGATGAAAAGAATCCCACACCCCACTCCCTACAAGCTCTCTTGGTTGAATAAGGGTCGACAAGACCTAGTGAATGAGAAAAAATGGGTTGAATTCAAAATATGAGGGTACAAAGATAAAATCTTGTGTGACATCATCCCTATAGATGTTTGTCATCTGTTGTTAGGAAAACCTTGGCAGTATGACAAAAAAGCTAAACATGATGGGAAGAAAAATATATTATTGAAAAGGATGGGATCTCATTCACCCTCACACCTCTACAAGATGATGATAAAGCTACACATGAAGGCCCTGGTGTGATTATAGTAAAGGAGAAGGATTTGATAAAGGACTTGGAAGAAGGGAACATGGGATAGGCAGTCATAGTAAGGCCTAAATCTTTCATAGCAGTAGACAAGAAGAAGGAAGAATTGCCTTTGGATATAAAATCATTGTTGGAGCCATATGCTGATATTGTTGTAGATGAGATACCTAATGCATTTCCACCTATGAGAGACATTAGCCATCAAATAGACTTCATTCTAGGAGCTATCTTGCCCAACAAGGTTGCTTACAAAGTGACTCAACAAAATGAGGAAATAAAGAGACAAGCGCAAGAACTCCTTGACAAGGGGTCGATTAGGGAAATTTCGAGTCCCTATGTTGTCCCATCAGTCCTAGCACCCAAGAAGGGTGGAGAGTGGATGATGTGAACCGACTTAAGGGCCATCAATAAGATTACTATAAGGTACAGGTTTCCTATTCCTATAATTGAAGATATAATGGATTGTTTGGGGGTGCAAAGTATTTTTCAAAGATTGATCTTAAAATTGGATATCATCGGATTAGAATCAGACCTGGTGATGAGTGGAAAATAGCTTTTATAGCTAATGAAGGCTTATATGAATGGATGGTGATGCCTTTTGGCCTGTCAAATGCTCCTAGTACCTTTATGCGCTTAATGAATGAGGTTCTCAAACCCTTCATAGGTAAGTTTGTTGTTGTGTATCTAGATGATGTTCTTGTCTTTAGTAAGACTAAGGAGGAACATCTAAATCATTTATATATGGTTTTGAAGAAGCTACATGACGAAAAGTTGATGATAAACTTGAAGAAGTGTGAGTTTTTGAAAATAGAGTTGGTCTACCTTGGATTTGTGGTGACTAATGGTGATTTGAAGATGGATTCTAGCAAGGTGGATGCTATTTTGAATTGGCCTACACCAAAGTCATGGGGTGAGGTAAGAAGATTTAATGGCCTAGCCAAATTTTATAGAAAGTTTATAAAGGGTTTTAGTCACATTTGTGCTCCTATGATTGATACCTTCAAGGCTGATAAGAGAAAGAAATTTGTGTGGACTAAAGAGGCTGATAAAAAAATTCAATATTTGAAGAAGAGAGTGTCAGAACAACCTATATTGGATTTTCCAAGTTTTGACAAGGTTTTCACCATAGAATGTGATGCAAGCAATCAAGCTTTAGGGGTTGTCTTGAGCCAAGAAAACAGACTGGTTGCATTCTTTAGTGAAAGGTTGAATGAAGCAAAGAGAAAGTATTCCTCTTACGACCTTGAGATGTATGCCATGGTACAAGCACTAAGAAAATGGAGACATTACTTACTCCCTAAAGAGTTTATAGTGTTTATTGACAATCATTCATTGCAAATTTTGAATAGTCAAGAAAAGCTTAGCCATAGGCATGTGAAATGGGTTGAGTACTTGCAGGAGTATACTTTTACCATAAAGCATAAGAAAGGATAGTTAAATAAGATGGCAGATGCACTCAGTAGGAGGGCTTTGATGGTTCAATAGATTCAACTCCAAAGTGTAGGTATTGATGCTTTGAAAGGTATGTATGAAGGAGATGATGATTTCAAATATATCTATGCTTCTTGCATTCAGTTTAATGGTATATTTCATGAAGACAATTCTGATTTCTTTATTCAAGAAGGATTATTGTTTAAGGGTGCTTAATTGTGTATTCCAAAATTATCTATACAGACTAATCTAATTAAAGAGAATCATTGTGGTAGCTTAGGGGGTCATTTTGGTGTTGAGAAAACCTTGGAGTAGGTAAGAAGGTATTACTATTGGCATAAGATGCATAGTGATAGAAATTTTGTTGAAAGGTGTGTTGTTTGTCAAAAAGCAAAGGGTTGCAACACTAATGCATGTCTTTATCAACCATTTCCAATTCCAAATAGGCCATGGGAATCCATCAACATGGACTTTGTGTTGGGGTTGCCTAAAACTCGGAGAGGCTTTGATAGTGTATTTGTTGTGGTGGATCGATTTAGCAAAATGGCACATTTCATACCATGTAGAAGCACAAATGATGTCTTACATTGCAGGGTTATTTTTAAAGGAGGTGGTTAGGATCCATGGGTTACCATTGGAAATTGTTTATGATAGGGACGGTAAGTTTGTGGGTCACTTTTGGAGAACTCTTTGGAAGAAATTGGGAACAAACTTAACCTTTAGCTTTGTCTATCATCCACAAACAGATGGGCAGACTGAAGTTTTCAATAGAAGCCTTGGGAATCTTCTCAAATGTTTGACAAGAGAGAATTCACAACAATGGGATCTCATTATTCCCCAAGCTGAATTTTCATATAATGACTCTGTTAATAGAAGTGTTGGAAAAATCCCATTTGAGATTGTCTATGGATTGCAGCCAAGGGGAGTGTTTTACCTCAGATATTTGAGTGGTATGGAGTGAAGGAGTGTTGAAGGAGAAGAGTTTGTGGTGGAAATGAAGGATATACATCAGCAAGTTAAGGAGAACCTTCAAACGAGTGTGGATAAATACAAGCAACATGCAGATTTGAAAAGAAGAGAGGTTAAGTTCAAAGTGGGGGACTTGGTATTGGCTGATTTGAGGAAAGAAAGGCTACCAAAGGGGAAGTATTCAAAGCTTCAGATGAAGAAGATTGGGCCATGTAGGGTGGTCCACAAATTTGGAGCAAATTCCTATGAGATAGAACTCCCTCCTGGAGTGGCTATCTCTCCAATTTTCAATATTTTTGACCTATATCCTTTTAAATGATCTATGATTGCTGGTGAAGATGCAGGTATATCAGGATTTCTAAATGAATATTGGGTCAAGGACTTACCACCAAGTCAACCATTAAATCTTGAATGCATTTTGGACACAAAAGAAGCCAATAGAACAAGGAACAAGGTGTATAATGAGTATTTGGTGAAGTGGAAAGGTCTTCCAATGGAGGATGCCACCTAGATGATAGAGGAAGACATCAAGAAGCATGGAGTCATAGTTACAGATCTGATCTCAAGTAGAGCTTGAGATTTTGTTCTCGTCGGGTGTATGGTGCAGGGGCACCTAGCCTCATAATGTAAATAAGGGTCAAATGTGAGTCTTTGATGATGTTGAGTCATTTTTATGTAATAAGGTCTATTTATACCATGTCTAATGTTTTTAGTCATATGGGATCATTTTTACATAAAGTTGTCATGTTTTGTCAAATGTTGCAAAAAGTTGTAATGCAAATTTGCATTTTTGCTTTGTATTGGAAGTTAAACGGTCAAGTCATTTAAAAGGAAGTTTGAACTGTTGGTTTTTAGTTGTAAGAGTTTAAATATGCCTGGAATGGTTCAAGGCAAGGTTCTAGAAGGTATTTTGATGATCAAACAATAAAGAAGTGCTATGTTTTCTACAATTTTATTTGTATTTTGTTGGTACAGAAGATTGTACGGATTTGTATTGTGTGTAAATGATCTAA
The DNA here is from genome assembly GCA_007115665.2 of Sequoiadendron giganteum. NCBI lineage: Eukaryota > Viridiplantae > Streptophyta > Pinopsida > Cupressales > Cupressaceae > Sequoiadendron > Sequoiadendron giganteum. The sequence goes on from CM021110.1 coordinate 225,151,044, forward strand.
AGTGCATTGGAACTGATGGTGGAATGAATTATCTATCTTTTGGGTTTGATTTGATTTGATTTCATAAACTTTGAAGGGAGTTATAGCCAATTTGGTGCAAACAGTCAAGAAACCCTAGGTTTGAGGGTTTGAGGGGAAAATCATGAAGTAGAAGACCATTCCACTAGTGGAAAATTCTAAAAACCAGTGGAATGGAGGTAATTAAGGTGCTTTAAATGTTTATAGGGTTTTTAGATGCAGGGAATGGAGGTAGGGCAACGTTTGATCAAGCACTAGCCTAATATCTCTAGGTATTAGGCTTACAAGAGTAGGTTAGACATAGGGTTTTGCAAAAAGGTGGTTGGATAATTGTTCGAGGAGATGAACTTGGTGTTTTCAGACCCCGTGTGACCTAGTTGAAGTATTGGAATAGAATTTTATGATTGGGAGAGAGTTATTCTTGAAGTTGCTTTGGAAAACAAGCCTAATTAGGCCTCTTTCCAATGTAGCAGTCAATTTTAGAGGGTGTTGTTATAAAAAAAGAACACATGTAAATTTGATATGTTTCAAAAGAGCATAAAGGGTATTTTGTTTCTAGGTTTACAACCTTCTCTAAAAGATATGAAGAAAAATCACTCTTTGGAGTACTACAAGGGAAGATGAAAGGTTTGTGAGAAAGCCATCAAGTTAAGGTATCAAGATTGGAAAGTTTGTTGATTTTTGATTCAATTAGAAACCTCTGCCCTACTCTGCATCACTACCAAATCAGAAATTTAGGATGTCAAATGTCAAGTTCACCAAAATGAAACATAAAAAATGTGGATACCCTAATTTGAGTATCCAAAACCTAGGATACATTCCATCATTTCTAGGGTTTCATTAGGATACAAATCAACAAGGTGTATAGAATGACTTTCAACCATCAAGGTGAGTCAATCAAACCTATATATGATCCTTTTGAGACTTAGGAATGAATTAGAAGTGATCTTGATTGATTTCCCTAATTAGACTATATGACCTAATATAACAAATACAATTTCCTGATAAATGCAATTTCTTGATAATTGATAAACATAAATAGTCAAGTTCTAGCAGATCTGGAAGGTGTAGACTAATGTGTACCTACCCAAAAAAATGTGTTATGTTTTACCTACAAAGGTTGGGTTGCCCAATGGCCACTGAGTCCTTGTAAGGGTGTCTTGCTCAACTTTTGAGGTCCTCTGGTGTCAGATCTGAACTTCTATTTTTTGCCTACCCCACAATCGAAGTGTCATAAATAAATTTTGTAGGTGAGTTTTTGTGTCTAGATAAGTTTGATGATAATAAATTCAACAATGCAAAATGGATCTTCAAGCTCTCTTCAATCCACTTCAAACCTGCAACTTGCATATTCATAAAGGGGGGAAATGTTGTGCCATATAGGGGCTTGCCTCAATCAAACCCGTGTAAGTGTTCCCACTTCCACAATGACAATGACAATGAAAATGATAAAACCTTGAATGGAAAGGAAGGAAATAATGAATGAACACAATGTTGCAACTCACCACCCTTCAATGACTTCCTCGAAGGATTGAAGACATACATATCTCTTCAAGGATCTTGAATCTTGCTTGCTTGATTTTCTTGAATGCTTGGAGACCTGCAACAATGTTAGCCTTCACATAACATGAACATCAACACACATATAATTTGAGATGATATTGGATCTTGAATTAGTGTAACACAACTCTTGACAATAATATTTGCTCAATTATATGCCTTAGTGTTGCTTAGTGTGTGTTCCATTTTAAATGATAAAATAACTAGGTATTTATAGGTGTTTATCCAATTCCCCAAAAATTTAATTCCAAAATCCGACACTTCATATTTGAATTTTCGATATTAAAATACTACCAATAAAATATTTGAATTGGTCCTAGTTAAGAAGGGGGACCTAGTCACCCTTTGGCAAATGGGTCCTACCCCAAATTTCCAAGACACTCCAATTCGGGGAAATTTAATGATTGAATGCATTTGTTTAATGTTTGTCCACCTTCGAAAAATGGTAAAAATCAAGCTTTGGAATTGTAATGTCCCTTCCTAGATGTGCAAGAATTTTTTCATTTATTTCAGTTTGATAGACTTTGTTTAATCAAACAGTGGTAACGTTATGCAAGGACTTATCAATATTCAATGGAGATAAACGTCAAGAAAAGAACAATAACTAGGCTCCCTCATATTTCTTGTATTTCAATAAAAAACATTACATTTAATCATTGCCCTTATTATTAGATGAATGAAACGGTATTAAAAATGCTAGGTTCTTCAATCTAAACACACTATGCTAGCATTGGTGTTGCACAACAAGGACAATAAGATTGTAATAGTAGGTTTAATGACATTTTTTGAGTACCATAAGACTAAAATACATGCATCGTAGTTGCAGATTGTTGCAATAGGTATTTATAACACTTTCCCAACATATTACAACATCATAGATCAAGATAATAGTAGAATACACAAGTAAAATGTGCTCAAAATTCAATATTAGAGTATTACAAACCTAGATTTTGACACACAAACTAATTGCAAGAACTTTTTGAGGAATTTACCATACAATTTGCCACCAAACAGTTCCTTAATGAATTCTGGGACTTAGTAATAACAGGTTTACTTCAACACTTAGAGGGGTTTTTGTAGTCTGATTTTTCATATACATTTACGTATGAAGCTACAAAATATTTGTCTATCAGACCTAATACAATGTGCATCCATGAAACTCTGACTCAAGTTTCCAAAATGAAAACGAATACCCAAACTCAGAAGTTGAAGGGCAACAAAAACACTTGCAGTAGATGGTATTGTGTTTGAAAGTCATCAAAGAAAGCCATGCCCAACAGATACCTGCCCATATACCCACTGTAGAATTTCCTCGAATAGGCCCAACAACTCAAAGGAGGACACATACAATACTGAGATGCAAGAAGAGGGTTGTGACTAGACTCTTATGTCTCACGCTAAGCAAAAATAACACAAATCAACCCTCATAAATGATGATGCTTGCTACAAAAAACTCACACCATATCTGAGATTCGCCCTGCCCTTTCAAGATGACCTAACACAATTTGGTTTCATAATCCAGTGACTAGAGTTTCATGCAACCACACCTTTGATGAGGAATGAATTGCTAGAATATTAGGGATTTGTTGCAATTCAAGAGCTTGACAAGAACTTACTTCACAAAAAGTTGTTTTCTCAGATTATACCCTTGCATAATGCAATTTGAATATATTGTTTTCCTCCAATTTTTCCACTGAAAGTGATTCACAAATTTGCAACAGCGCTCTTGTAGAAAGCCTGAGTGACTTCCTCCACAAATCTAGCTAGAGTAGATAGTTTCACTATCGAAACTGGTGTCTTAGGGTTTCCAAACTCATAGACCAAAGAAGCTTTCAAAAAGCTTTCCAAAATGAAAGTGAGAATAATATCTAAGAATGATCAAATGAGTTCCAAAAACCTCATTTTATACTTTTTTTCCCAAACTCTCTAGAAGCTTCCTTTTTAAATTAAACACCTTTTTTACTCTAAAAATGACCTTTTCATTAAGATAATGATATTTTGACATGCAAGGTCCCCTATTTAATGCATCCATTATTTAAAGCATCTCATCCTGATTTCGACGAGCTATAATACTAAGGGTCTTTTAAATATTTTAATTAATTTTAAGCAACCTTAGTAATTTAATTAAAATATAACCATTAATACACTCATTTTGTGGAAATGTCAAATTGCATCGAAATCAAAAACTAACTGCACCGGTGTGATCCCGATGAAGAATATTGATGACAAACGGAGTCAATCAACTGACTTTCTATAAATAGAAACTACCTCAAAGAATCTTGGAGCCCTAATCAAAAGCCAAAAATAACATCTGAAAGCATCAAATAACTCCTCTAAATCATCTAAGCTTGTTGGTAACATCAAGCTACCCTGCTGATCAAACAAACACAAACCCAAAAACCCATCTCCAACTGCAAAGCATGAGAATCCTAAAATGGGGAAATTACAGGAATGCATAAATTGGTAAAATAGAAGCTTAAATAAGTCTAATAAATTAGGGGGACCAAATATAATGTGAAATTGTAAAGGTATACAATTTTCTACACTACAACCTATTACTCATTTTTTTGCATAATAGTATGACATAATATTATTTTGCCTAATTATATTGGTCTATTATTCAATTTTATCAAGCATATGACCAGATTTACTCCAACCCAATATTCATTTATGAACACAACATCACCACATGTCTTAAGACCATATTTTTATCGACCCAAATCTTCTTGTGCACAATTGAATGTTGTTTGCAAAAACATTTCCTACTCATATATTTATTTGGTTGTTAATATAACAATTTTTAACACAACTTACATATACTGTTGCTTATAATACATTTGTATGGCCTATGAATTAATCTATAGAGTTGATTAAAATGTAATTTTTATATATACATTTATATGTATACACATAGTATGAATTTACATGTATATGTCTATTCAATTTAGCCTAACAAAAAACCTAAAATACTTTTCACATGAATGCCTAAGAGAATGTTTGGTTCAATTTCGAGAACCCTTACAACTCTAGTAAAATAAAAATCTTCTTTTAAAGGAAAGCATCTACAAAAACATTAAGGTTTTTTTTTTAAATTTAACACATTAACATATCCCCAAACACGTTGAAATAATTAAGCATTTAATCTCAATAAATTCTCAAAGGAAACAGGGATTTCAAAAAGTATTTTTGACCTAGAATGTTTCTCTCTTTCTTCAATTATTTTCTTCACACCTCCTCTTTCCCTTCTCCTCTCTTTCCTTACCAAAAAATATGCACAAAACTTATGCCCTCTTCCATCCATTTTTCCTTTATTCTCCCAACTCCATGCGCTCCATCATTTTCTCCTTTTCTACAAGCAAGTCACCCCCTATTTACATCCCTCGCCCTCTACTCCAATTCATAGGTGAGTTCAAAGATATGCATGGAGAAGATGTGAGAATTTGACAACAATTTTGGCCAACAAAGTACAATCAATCTCCCCACCCTTTCATTATGTTTTCTCATAATTATTTTTTTAAATTCTCAACGATAAAAAATATGATTTTCTTTATTATTTTATCTATCTATATATATATATTTCCTATTGACTAAGAAATTTTAACCTTTCAAACAAAAATTCTTAATAGTACAAGAAAAAGAAAGATTTATAAATACTTATTCTAGTCTTGACTCGATGTTACAGGCTTCAAATGAAGATTAAAACTCTATCAAATTTATTCTCAAATGAGGTGGCAACAAAAATGACTTTGATGCTTGTGCAACTCAAGACCATTACACTTATAATATGTAACTCAACTAATCTAGACAAAAATGTTATTCATGACAACAAACTACAAATGTAACATATAAACAAGTGGTGTGTGTGTGTGTCAAATAATCAATGCATGGTATAAATCACCGACTTTATTTAATCTACTATCCTTTCCTTGATGATTCTCTCCCTCCTCGAGTAGGAGGGGGACTAAACTTTATCTTGTGTTCACCTCATGTAGTATCAAGGTAGATAGTGTGGTCATATTAAACACACATTTATATCAAAACAATAGCCATCTCATATAAATCAGTAACATCATAATATAAAACATGGAATCTCATTAATCACTTATATTCATTCATGCATATCATTATTTTCAATAATGATAACAATCATGTTAAAATTTTATGTCATTCTAATTTGTATATTTGGTATTAAATTTGCATTCACATGAGCACACATGGAAGAACACTCATCACCTTTGAACCATTTATATTTGAAATATATATAAAATAAAATCATGTATTTTCAAAGCATCATTAAATATCATAAATTTAATATTTAAAATAATTCTTCAATAATTGATCCAAAAAGGGGGTGTAACAATACTCATGGGCACATCACACTTTATAAATTGAGCAAGACATTTATAGAAATTAGAAGGACGATATTTATCAAGGATGCATCAAGCAGTGATAGTAGGACGAGAAGGTGGGGGAAAATTAGATACCTTACATACAATGATTTTTAGTTTATGAAGTTCTTTTGTAGAGTTAGAGATGAATATAAGATTAATTAGATCTTGAGAAAAATGCTCGATGATGTGAAAATAGAACAATTTAATTTATCAAGTGAATAATAACAATAAACATGAATTAACTCATCTAACACCTCACCTAACATGTCAAATTAATCATTAAGAAAGGTCTAATAAAAGGCATTGAAGGTTTGAAGAAAGATATTCAAAATTGTTAGATTTATGCTGAAGCTCGGGTTGAGATTGCTTAGGATCTTTCCAAATATTCAAGTCTCTATTTTGGCCCTTTGACCTTCACAAGTAGCCAATGATAAAGAGTGAATGGGATTCATGTATGATCCTAGCCTATGTTTGTATAGACCTAGAGCTACAACTGTAAATGCTATAAAACTTACTTCTATTTCCATGAGAAGTAATAATCTAGTGTGTATGATTGTTAGGTAGAAATTAAAATCCCAAAAACTACCAAGAAAATAATAATGGATTCACAAATGATTAAAATTAGAAATAAAAGGTAAGGTTTGAATACTATCACCTCACACCATGAAATGAAAGTAAAAATAGTAAGAATTATAAGTTGGGTATCCTCAAAATATGCAAAGGATGCTAAGAAAATCATTTTGGATAGTAGGGTGCTCAAGAACCTTTAATACATTGGTATTATTGTTAGTAATAGATCACATAAGAGAATGAAAAACTAAGAGTTGACAAGAGAGCTTCATATATTGTCTAAGAGAGATTTTTGAGAGATATATTTTTAAAAATAGAAGTAGAAGGGAAGATGAAGATGATAGGGACCTGAACTGGCCATTAGTATTTGATCTAGGTTCATTACCAACCTTAATTATCAAGAGAAATATTGTGAAAAGTCATATAAATGGTTTTTGTATGACTAATTACTTGTACACATCAGTGCATCATGCGGATGTCTATGTGCAATGGTAGTGTTTGAGCATAATAAGATTTTGAAAGTTTGACATGCCAAAAAACATGAGACAGACATATAAGAGGCACTAGTTTACACAGAGCTGAGGAAACATAAAGACATAAGACACAACTTGGAACCAAGGGAAAGAAATGTTAAGGTATAAGCCAAATGAGCCTAGAAACACATAGAGGGTTATAAACATAAAGTGAGCCCATGACACAACCTAAAAATTGCAAAGTGTGCCATATTTTGTGTTACACTATGCATTTAACAAAATTCACATGGACCTCCATCTCTAGACTAATTATCTATACATGAATTCCATGCATCTACAAAATTTATATCTATGTCATATAAATCCTATATTCTCCCCATGCATGCTAATTGTACAATCATCAATAACAATTATGCCTCCTTCCTACTAAACAAATTAAAAACTTTGTTTATTGCACTGGCTCTATGCTTCACCATGAAAGAGTAACCCTTCACATATTCTACCCATTTCATGTCTCTCTAATTCAACTTTCCCTAACTATCAGTGAAGTTAAATACTTAATGGTTAATGTACAACACAAGCTCTTTCTACAATAAGTAATGTCTCCACTTATATAAAGATTGAGCAATGGTTTGACTCTTGGTCATAGTCAAAGTACTTCTTCCTATCCTCATTTGATATATTGCTAAAATTGTAATTAGTCGACCCTTTTAGATCATCAATAAAATAATTACTTTTCTAGTAGCATCATAATCAACCTAACTTTTTTTTAAAAGTATACAATCATAACCACTAGATTCTCAGTCACTTTCTTCTTCAAGAGCTCAATTTTTTTGGCAGCAATAGTCATTCACTCAAATCTCACCTTTTCAACTTGTGAAAACTTAAAAAAAATTGTTGTGTTATTTGAGACTGGCCACTTGATAATTATGTAGACTTTATTTCGGGTCCATATGCAATCCATTTCAAGATATAGCAAATCCTAAGTGTGTTAGTTCATTTTTCATGAAATTTCACCTTTTAGGTTCATACGTAACTTATTTCTCCTCAAGTATGTAAGGCTTACTACAAATGTGCAAGATTCTCATCATTGATCTCATCGAATAAAAAATATCCAAGTATCTAACCTTAAATATAAAACTAACTTTATAAATGTATTCATCAACCTCATTAACATGCTTAGCACATACCCCAACCCATATGGCATTAACAACCACTTGTAAGCCTCCCTTTATTCTAAATGTGCTCTTCCGTTTATCTCCTTCATTTATGATATAATGATATATGCCCTTTGGATCAATATTTAAAAATTATTACATTCCACTCAATCGATCCATCAAGTCATCCATTGGTGGAAATTTTAAAATATACTTGATGGTAATCTTACTAATCATATAGGAGTTTGTGCACATCCATTATTCTCCACACTTACTCAATAGAAGTATTATAATAACTTCAAAAAGGGCTCATAATTTCATAAAAAAGACCTTGTTCTAGTAACTCTTCAAATTTTCTATTCAATTCCAAACTCTTATTTTAGCTAATCCTAAGTGGACACACACACACCACTCGTCTATATGTTACGTTTATAGTTGGTTGTCATGAATAATTGTTTTTGTCATGGCCTAGATTAGTCAAGTTACATATTGTACGTGTATTGGTCTTGAGTTGCATAAACATCAAAGTCATTGTTGTTGCCACTTCATTTTAAAATAAATTTGATAGAGTTCTAATCTTCATTCAAATCTTATATATATATATATATATAATTTCTATCTCCTTAAAGTTAAGTGACCTATTTCTTTGTCATTCCTTTTGCACAAGCTTGACTATTGGTGCATAATAGTCATGTGTTACTCACCTCCTTAAATAAAATCATTTGTTTTCAATAATATTACCTTTCCCTCTACACATTCTTCTCTTGTGTTCATTATAGACTATATAAACTCCTCATCTTTCATGATGGTGAAGGTGTTCTTTTTGTAATGCCTACCTATTCCTAGCATATGATGCTAGTGGGAAAATTGTATTTTGTATATGCTCAGATGTTAGATGATAATGTTTTGATAGTATTATTTTATTGCTTGATTCTTTGTCTCCTATATGGTTATTTTATCAGTGTTCTCGATTTAAATGGCACGAAAGTGCATGTGTATTATATTTTTGAAGTCCCTTAAAAGGGAATGGATGTATTTCATTTTGGAGGTTTTATTGGGATGTGTGCATGATGTGAGCTTGCCCAAGTGATTATTATCATGTTTTGGTTCACGAATCTATGCATTAATAAAGATGTTATAATTAAATGATATCATGAAAGTTTTCATTTAAATGCAATAAAAATATGAATATGATGTTGTACACCATGGGGTATTTATGCAATGCTTCAACTATTAATATGCATAGAGGAGGTATGCTTGACACGTGTGTTGAGTGGTTATAGGTAGTAAGTATTTCTCCACCTGGCTCCATAGGTCTAAGTATAACCCAATGATGGTTATAAGGAGATGTCACATTGGCCATTTGTATTGCCTTACTTGTCGTACTTGATCTGAGTGTGAGACCCTTGTTATTTTACCCATGTTGACCTAGATACCGCCATTGGTATGATTTTGGATATCATAACCCTTTTGTGGATGTCCCATGCATATGTGATTGATGCTTTGCTAAATTTCCCATTTTTGCAATTTAATTCAATTAAATACTTATGTGGATTTAATAGTAAAATTATAAGTTGAATGATATTGAGAAATGAATTTAATTGATTTTTGGTACATGGGGGTGTAGACACTTAAAATTGTCTTGAGCTTGTGATGACATTTTCTGATTAATTTATCGTCTAATTCTTTGTCTAATCTCTAATATGATTTTATGCTCTTTTCACACACATAATTAAATAATTTTTATTATTTAATTATACTAAATCCTTCCATTTCATTAATCCATCTGATTAAATAATTATTATCACCTTTGATTATTTATTTAATCTCACTAATCTATGATTAATTAAATTATTTAAATTTAATTAATTATCCATGGTTTTGAAAATAAATGATTTTTCATTTTTTTTTATTTTTTTAAAATGAACTCTTACATCTTTCCCTCTTTCTCTCACTTAACTCTTTCATTTCCTTGAATTTCTCAACTTAATTCTTACATCTTATCATTTCTTACTCCACATTTCCCTTCCATTCTTCTATTTTTGAAAATGGGAAACTCTTATATTTGTCATTTTTTGAACGGGAAACTTTCCCACTAAAGTTATATCATTCGATCTCAACCATCCACTCTCTACTCAATCTCGTCCAATTCATTTTTCCATTGCTTTACCTATAAATTCAACCTTTCAGTTCTTCATTTCTCTAACCACTGTCTTCGAATCTTTGATGAAATTATCATCTTGAACCACCATCTTCAACCTTTCATTGCTACTATCATCTTGAGTCTATTTACTTTGTGCACTACAAAAATTGAGAGCAACATATCTTAAATTTTTAAAAGAGAAGGAGAGAAGAGCAATGAAGATCAACTAATGAAGGTATAAAGGTATAATTTGCTTTGTTTGTTTGCATTCAAATTCCTTTACGTTGATTAGTGCTCCATTGTTTTGGACTTGATTTATAATCTTACTTCTAATGTTTCGGTGGTCATTGTCAAGGATTTAAGCTTCACAAATTGAATTTTAAGATCCATACAGGTGGTTAATTATGAGAGTTTCAAATGGATAAATGTAATAATGAGTTATTAATCTAATTTGATTTGAATCTTATTTTTTTGTAAGGTAATGTGAAATATGTCTTATATAAAATTAAAACATGATTTAAATGTGGAATAGAAAATCAAACTAAATTTTAATGTCTTATTCTGACTTGGGTGAAATCAAGAATTAAATGTAATTAATTAGAAAGGAAATATTTTATTTTATTGGGAAAAGAAAAGGGGTTTCTATTTTTCTTTTTATTTTATGAAATTGAGAAAAAATGGGGAAGGAAAAATCTTTTTTTTTAGCATTTTCAATTTTGTTAATTGGGAGAGCAATTCTTATTGGATTCGACAAGGTCAGATCCATTGGAATAAGAATCGAGAAAGGATCATGATTTCTCGTTTTCAAGACTCCTCATTTGGTGTGCATGGAAACCTTCACATTTCAAATTTTGGAGGGCATTGAGGTACTTTCTTGATTTTAAATTCGTTTGAGTATTAATCTTCGAATTTTTTTTGTAGGAGAATATTTAGGGGAGTGTAGAATCCTCTCATCTCCTTTTATTTCACATTTGGATTTGAGTAGAGTAGATTTTTTTTAAAATTTTGATTTTTTTTAAAAATGGTGGGGTTACCATGCCCAATTTTTTAGGAAATGATGAAAATGCTAATTTTATATCTTAAGGGGGGTGTTGGGCATATTTGCAACAAAAGGGTATTCTTAGAATTTTAATATTTAAAGTTAGAGTTTTTGATGAATTTTCATGGTAGAATTGGGAAAATTTCCGGTTTTTACATTATTAAAATATTAAAAAATTTACATGAAGATTGAATTTGAATGTTTTAAATTAATGGAACCTTGTAAAACATGATGTTATACAATGTGTGAAAATATCATTGAATTTGAAGAAAATTGCATTTTGCATTGATTTTCGTGTCACACTTGTTGGAGGGTGTGATGAATGTTTTGGAGTGTTTTGATGAAGTTGTACTTTGTGGTTTGTGATAATGTGCATCGTGGGAAAAAATTTATTGAATCTGGATAAATTGTATCATGCATTGGGTTGCATGCCTAAACTTGAGTTTGACAAATGTGTTGACTCTAGGAGTCGGTCCTTTTGCTATGTGATTATGGATGATTTCCTCCATTTGTGGATGTGGCCCAATGTATGTCATTATGTTCATACCAATGGATTTTTGATTTGGATCATCATTTGATGCTTTCTTGTCTCAGCTATCCTTATGTGATATGCTTGGTAAATGTTTACTCCATGATTGATGTGAGTGTATACCCTTTCCCAATGTGCCTTTGTGTGAGTGTGTTTGGCCCTTGTGGCATCTCCTACCATGGTGAGAGTGAACCACGTTGGTTTCACATGATAACATGGTGTGGAAACCACTGTTGGGGTTCAGAGGTTTGAGGAGTCAATCAACATCGGTATTCCCTTCTCCATCGTTCATTGCTTTGTATCATTTTTATAAAATTTAATGTAATTTATTAAAGATATTTGAGTCATTTCATATATAATTGCAATCCATTTATAATGTAATTTTAAAGTGGATGTCTCCCATGAGATGGTTTGTAATTCATTTTTGAAAGTTAGTGTTTTAGCCTAGTTGCGTGTCTTGATGTTAGTGTCAGGATTGTAAATGATTATGAATGTAATTATGCATTGGAGGATTAAAATGAACTTAGGCACATTTCATTTGGTGTTTAAAATGAATTTATAAGTCAAATTTCATAGTTGGGCAGATTGGTATTGCACCTAAGTGATCTTATCGTAAGCCAAGTTAACCCAACTTTCCAAAATCTTATCTAAGTGTGATAGAGTGGCTTGGTAGAAATTAGGGCAGCCTGGTATTCAAGGGTGACTTGGTTTGCAGGTTGAAAATCTCAAAATTTTCACCAATTGTGTTGGGGCGACCCGATTCTGTGTTGTGATGGCCTAGTCCCCATAGATTCTTTAGAATGTAAAACCTCTTAACTAGGGTTAGATAATGGTTTTCTAAGAATTCTCCCATTTTCAAATAATTTTTATACCTTTTAATTTACATGTGGTGATCATTTTTGTTGACTAGGTCTTCGAAAACCTAGTTGAGTTTTCTCACTTTTAAGACATGTTAGTTCTTCTCAATTTCGAGACCTCAGATGGGTAAACTATGTAAATGAAAGTTGGTCATCATATTACTAGGGGCCTAATCATGTTTAAAACTTGTCCTTAACTATTTTCATTAAGGACTTTTGGGTTCTCCTACATCATTTTGCATGCACTCTTCCAAAGTTGGTCGTTTGGCAAACCTAGGGTTAGGGAGATTGTGCACCTTGTCTTGTGAAGTCTTGGGAAGGTTGTAAACCTTCTTGGATGGTATTGTTAGTTTCATCAATACTCCTCATAGATCTTGAGGGTTGTGTTGTTGTATCTTTCCATTTGTGTGATATCATGTTTCAGTGGGACATCTTGGAAAGCTTGTGGTTGGTCTAGAAGTGACTATCATCATTCCAATTAGTGGAGAGTTTGTATCTCCTGGTCTGAAATAATTTGGTGAAGGTATGTCCTTGTGTTTTTTGGGTTAAGTGAGTGTAGAGGTGGACTGGAGGTTGATGATTCCCTCATCCTATTCTAGAATTGTGTTGTGAGAGAATGCAATTGGGCATTGTAATTGATCATCATGTTGGAGATGTTCCTCCTCTCACTCTTGTGCTTCATGGTGGATTTATCCCATGAGTGGTTAGTCATTTGTTGTTTACATGTTGCTTATTCAATGATGATGTCATCTTTTTGTTATTTTTCTTAATTTTATGGTGTTCATAAGATGCTTGTGTCCACCTCATTGTACAAGTATGACATGTTGATGTCATATCTTTGGTGTTGTGGTTGTTGTGTTTTTAAAAATGTTGTTCGGTGAAATTTTTCATTGTGCTTTAGGAGAGGCATTCCACTTTATTTCATAATTGACCACTTATCAATTAAATTTTTAAGTTTTACCCAACAACACTTGGAATTTATCTATTAAATTTATATTATAACTCATTTCATCAATGTAGCCTCCAATATAAATGTAACTCAACATCGTTCTCTCATTGTGAGTTGTTATCCCTTTTGTAAACAAAGGAATTTTTAGGTGTGGGTTGTATAAAAATCTTCAACCCAAACATTTAAACCATATTATGGACACTAAGTTATATATGTCATCACATCGATTATCAACTCACAACACTTCCCTCTAGACTTACACTTAGTGTAGAATATGTTCTTCCTCAACCAATGGTTCTTTATTAACAATCATGTGCATCATTGTATTCTCTTTAACCTCTCAAGATGCAATTTTTACATTAGTTCCTAATGTGCCTTCTTCTTCTTATGCAACACATACAAAAATGTTTGCATGACCCTATTTCCACACAACATCTCGACATTCAAGTTCCTCATTACTTGCTTGACCATATCTGGAGCAAGTGCCACCTAAGTTTTCAACATGATCTCTACTTCTTGTTCATCCATCTATTCTATAGGTTTATTTTTTCTTTCATCTATATACAATATTATTGTATTCAACAATGTATTTTAGTACATATGGTTTCTTTGTACCACCTTGGCCTTTGTTGTAGACACTTTATTGTCTATGAGCGAACATCTCCTCTTCATGAAGTGTGAGTTGATAAGGTTCCTCTATAGAATGAATTAATGGAAAATAAATTTTAATTTCAATGGAAGCATACAAACCATTCATAGAACTAAAACACCTAGAATATTCCTAAATTATTGGACCATTTTTTACTTCTAGTCTAATACAATGTTTAGTAGTGTGGCATGCACTAAGGTGTGGAAGTGCACTTTAATAGTTTCACCCATTATATGAATGTCGATCTAGTTTATGGCTTTGAATTATAGATCCCTATAGTAGTCTAGGAAAGAAAATCACCCTAATTACAATTTAAGACTTTAGAATACTCATACCTTATAATAAAGAAGGTACATGATAGGTTCCATAATGCTCCACTTATAAAGAGATAAGTGAGATCATGATGGATCAGAACCTTGTAATATTTTAGTATAATTTAGTTGGTTTGGTTTGAATTTAATTCTACTATTTACACAAGGGCTTATATCCCCTTCTAAATCAGTATTATTTAATAAGTTGAACCTACTTAATTTATTTCTATCAAAATCCATTTTAGTTTGGTATTTTGATTTACTAGTTTAATTGTTTATTTTTTATTATATTAGTAAAGTTTCACTTAATTAGTTTTAAATTTAACTAAAGAAATTTGCCTCTATTGACTTACTATTCATGAATGTATTCAATATTAGGTTGCGAGTTTTTTGTAATTGATGAGAGTATTCTATCTTGTAATGTCATTAATAGTTCAGTGATAATTTAATATATTTAACCCCTTTTAGGATAAGTTTTGATTCCTTTATTTCTTAACATTCATATTTTGTTAGGACTTGATTGAAATTTGATTCAAGAACTAAACCCCTAGTTAGTAACTAAGTTTTGTATAAGTAACACAACTATCAAAGTCTCTCTCTTTACAAATTATTACCTTTTAATTTATTTAACTTATTCACTCACTACCATAAATTTAATTATATTAGAAACATGTTACAAATAGCTTCACTTTTATCTATTTTATTTGATTAATCAGTTTATACTTTAGGTTCACTTGAATTAATAAGTAACATTTTCCAATTTAAGTTGACTCCTAAGAATTTATTAGCTTAATTCAATTTGAACAATTTAGAAACTATTCCTAATTATTTGTGCCACTAGTGTTTCTCACATGATGATTTATTCTCAACGTAGAAAGGTCAAAACTTTATTTAATTATAAATAACACACCTTTATCTAATTTGCCCCCATTAAAGCCAAATTCATTTGAGATTAAGTTTTATATCCTTTTCAGATAATTAATTTATATTGAATTTATTAACAAATTATTAGAGCTCTCACTGAAACTATGTTCACCTCCTTGATTGATTTGAGATCGAGGGATTTCTCAAGTATAGTTCCCACTTATTATATAAGGGATAGTACAAATTTAGAATAAATAAACTATGGCGAAGTAGTTTAATTGATTAGATCAAAAGGTCAATAAATGAATAAATGTTGTGAATTAGATGAATTGAATATGACCTATAACTCACTATACTTTGTTTCCCCTACTATCTATAGGGGGCTTAGCTAGTATTATTTGTTCTCATGGTTGATGTAATCTTATCCACATCCATGGAAAGTATAAGATCAGTTAGGACCATTTCAATCCATTCATGTGAGTGTTTATTTATAAATTGTGTAGATTTCAATTCTCCATCACTATTAAGTACCACAAACTTAACAAGAGTATTAGTTTCCATAAATTTAATAATTTGAATAAACAAGATTAAATATAACAACTAAGTAAGCTCGATAAATTTATTAAATATAAAAAAACTTAATTACGTAATTATTATTATGAATAAAATCCAAAAGAAGATCAATAATTTTTGAATTGACCAAAATATATATTCAATATTTAGACAATTAGCAATCTCTAAAATATCCTATTGAAGTCAAGTCTCTAAAGCATATTAAATAAGAGAGATTGATCTTTGAGTTGTACAATAGCTATGATGATAAAACTCATGCAAGCCTTTGTTTAAATCCAACTATCACTAATAAATAAATACTAACTATCACTCATGGCTTCAACACCCTTTTAACATTAAAATTAAAATTTACACTGCAATGTCTACAAATGCAAATGATCTCTTCAAGTAACATAATCCTTGACATGGTGGAGGATAAAAGAGTAGTAGCAACCAATATATACTAATCAACAAAAAATAGTCACAAAAACCCAATGTTCACCTAATCTCCAATAAATAACAAAAAATGGTGATCCCTTCAAATATTATTGCATCATAGAACACCTTACTGGACTTTTCATGCCACCTCTATCATCCTAGATTGAAGATGCGATTCAATAGTGCTAATCGAATTGAGAACCACAAAGTAACTATACAAAGACATATAGTACCAATGGAAAAACTTGTTAAGAGCATGATGGATGAGCATTTATTTACCCATCAAACAATACCTTAACTATTCCTTGTGGGTGCCTTTAATATCCAAATAAATAAACTAAAACATTAAATGGAAGGCAATGATATATTTTCATATTAACCCATAAAATAAAAATCTTAGGCTACAAAAGTAAATTGTCGCCACTTATAGTTAATAACAAAAACATAGACAAACTTATTTACATAAAATATGTTATAGACCTTTTATAGTTTGTTGCCTATATAATAAGAAAGAAAGACAATTGGGTCTAACACAATCACATATAACATCTAATATTCACACACAACATGAATAATTACTATTCAACCTATAATGCATTAAATAATAAAATTGTAAGTATTTCCTTTATTTATTTCTTATAAACGAACGAAAGGAAGATACTCATACCAAACCCATGCAAGTAGGACATAGTTGCCAAAGCCAACTATGACCCACAACTTCTATAGTCACTTTAATGTATTTGCTTCCAAAAAGGCTTACACTACATGTCAATTAATACCACAAAACAATATTCCCACAAATAATCTCCCTTGTAGACTTTTAGTGCTCCAAAATTGACAAAAAAAACCATATATGTACTTTCTCAAATAGTGAGAAAAAATAACAAATAACCATAACTCTTTCCTAATCCTAAACTATATGCTAGATAATTAATTTCTAATCCTAAAACCAAAACCTCAATCTATTATTTTCCTTAAATATAAACCTAATATATAAATGGAAATACTCTTAAAACCCTAAACCTTTAAACCCAAAGGGGTGTGGACCCTAGCTCGGTTGGCTAAATATTTTTTGTTGCAGGAGGTTGGTCACGAGGTCTAGTCTCCCCCACGTCCGTGGTACCAGAGCGCGTGTCACGCTAGCGTCGCCGGTCACGTTAAAAAGTTTACCAAGTGCATTGGAGTTTATAGGGGGTCGTGCTACCCGATTCTTGTAGTCTAAAAAAAAAAACCTTTAAACCCAAAGTGGTTGACTTACTTGTCACTTTCTAGCAAGTGTAGTATATGAAATGTCTATTTTGTTTGCATGGATTTTAATACTTTCATGTATATTATTAAACACATACATTAATGTTGTCTAGTTACTTAGGTTTCTTTGGGAATTTTTGGGTTTAATGTATTTTTTAGATATTTTGTATATTGTTTAGCCTTATCAAGTTATCATATTACTTTAGAGAGAATGGGTGTTGAAGGTTACTCCTATTTTTGAGGGATTCATTAAAACTTGTGATTTACCACTAAGTATGTTTTTAATGGTAATTAGTTTTTTTTTGTTTCTTCATATAGGGAAAGATTTATGGATATGAATTGTTCTTCTTGCTAATTGTGAAAGGAAAATATGTCTTTTTGTGTCACTATTTGAGCAATAAAAGTCTACAAGGGAAGTTATGGGTGGGAACATAAATATATGGGTTTAAATGTTTATATTTTTAGGAGCATTTGCATTTACATGTTAGGTTTGTATTTTAGGAAATATAAATCAATATGAGATTTAGGTTCTGATTTTAGGATTAGAAAATAATAATACATGTAGTTTAGACTAAGGTTTCAATAGTATCAAATGAATACATTTATAGTTTAAATGTTATAGAAAGGAAGAAAATAGCCTCATGTGCAAGGATATGTGTAAGATTCGATGTCAATAAACCAAATTGATACTTGATGGAGCTTATGTAATCATTGGGTGTAGGAACTTGATTATAAATTCTTGCCAATTATATGTTTTAAGTGCTTGAGGACATGGCTTGTGGCAAGAAATTGTGATAAAGAATTAAGGACAAGAAATGGGAACATAATCGGATCAAAAACTGGGAAATCAAGGTATGGAAGGGAATCCCAAACACTCAACATAGTTGGAACTTAAATTTGAATAATAATCAACTAATAAAATTTGTAATGAAGCTTCGTGTTGAGGGGGATAAGGGAGAAAGAATAATGAATCACGAATAGGGAAAATATACATGAAAATAAGATGTGGAACTAGTAGGAACTATGGAGGAAAAAGGAGAAGAGTTGATATTACAAGATAAAATGAATGATTAGGTGGATATCCTATGGGAAGAAGATACAAGCAATGAGTAGCGCCGAAAGATCGAGAGGTGTTTGGTATACAAAATTTAAGGTAGAGCAAAAGGAATTAGGAAGTTGGTATGGCTATATTGGTAGTAGATTTAGGGTTGGGAACTTGACAAGAGGGATAAAGATAGATGCATCCAAAGTAAAAGAGGAGTAATGAAGGATGTGGAAAAGTGATTGCAGGCCTAAATTAAGAATTTTTTAATAAAGGATGCAAGCACCTCCCTGCCCAAAAGAAAAATTAAGTTACCAAGCTAGAACATATGAGGGCACAATGCCCTCGAGAAATAAAGCATAGTAAAGCAACAAGTGAGATTCAAAATCATAATGTTATTTTATTGCTTGAAATAAAAGTTTTCAAAGAGATTTTAGTAGATGTGATGATAGGTATGCGGTATCATAGTGAGTATGGATAAGACCACCAAAGGATAAGCATTATCTTAGGATAAAATGTGTGTTGTACAACTTGCATAATATAAAATTAACATTCATTTGTGGTGCATCTTTAGAATCTAGGAATGCATGCATCACATGAGTTATTCATTCTTTGGGCCACTTTATATGTTGTATATAATATTAGGATAAGTATTTAATGAGGGTTATACTGAAAAATATTTACTATTGGGAAAAGTTAGAACCAAAATTGGTAAAACTTAGTACCAAAAAGTAAATGAGAGGGACGTGGTTTTGTAAGCTCGTGGTATTAAGAACATGGTTTATGTAATACCACTTTTTAGTTTTTTTTCAAGCTTGTTTTTATAAAATATATCATGAGTAGTTCCTGAGGTTGGCTATCATAATCTTTGGCTCATTAGATAAGTTCAATTGAACATCTCCTTTAAGTTGTATATGTCAGGAGAGGAAGCATGGATTGGATATGTGGTTACATAATTCTCATTTACTTATTCACGTAGAATGAAATTAGGGATCCTGATGTTTTAGAAGTCTTGTATAGAGGCTCTATAAGCGTATTGTAATTTTTGTTCATGAGATGATATATTGAGTGTTTGAGTGCTTTTGGAGTCTATGTATTTCCTTCACGATATTTTTTCAATATTTGTTTATTATTTTACATTATGAATTTAGACTATTGATTTATATATTTTTCTCTTGGGCTTATGTGGAAATAGTTTATTGTGGTTGTGATTTTTTCATTTGGTATCATAGCTTAGTTGTCATATTGTGGGAGATATCTTTGGTTGTTAACTATTAGAAGGAGTACATTCTTGTGCATGGTTGAATTCATAGTCCTGAGAGAAAAAAGTGAAGACATAATTCAAGGTTACAAGTGTGTTTATAGATTTGGGTTGTTGTAGATCTAGGGTTTGATGAAGATTTAGCAATAATTTTTTTTGTTTGGGCTTCTTGTGAGGGTTTTAGGGGTGAGATTTTTTTAGATAGCTCTAAAATAAAAACAAACCTTGCTATTGAGTATAGAAGGCCTAAAAACCCATTGATACATATACTTTAAAAAGAGGGTAAACTTTTATTAATAAAAAAAGCCCAATAGTACAATCAATGACAGAGGCAAGAAGCCTTAGGGGCCCAAAAGCCCAAAAGAAGAAGAAGCAAATGATACAATAGCTAACCCATACCCATATAGGGGCAAAGCCACCTACCCCTTTAACCTTGCATATCTGCATAAATTAGCCTCTACAAAATAACCAAATAATCCTTGGGGAGCTGCTCCCATCCACTAACTTGCCAATCTATATTGCCCTCTAAAGACCATTTAGTAAGACAATCCACAACACTATTCCACTCCCTCAGAATGTGGACAAAGGAAACCTCATCCAATAAATTTTTCAACCTTAAGATTTGTTGAGTTGTTGAAGCTAATTTCCAAATCACTTCCTCAAATCTCTGGTTATTTAGCATATTTACCAGAATCATAGAATCAGATTCACAAATGATCTTGTACAACCCCAGGGCACAAGCCTTCTCTAGAGAAATAAGAATAGAAAGGGCCTCCATCAAATTATTATTTTGGTGCCCCTTATAAATTGAAAAGAACATAACCAAGCCAAACTTATCCCTTCTAACTCCTCCCACCCTAACCTATCTAGGATTTCCCTTGGATGACCCATCTGTATTGACCTTCAAGACACCATTAGAAGGAGGAGACCACATGTTGTCCTGTTGAATTTTAATTTTGTGAATCTTTCCCTTCAAAGAGATAGAGTCCTTCCTCCCATTTTTGCTTAATCCAATCTCGTCAACACCTCGACCTCCCCACGGTCAATAGGAGGAGTCACCTCACACTTAGCCTGAATAGTTTCATGAATTATACTGATGACCCAAATCCAAATTTGTTGAACATCCATAGTTTGATCTTGGAAAATCCCATGATTCCTCTCAAACCAAGTTTTCCAAAGAATACAAGAGGGTCCCAAAATCCAAGCCACCTGGAAACACGAATCCTTAGTAGGCGATCTCCCCACACTTCTCCAAAACTCCAGAAGCAACGAAGCATCACACACATTTGTTTCCAAGTGTCCCACTAATGATGCCACATGAACCTAACAAAGGAACACTAGAAAATAGGTGAGGAGGAATCCTCACTACAGCCACACAATACACAAATTGAAGGACCCTGAAATCCACGCTTCCTCAAGTTCTCCCAAGTGAGACACCAATCTCGAGCCATAAGCCACAAAAAGAAATTGCACTTGGGCCAGGTGAGCTTATTCCAAGCATACTTCCTCTCCACCATACTTCTTCCCGCCAAGACCTTGATAGCCAACTGCTGTAGAGTCTAAACTAATGTGTTGTAAACTTGGTAAAACCTACACAATTCAGAGGTTTATCTGACTAAATAGTTCATTCAACATTGCAAAGACTACATTAAATTGTCAACCCAAGGTTTGTAAATTTGTGATGGTGCAACATTGTATATGCCTTTAGAGGCTCAAAACTACCTAAGTTATCCTATTCAAGCTATTCTACTTGTTGGAAATTACAAAATTGCATAGCAATGAAGGAATAAGCCAAAACTAATGGCTATAGGTACCTACAACTAAAACTATAATTGAACTACTGTAAATAAAAGATCATTGTATCAACTCAAAATTAATCAAAACTTACAACTCGGCTAATTTAACCTTTGGAGTACTATTGGTTAACCATTACATGCATGTTCATGAACATTTATTATCAATAAGAAAAGTATGAGATTCTAGTTAACTTGTATATAGTTCATGAAGTAATGATAAACAAAAAATAACTAATTAAACAAAAATAAACAACTAGAAGATGAAGTGAAGAACAATTACCCTTAGTGGCTTGCTCAAGTGGTTGTTCTCACTTAACTGAAACCGAATCTAACTAATAGATTCTACGCATCCATTGAAATTGACTTCATTCATTGCATACCATGAAAGATTGCATAAGATATTTTTTATAAATTATATTCAATCATTTTGAATATCTATCATGTCTTGAAACTGAAAATAATTGATACTAAAGAACTAAAAACCAACTAGCTTATCTATGGATTCAAGCATCAGCTATATACAAGCTTGAGGGAATATTATTCAAAGCAAAAACTATCCATAATCATTAACCTCCACTCCTAGATATCAGAGCATATAGTTAAGACTGAATTGTTCAAACCATAACTAAAAAGAAAGAAGAATCATAATAGGACTAAAACTCTGTAAAATAGGATTGCATGTAAAACACACAAACATCAAAATTATATTAGTAAAGGATTCCTTCTTTTCCAACACTTATTAATTTGTCATAATGATGCACGTTCCATCTCTAGTAGGTGTCTTCAACAACAGTTTTTACTTTTTAGCTTAATCTAGATCTCTCATGTTTTGTTGTTCCAATCTTCTTTTTACTACTGGTTTAGCTTCCAACTATTATGTGCTACAGTTCCTCCTTGGCTACAAAAAGGTTAATTCACAAAGCATGTACACAAGACTAACTACCATAATTAAAACATAGAATGCCATACACATTTCATGCATTTCATCATATAAACCATGCAATATTATTATGTCATAACCATATTTCCATCATTATATTTTAGGTTCAAGTCTGCATAATAAGTATGAAAAGGTAGTATAATATAGGAGTATTATTTGGAAAGTATATCTAGAAATATCTGAAAGTAGGCATGAAAGTAATATAAAATAAGCTAATAACTAGACCCATCAACTGCCACTGAGTACACCCCCCTTGGATCAAGACTCCACGCAAGGGTATCATCCAAAGAAAGGGAGTTGCATTCCCTTCTAGCCAAAATATGAGAAAGCTCCTCATGATCCTCCATCGAACCACTTGGTAGTAATTCATGAGGGAATTTCCATCTAAACACCTCCACATGGTCCACCGCTTGTTGAATTTAAAATATTCCACCTTAGCCTAGCCAACCTTCAAGAAGATGCAACCCAAGCTCCAAATATGTGGGTACAAGGATAGAATTGGACGGTGACTATCCTGAGAATCAACCATAATAGGGCCTTGGAACCCTTATTGCAAATCCAAAACAAGGCCTTCTTGATTAGAATGGAATCTCTTAAGGGTATCCTAAATTGTGGGGCCTCTACTAGCCACACCATACCTAAGAACATCAATAATCACTGCACATTTTAGGTACTTACACATGCGTCAAAATCCTAGTACGGGCTTGGTCCTGGTTGGTGCACCATCTCTAGTAGAGCTTAGTAGAAAGGGCCTAGCCAGTGAGAACAACTTGTCATAGACCAAGACCCCTTCCTGTTGAGGTCTACAAATATCCTCCCACTTAACCAAAGGTCACTTAGAAGAATCCAAGATTACATACCATAACAATTATTTGGAAAGAGAATCCAAGTCCTTGATAAAAACTTAAAGGAGCCACCTGCACCATACATCTATATATAGGGAGAGCTTGAACCACCGATTTGAGAAGCACTCTTCCTGCAAAGGAGTCACTTGACACTCTAATGACTAAATTAACTTCATAACTTATCAATAATCTTTTTCCAAGTCACCCAAGGTACAGGCCCCACAAATATAGGAATTCCCAAGTACTCCAAGTGGAGGGAACCAATATGAAATCTAAGAATTCTAACAACTCTCAACTAAATCAAAGGAGAAGTGTTGAAAAAATAAATGGAAGACTTACCTTCATTTAACTTTTGACCTGACGTAACTAGGTAAATAGCTAGAGCCCATATGAAATTGGTAGCTTCCCTGATCTTGGTCACTCCCAACAAAGCAATATCATCAACAAACTAAAGGTGAGATTATGCAAGAAGACCAAACCCTCAAATCCATCCTTGAATGAGCCCTTACCTCACATAGTCCTTTATAAATCTTCCTAAGCCCTCATCCAAAATGATGAAGATATAAGGTGATAGGGGATCTCCCCGTCGAAGACCATGAGAGGCCCTAAACAAATTTGTAGGTTCTCTATTAATAAGAATAGAGTAATAAGTTGAGGTAACGAAACTCATTACCCATTCTATCCATTCATTACTAAACCTGAAGGCACTGAGCATTTTTACAGAAAGGACCATCTCACCCGATTATACACTTTAGCTATGTCCAATTTCATGAACATAGCCTTTTCCTTGGAGTTAGCCATCAAATGGATAACCTCAGCCGCTATAATAACCCCATCTAATATTTGCTTGTTAGACAAAAAACCACCCCGCTCCTCTGAAATAACCCTGTTAAGACAAGGTTCGAGTCTCTCCGCCATAAGCTTGGAGATGATCTTATAGATCACATTGCAAAGAGAAATTGGTCTAAAAAGATCCAGAGAATTATCTCCTGCCCTCTTGGGAATGAGCACCAAAAAAGTAGCATTTAAAGCTCTCAATATCTGTTTGTTTACCTGAGACTATTGAACAATTACCAGTAAATCATATTTGATAATATCCCAAAACTCTTGAATCCAGACCAAGATCCTTCTCTTTATTCATCTAAAAAACAATCCCTTCCACCTCATCAAGCGTAATAGGGTTGCAGAGCCTCTGATTCATCTCATTAGAGACCATAGGAGGAATACAATTTAGAATAAGGTTCTAATCCACTAGAGAATGAGGGGAGTCTTCCTTAAAAAGATAAGAAAAATACCGAGTAGCCTTTTTTGAAATATCCAAGAAGGAGGACAGTTGGCTTCCCTGAGATGACATTACAGAAGATAACATATTTCTATGCCTTCTATCTTTAATAGATTTTAAAAAGAAAGCATTATTCCTATCCCCCTCCTAAATACAATCAATCCTGGACTTCTATTTTAATTAGATCTCCTCCCACAACACCCATTCATTCAATTCCTTCAAAGCAATGCCTTCTTCTCGAAGGGAGCTATCCAAAAGACCAAGATCTTGGATCTTTCTACTGATAACATCAAGGTAATTTTGGGAAACAACTCTAGGCTGTTAAATATTTCCAAAACATTGTCTATTCCACTTCTTAAGTTGGAGCTTCACAAATTGAAGATGACTTGTAAAGGAATACATGACAATCCCATGCATAGGCATACCTCTCCACCACCAATCCCTCACTAACTCCTGCAAAGATGGATCCCATAACCACATTAATCAGAACTTAAAGGAAGGGTTCTTATTGACCCCCAATATGAAAGCAAAGAGTTTGATAGGCCAACGGTCAAATCACCTCTAGTCCAAAATCTCCAAGCTACTCACCCACCTGTTGCCAATCCAAAAACTAGAAACTAAGAATCTATCTAGCCTCTCAGAGATGGATTCCACCCCACACCTCCTATTGATTCAAGTGAACAAACCATTACTAGGATTAATATCAACCAGATTTAACAACCAAATGTTATACCTTAAAAGAATAGAAGAGGCTTCCAACCTAGCCATGACCCCCCTCTTTTCCTCGAGACCGACAATGACATTGAAATCTCTAGCCATAATCCAAGGGAAAAGAGGGGCTAGAGATCTCACCTACATAATGTGAGTTCACAAATAGGATTTCCAGGTAAGTCCTTGGGAGTGTAAACATTAGTAAGGAGGAACACTTCCTCGAAAATAAAACTAGAAGCATTGTCAAAGAATATTTGCTAGATACCCATCGAATAGGAGTCACCTTTTATGGATCCCACAAGCTCACAACCTTTCTAGCCTTGCCTTGTGCCCCAATACACTAATAATAGCTTCTACTCCATAACTTATATTTGATGCTAAAAATTTCATCAGTCGACACCTTAGACTCCTGAATAAACAAAACATTAGGAGAATGCACTTTAATTAACTAACAAACAACCTTTTGTCTAGGATTTTTGTTCAAACCCCTTGCATTCGATGATAGAACTATCATTTTTGAGAGTTAGTAGAATGGGATTCAATAGTCTTAACTAACCATGATTCCACCAAATTTTCACCCATTGACTTTATTTTATCCTGGTCCTTTTACCTCCCTACTTTGGAGGGCTTCTTTGAGGCACCTTTTTTAAGTTCTTTTGCTGCAAGCCTAACAAAGACAAAACCTTACTACCTTTACCAGAGGGAGAAACTTCCTCTTTTGGCCTCCAACCATCATTGTGCATAGATGAAACCATAACCAAATCCAAACCCTCGACTGACCCCAACTCACAGGTGTTAGAATTGGCTATGGAAATAGCCTACCAAGATCTAGAGGCCAAATAGAAAGCATAAAGAGAGAATATGGATATGACAAGAATAAACAATATTCCTATCAATTATGATTCAATGTTGACGTGTGTACAATGTAGTAGATACCCCTTGGTTGTATAGCCAAGGTGAGATACAAAATTTCATAAGATTATGACAAGTGTCTTAATCATATAACGTAAGACAACTTATCACAACTACCTAGGTCACATGTGTTACAAGTCAAAAGATAAGATAACAACTAATGACAACTAACACCTTCTAGAATGATTCCTAGGCCCTAAGTAAACTTAACATGTAAATAATTCCCCTAGTAATGAATTAACTAGGTACAAAATTTTATTTACACCAACACCCCCCCTTAAGCGCAACTTAGGGAGTAAAAAATTATTATGCAAATGACACGAAGATGGGTCCCGACTATGAGGCCTTGTTAGGTACCCATATACATATGCAAAAGAAATCTCACAACCAGAGAAAGGGAGAAAACCCAGTGGGACAAAAATTCTCCCCAAAAGAGAGATGAAATACAAAAGAAATGCTCTCAATGGTGCATGAGAAGGCCAAAACACCATGCGAGGAAAAAGACCCACCCACAAGAGAGAAGAAGAGAGACAATGCAACCCCCCTTAATGTTGAGTCTCCTACAATGATGGTAGAAGCTCGACATTGAATGTTGAAGATGATCCAATAGCGTCGAACAACATTCCTCCCCTTAGGAAGAAAAAAAATAAGATGGTATGCAAGATGTGTGATGTCTTTGAATGATGCTCAAGTGTCTCCATGTCGATGCCAAAAGTTGACCCACTCCAAACATGCATTCTAGGCCACATTGTTGAAAAGGACAATCTAGAATCTAGTAGAGATGAATGTAGAACACAATCCAAAGACAAAGATATCCCTCTGAAGACAAAGAAGCCTCCTCCAAATGTTGTCCAAAAGTATCCACAATCATGTCAAATTGCAAAGAATGATCATGTAGAGAATGAAAAAGAGCGTCAAGGTGTTTTCTCACAACAATTGAAGTAGGATCTTCTCCATCAAAGAGAAGATGAATGTCATCAATGGTGTCTCCCAAATCTGCAATATGAGACTCCACAAACAGGTATAAAACGCATGTCAAGAAGTCATCCAAAGTAGTCAAATCTGAAAGACAATGAAGATCCTACTACACTGAATCACAAGAAGCCATATATGTAGCAATACAAGCATCATCAACTACAACAATAGGTTGAGGAGATGAAATGCATGACTTAAGAAGTGGATCTAATGTGAGAACTCCCAAGTTCAAGAAACCAAATGTCTTCTCAGAATCATGGTTCATACTTGAAGTGTGATCGATAGCCAAAGGAAAAATGTCACCATCAAAAGCAAAATATGCAAATGTATACAACTGAGATGAATGATCAACCATCCCAATAGCAATGATCTCTCTATTATTCAAGTCTCGAATGATGACTAAATTAGGTGTCAACTCCATAGTCACCCCATCTCCACCATGTGTAATCTGATATATGGAAAGAAGATTGTTCGTCAAATAAGAAACACATAAAACATCATGAAAAGTGTTATCCCCAAAACTAATAGACCCCTTCCCGATTACACTCATGTATGTATTGTTTCCCATCAAAATAATAGACATGGTTCAAGGATGAAAAGAAGAGAATATAGACTGCGAAGATGCCATATAATGAGATGCTCCTGAATCTAGAAGTCATCTCCTTGATCCATGACCTAAAAGAGCCCAAAGAGCATGTCCTTTGTATCCTGATGTAGGAGCTTGACCTTTGTCCTTTTTTAGATTGTTTTGAAGAAGGAGGAGGAGATGATTCAGACATTCTAGAAGGAAAATCAATGTGATTCTTTTTGAGAAGATGTTTCAACTCATCAATATCCTTATAAAAATAGTGTTCTTCACATCCATCCTTCTTGTAATATGCACAAGTAGGCCTCTCCTTCTTAGATATTTTCTCTTTGGAAGAGGATTTATTCTTTGATTGATCTAAATGTTGATTATTCTTTGCTTTCTTCTATTTCTTATCTGATTTTGATTCTTTGACCTAACTAACCAACAATGCTCGATATTTAAAAGTCTTGATGAGACCCATTGAGATAAGCTTTTGTTGCTCATGTATCGACATCTCATAAAATGATGTAAATGAAGGTGTAGTAAATGCAAATCCCATAGTCAATCTATGAGCATGAAAGCTAGAAAGAAAAGAAGCATAATCACGACCAAGTTTGTTCATTGTATTGTAGACCAATTAAATGTCCTTCTTATCAATTCCACATGATTTGCATTGCTCTCTTAGATCATTAACCTTAGTGATGTAGTCTTGGATGTTGTCAAAGTTCTTAGGATCAAGGTTCATCAACTCATTATCAATTTAATAGCCTCTTACTTCATTTGCAGTACCATACAATATTTTCAATTTATCCTAAGCTTCATGAGAATTTTTACATGATTCAATTTGAAACAAAAAATCTTGAGAAACAAGTCTATGAAGACATCCAAGATATTTGGTATGTTCAATCATCCATTTTATCTTTTTATCTGCATTTGTAGGTTAAGGTACCTTATTTTCAACATATAGAGAGTGACCTTTTGTCATTAGAATACTCCATGCATTTTGATTCCATGTTAAAAAATTATATGATGTGAGCAAAGGAACCTTAGAATGATCCATGAAAATGAGAGAGCACAAGCAAACAGATCAAAGAATGCACCAAGAGACCCCCCCAAATCACTCAATCAAGAAACCCCCCCAACAATATATGATTTGGCACTTTATACTTGGTGTGATTATAGTTTCCACTTGCCAAAAACAACAAAGTGGTCTTGATCTTGGTATATGTAAATTCCAAAATAGGCCAAAGAATCAAGTACAATTTTTTGTACAAAATGAGATCAATCTAATCATACCACTAAAAATTACACGAAAAATCATGCACTTTCAAAAAAAACTGCACCCAAAAATGCTATCGTAGGAGCAAGATATGAGCCCCCAAAGTTCCCAAAATGAGGATGACTCGACAACACTTGTGAGAATCTGTAATTTCTAGAAAAAACCAGACACCAAAACTGAAATTTGATTGCACCACTGTGAAGATCATGAAAAATTAGCCCAAATATAAAAAAAATCTCTTAAAAAGGAGGTCATATGGCTGAGATATGAGCCTTCAAAGTTTGCCCTTCAAAACCAAAATGCAAATAGTGAGGGGGGCAACAATTTTTTTAGGAGTGCTAATGTGGCACTAACATCAATGATATGCAAGCTTAAATTTGATGGTCGTATACCCATCGAAAAAGAATATGCCTCTACATTGAACAAAATATTCTTTAGGCAGGAATTCGATGAAATCTTCTTAGATTCTAACAAAATATTCCCTTTCCTAGTTGACAGAGGAATCACAGATGAAATAAAGGGAATATTTTGAATATGTCGATGAAATATGCTTCCCCCCTAGAATATTCTCTTAAATCTCCACTGATTTTTTTTCTATGATGCCAGTTTGAATTTATGGCGTTGAAAGTTTTATTATCACCGATGGCGGGTGAATGGGGTGAGGCCCATGGAACAAGTGGCGTGAAGCCACATGGTGAAAGTTGCCTACGTTAGAGATTGCGGTACTCTGCTGTACTGCGGGTACATAGAGTACCGTATGAATTTTTTTTTTTTGATTTTTTAAAATTTAAAAAACTTTTTCAGAATATTTAAAAATTGCATTTTTTTCTAAATTTTTTGAAAAAATATTTTAAATCGAAGAATATATATATTTTAAAAAAATCATCCCTGACATTGCAATGATGGTGACTTGGGGGTTGTACGACTCCTTGGGCAATTTTTTTGTGCCTTAGTGGACAATTGCTCTCATTTTGGTGAATTAATAGTCAATCTTAGGGTTTTTGGCCCTTTTGGACACGATGGCAGTGTCGAATTTGACCCAAAATGCTTTGAAATTGTAGCTACCTTTTTGATCTAACAACCACCCTTCAACTTCAAACCCTCATAGATTTGGCCTTAGATGTTTGATTTAAACGAAGCAAAAGGAAAAACTGACTTTATCAAACCTCTTGAACATAATAATGAGCTAAGATTTATACCAACAAGCACCAATTTGAACCTGCGATAAAGAGCCACACATCAGAACCCCCCTAAAATCTGGTATTTCTATCAAGTTTTTTGATTCTCTAGATCTTCATATGATGCAAGAGAAGAGCATACTCAACTTTTCAAGATTTACCAAGATCTCTCAAAAAAAGGCTATCCAATGGCACCCAACCCACTTTGATACCATGTTAGAATTGGCTATGGAGATAGCTTGCCAAGATCTAGAGGCCAAATGGAAAGCACAAAGAGAGAATATGAATATGATAAGAATAAATTGTATTCCTATCAATTATGATTCAATGTTGATGTGTGTACAATGTAGTAGGGACCCCTTGGCTATATAGCCAAGATGAGATACAAGATGTCATAAGATTATGACAAGTGTCTTAATCATATGACATGAGATAACTTATCACAACTACCTAGGTCACATGTGTTACAAGACAAAAGATAAGATAACAAATAATGACAACTAACACCTTCTAGAAAGATTCATAGGACCTAAGTAAACTTAACATGTAAATAAGTCCCCTAGTAATGAATTAACTAGGTACAAGACTTTATTACACCAACAACAAGACCCTACTTGTGCAAGATCCATAGCCATCTAAATCATTGGCTACACAGACTCTTGCTTGTTGAGTTTGACATCTACCAATTCAGACAACTACTCTTTGCCTAAAGGAGGAGCCCCTGAGATCATACTACCTGATTTCCCCTCCAACAAGTCAAAATCCTCCAAGGCCTCTAAGTGGTTATAGGAATCATCCACCTACCTATCCTTGAGAGAGTGCTTTAGGCCCCTTCCTCTACCATGGGATTTTACATGAATAAACCCCTTTGCATCTGTTGCCACCTCAAATATCGGAGCCTTCCCTTTGCCATTCACCTGCTCAACACATGAAGGAGCTTTGGTTGAAGCACTACAGTTATCCTTTCCCGAAGGGTTAGCTTTAGGACACTTTTGTTGCAAGTGCTCATATTCATGACATATATGACACCAGAAAGGAAGAGCTTCATATTCCATTTGTTGAATCCACATAGTGTCCCTAACTCGAATATTGATAGTCTGGAAAAGGGTTCTTTAAGTCAATTTCAATATAAGTGTGAGAATAGGAAATTATCTTCTTATTTAATGTTTGTTGTGACAAGCCTACTGGATTTCTAAGAAAAAAAGCAATCATATGTAGGATATCATCTCGCCAAAATTCCAATGACAACCACAAGAGGCGAACCCACACAAGAAATTTTGACGAGAGCTCCTCCAAAGTATTAAAAATGCCAGGGTTTAATGAATAGGCCCACTTGATTGTAAAAATATTGCCCTCCATCATAGGCCTTATTGTGATCCTCCAGGTAGGAAAACACCATAATGAAATAATTGTTTGTAACCAACATCACCTCCATATCGCCTTTTGGGTTCTAGGTGTGGTGAGTCCACAAATCTAAAAACATGAGCGGAACTGGAGTACCCATAAACTTGCAGATAAGGAAATGATTACAAGGGTAGCTTACATCCTCCATTAGCGAATCATGTTGGATCACCAACATCGGATGAGAGGCACTCCTCTCTAAGCAACCATTCACTTTCTAAAGCCTTTGGCTCCCTGATTGAGATGAACCCCCACCATGCACAAAGTTATTTAAAAACTCTACCGCATTTGCATGGGTGGATGGGGGAAGAACAAACCCTGAAATAACATCACAAAAAGTCATACCTTGATTTGAATCTAGAGTTGCACTTGCAACCATATTCCTAGTCAAAACCACACCACTTAAAACCCAAACTAAACCAACACTATGCTTCCCAAACCCCCCCTCGATTACAAAAGAATGACCCCCCACGCTATCAAAAACTCCACGACCACCATACCACTCCCCTCCCAACACATGCATAAGAAAAAGTCACATGCAAGGCACAAACCTACAACACCAACTCCCACCCAACCAACTTCATCACCCCCTCCCAATTTACCCATAAAACCATATAAAATACAACTATGTTTGGGATTTTTTTTTCCATATTCATGTCTATGAAGCAATTTTTAGGATAAGGTACAAAGTTTGTAGAAGTTTTAGAACATATTTTATTGGCCAACGAGTGTATTTCGATAGGTATATGATGTTAACAATAAGTTTGGGTTACTTATATAGGTTTAAGGTTTGTTGAGCTAGCCCCCAATCACATGAGAGATTGATGGCCATCATTTTGTTCCTGGTTGCAAGGCCCATTCTATGAGGGTTGAGCTAGCTAGGTGTTGTTGCCACTCTCCACCACTATGTTGCCATTGTCATTTGTTCTTGCCACCACATTATTTCCTAATCACCTGTCATCAAGCCCACTAGGCAAATTTATGAAATGCACTAATAGAGCCAATTTTATTGGAGGCCATAAATTTTACCTAATGAGTAAGATTTTCTTGTTTTTATAATCAACATAAAGCTATTTCTAAGTACTATGTTATAGTATAGTGATTAATTTTATTTTGGATAGAAAATTTTAGTTGAAAGTTCATTTTGTTTTCCTTGATTTGACTAGTCATATCTTGTGCCCACAGTGTCTGATTTTGGACTTCTTATAGAAAAAAATAGCATTTTATAAGCACCTCATTATGTATTATGTTTGGAGATGTTGATATATGACTTTTTCACTTACATTTCCATTTGGTCTATTTGTTGGCTCCTTTGTGTATAGTAATTTGTGAGTTTGTGATAAAACAAATCTAGAGGCAATTTAGTGTTTGAGTTGTGAAAAAATACAGATTTATCTTTGGCTGTCTATATTTGACATGATTATTGATGTGTGGTTGAGTTTGTATATTATATTATGAGATCTACAAGTTGTATAGTTTTTTAGTCTATTTATACTTACAAATTGCATAGATAGCTCATATGTGGGTCATCTAAGCCCATTGATATTTGGGTGTGAATGCAACTATTTAGTTACCATGATTTGGCCACCTGGTTCATTGGTCTGGTTGTCATTATGAGGCAAAGAGATAGTGTTTCCTAAAATAGTTATGTTGTTAGATCTAGACTTGTTGACTATAGTGTAAGATGCGCAAGACTTAGTAAAATTTTGATGTAGATGGGTGGTGATCACAGTGTCATGGAGGTTCTTTGTATGCTTGGAGCTTTGTCATGACATGATTGTTTATGTGGATATATTACTGATGGCGTTAGATTGCTCATTGATTGCAAGTGATGGGTTTAGAGATGTTGGCTTTACTTTATCCTCTAGGGTTATCGATGTGTTGCAATTGAGTGTGTGTGAATCATGGCTAATTTTCATTTAGGAGATGGTCATCATGATGCCATGTGTAGCTCAAATCATAGTTTAAAGGGAGCTTTGGCAATGATGTAGGTTCATTGCTTAGTGATAAATGATCTTGTATAGTAGCTATTGGTGTCATGGAGGAGCTCTGGATCCTATTCTTGTATTTAGTGAGAATTCTTTGATATCTTGATTTCTATTGATAGGAGATGGTTATCTTCATGTGATTTGGAGATGTTGACATCTTGGTAGCATGAGGGACTCTCAAAGTCTTTGGTTGAGGTGTTGATTATGATTTGTTGGTTTGATAGATAATTCTTATTTACATGATAGATGTTATTGTGCCATGGAAGACTCTTGACTATGTATTAGAGTTTTGGCACAATATATGTGCTCATAGGAGAAAACATGTTCATTAAGGACATACTATCTTCTTTTGAGGAGACGTAGATCATGCCATCATATAAAGTTCTCGATTTTACAGTTGAAGATTTTACAATGATTTATGATAATCTAAGAAAACATTTTTCTTTATTTTTTTTGTAGACTCTTTTGATTTTACAAAACCTAGTTTCCTCCTGGGGAATTTCATCACATTAGGGTTTTTAAATTTATAAATTTTTAAGTTTGCGTCCTATGTTTAAATTTGCACTTTCTCTTATATCCTTGGGTTTCATTGGCAAATCTTTCTCTTAGTGTTTGTTGTTTATTTGCATTTTGTATCTATCACTCATTCTACCCACCCTTGTATTGACATTAGGATTTGTATTTTCCACTTGTTTTCAATATGATTTACCTTCGATATTTCTAATTTGAGCTTGCTTTCTCCTTGCCATATTATTGTTTATGCCAAGAGCTACTTATGATTCTAATCTTCCATTAAAGAGTACTAACTTAAACCCTAAAATGGTTGCCTAATTCGATAAAAATGATATCTTTAATATTGATTGTAATGAGATCAACTAAAAGTACTATGATTGTGATGCACAAGTGACCAAATGAAACATTCATTTTATGAGACAACTTTTTTAATAGACAAATTACAAAAAGCTCGATACCATCATTAAAAGTATTCTTTTATATCACACATCAATTTTTTTACAAGACCCCTTCCTACCACTTCCACAACTATTGACACCATGAATCGTGTTTAATTTGAGCTTGCTTTCTCCTTACCATATTATTGTTTATGCCAAGAACTACTTATGATTCTAATCTTCCATTAAGAAGTACTCACTTAAACCCTAAAATGGTTTCCCAATCAAATAACAATGATATCTTTAATATTGATTGTAATGAGATCAACTAAAAGTACCATGATTGTGATGCACATGTGAGCAAATGAAACATTCATTTTATGAAACAACTTTTTTAATAGACAAATTACATAAACTCATACCATCATTAAAAGTATTCTTTTATCACACATCAAATTTTTTACAAGACCCCTCCTACCACTTCCACGACTACCTACCGACACCATCAACCGTGTTGTTGCCCCTATGCTTCTAGAGTCTCCACAATATTCCGTTTGACTTCTATCTCCAATGTTCCAAAGAGTAAACTCCACCTTTCATTACCCGAGGACTCCTCCATCAATCCTTGTATTCCACCCGTATCCACCTATATCACTTCGGTAGCCACTACCATCGCTTGCTTGAGCCCATAGGGAGAGGGCTTTACATAAGCAAAATTGAAACCGTTCAGTTTCCTTCGTCCCTGCCAAGAGAACTGCAAGCAGGACGAGTTAAAGAAGAAAATGGCTCAATCACTGTTATCAGTTACTCCCGCTATAAATCCTTCTTCGCCTTGCACACTGCACAAAACGTTTAATGGAAAACAACGCATTTCTTCCCTTCCTTCACGCTTCATGTAAGTATTTTTTTTTGTTTGGTTTTACCCTTCCCTGGGGTTTTATTTTTCTCTAAATCTTTTGGTTTCTCTTCAAATATGTTTACTACGACTGTAAATGCCCTAAAGAGAAATAATGTAAACCTGAATACACTCGGTAAGCGTCGACAGGGTTTCGTATATATTCATATCGCAGCTGTGTTCCATGACGTTTCGCGGATGGGGAAGGGGATGCGCGTGTGTTTCTATATATATAGAAGCAATAAAAGTAAAATAAAATAAATTTCACCGTTCAATTTTTTCATTATGACAAAAGGTCCGAAGGATACACAATAATAGATGAAAGTGTAATGATAACATGCATTTCTTACAGTTGTATGCTCACATTTGAGATATTCATAATTTTACTTTACAACTGAATGCAATAATGCTTTTGCTCATTCCATACATTTAGACCCTGATTTTATAATTGGTTGCTCTCCTACAGCTGTAAACAGTCATAGAATTGCCCATTAATGAAAAGGGTAAGAACTCTTTGTTGCCATTCAAAAGTGGTACAGTCTCATAGTTGCAGAAAACTGACTGTATATAACTTTTGAATAAAATATTACTGCTTTGAGAAAAATTAAAATGGGGAACTCATCCCTGATTTCCCCAGACGACAGGGGATGTCCCCTGCTGTCCCTGTGTGTCATGGTATGGCAGGGTTAGTGAAGTAATTATTGGACTTTAGACAATATGGAGTTTCTTGTAATAGCCATTTTATGGACTTTTTCTTTTCCCCATAAAAATATAAAATACTATTTTTTATCATTAAAGAGTTGTGGTGATTTTGAATTTTTACTATTGTTTCATTGGGGCAAATGTTTGGGTTTAGTTTCACTCTTGGAGAGCTACAAGACCTTGCTCTCTTTTTTAGATTTTTGTTGGGAGGATGAACATCCAAATCATTTTTTTGCCTCCATTGGTATCTAGTTCATGAATTATTGACTACCTTCAGTTTAGTGCTAAAGACTGAGGGGTATCTATTGTGCCAAATTTACGAGGGCCTTTTTCAATATAGTCATAAGGCAGGATAATTTTTAGATTTTAGGTAAATATAGAAAAGGAAAAAGTTTAACAAAAACATTCTATGGGAGCTATGAGGCCTAGTTTTCCTTATTGTCTAAAATCCTCCTCCAATATTCAAAATAATTGAATGATTAACTATGTTCTCTTATTAAATGCAATGTCAGTTATATAAGAGGGAATTTTAGACTTGAAGTGTACATATATAAATATATCTATTTGGGAGATTCCCCTTGCATTGTAAGTTTTGTCAATGCAACAACTGTGGGTATTTCTTCCGTGAAGACCACTCCAGGTCTTGCACCTGGTCCTGTGCTTTGCAATAGCCTGAACCCATTGTCAGACTCCTTGAGCTTAAATGCCACAATTGATGATTATCTCAACGGTCAAAGTTACCTGGGGCTTGTACCTTTCCTCATTTGGTGGAGTGCAACGAATCGTTAGTTAGGATGTGTGCAGTCTAAGTTCTATATCAGAGGTATATTAGTTCTGTCAAAGTAACCTGGGACTTGCATTGAATACATTTGGCTATGCCTAAATGGCTCCTTCAGTCTAAATATAACAATCAAGGGTATCTTTTCTGTCAGTCACCCGAGATTTGTACCTGGTCTTGTTGATTAGGCTACACCAAACCCAGAGTTAAATGTTGAATTTTATCCAATTTTAACATTTAAAATTTAACTTGTTTATTGGAGAGTTGAACCTAGGGTTTTGCTATGAAAGTGCTCACAGTCTACCATTTAATCTCATTCCATTCAATAGGTTTTCTTCAATATCAATGCTGCCATGATTTATCAATTAAGCTTGTCTCAACCAACATCTTTTATTCAATATTTCAGTAGAATGTGTACCGTAAGTTAGTCTTTGGGTTGGGGAAAAGAGATGAATCTTGAACTAGAGATGAGCTGAAATTTACTTGCTTTTGATTCATTGTTCAAATTTTGAACTCTTTGAGTTTCAACCTTTTGTAAAAGATCATAATAAATCAAGCCTCAACCCTTTGTCCAAACTCAAAATAATATGATATTTTACAAATATATTGTATGATATATAAAGTGGATTGGCAAGTCTATGGTAAGATATATAAGTTTGATGGATAAGGCTTGATTGATGATTTGCTCCCAAGCCTGGTCGTGAGGTTAAAATCTGAACCATATTTAAGTTAAGGTGGGAAAGTTACCTTGTTTCTAGTTGGGGGCCTCACGTGTTCAGGAGGCATACTGACTGGCCTGATGTATTAGTGGGACAGTGGGAGTGGCTAAGTTGTGGCAAACCTGCTGGGATTTGAGAAGGAGCGTTTTCAATCCCTTACCACTAGGCCACATCACATTGGAATAGAGGTTTTAGGGAAAACATTAGGGCAGTGTTTAGAACTGTAAATGGAGGGAGCTCAGATTTGTAATATAATTGTGTGGTAGCTTTGCGTTTTAATTTTGTTTTCAGCTGAAATTTTTAATGCCACTTCCTACCATTTGTAAAGTCATTATCTGTTGTTTTGTATTATTTTTTCAATGTTGAACCAAGTGTCTGATGTGTGGATGGATTGGCTAGTGCCCTTGAATTTTCGGAATTTCACAAGCTCTAGGCCTCAATGTATATAAAAAATATTATATAGGAAAATGTATCTTTTAAAATGTTATGGCAGATTAGATATTTCAAAAGAAATAATAAATAATTAAAAAGAAATTAGGAAATCGTAGGGAAATATGCAATTGACAATTACTAAAACTATCAAAGACAAATGGCTATAATAGAGTTACCAAAGCTATCAACATTTACAAAATCAATATGATTGTGGCAAAGGCCAGAAATATTAGTGAGAAGAAAGCATCGATAAGACTGTGAACTAGAATAAAAATCCTTATGGATGGTGAAGACAAAACTGCTGTTCATGACATATAAAAAGTGCAAAAAGTAGAAAGAAGGCTGCTTTTGACAAAGGCTATTCTATTTTAATTTCATAGCTTGAATCTTGTTTCTCTTAATTTCAAGCACAATATTGATATAATAACCTTGTAGTCTTGGAGGAGCTTTAACATAATTTATATTTAAGATTGGGGGGATACCCAAGAATACCTCATTTGTTGGATTGAAGGACATCTAGGTGTTCTACACCATAGGGTGTGCTTGAGGAGTGTGCTCTAGGCATTATAATTCCTAGGAATATAGAATCTCATGAATTGAGGCACTCAAATTTTTTCCTTGGGTTTCTCTTTGATTGGAATGTGCCTTTTCACTTTGTGAGTTCTCACCAATACTATTAAGAAATTTTGAAGCTTTAACAAGTAAAGATTGGCAGTTTGTTGGTGATAGTTGCCAATGATGCGTCATGATTTTATAGCCTCTCAAGTTATTCAAAACTTTTATTTGAACAAATGATATAGGCCCTAGGAGCACAATGGATACAATTGGCAATTGAAGAAAATTTCTTCGTGACTTGCATTGCCTAAACTAAATATTGTCTCTTCTATCCTCCTATTGGAATGTTGCTTCTCACTTTTGCAAGTTTTTCTTTTGTTTTTTAATTTTTTGGATTTGGTAGTTAAACTAGATGCATGCTCTTTTGGCTCATTAATTGCTATTTCCATAAACAACACTTCCCTTGACATGTGTAGTCCATACTTCATAAACTATAACCCTAATCTTACTTGGGAAGCCTAAACTTACTATTGTTTCTTTTTGATCTCTTTTGGGGTAGTGCTTTATATATTTTTAAATACTAAAACATTGCTTCTATTAGCAGAGCTCCACCTAGTAACATATTTATTGGTGCAAAATAAAGTTTGTGCAAGAATCCTAATAGAGAATGTTTAGAGGATAGTCTATGGTGATAAAAAATGACAATCAAAGTACTTAAAACTTGTTTTTTATTCCTTTATTATATTTGGTTAGTGTTGGCACCTACCTCAATAGTCCAATATGTTCTAGGTAATGGGTTCACTTTGTTGCTTTGGCCTACTTTGCCCATTATTGATAGTCAATTAGAGAAATCCTTCAATGGGCATCTTTGGTCAAAATTTTATGCCTAGTGTCATGCTTTGACTCCCCTCATACTTTAGTCATGTGCGCTAGTTGTAAAAATATTTTTTCTCCTAGTTATGAGGCTTTCTAACTCAATTTCTAGCTTTGGATAGGTTTTCGAACTTTTCAATGCCGACATGCTTTCCTTCACTTCCCCATTT
Source organism: Sequoiadendron giganteum (assembly GCA_007115665.2). Taxonomy (NCBI): domain Eukaryota; kingdom Viridiplantae; phylum Streptophyta; class Pinopsida; order Cupressales; family Cupressaceae; genus Sequoiadendron; species Sequoiadendron giganteum. The sequence continues at coordinate 225,190,984 of CM021110.1, forward strand.
CCTCGGTTTTCCACCAATTCTTTTGTGCCTTTTGGTTTCTATGCTTCATCCCACTTAGTTCTTTGTCATGAAGTTAATTGAACTTTTGTTTCTTGCCTTGTCTTTGCCTTCACCTTTTGGGTCTCTAGGATTTCACTTCTTGTTATGGCTTTTCTTCCAACCCCACTCTTCCTCTTTGCCTTTGGGCTTGGGCTTTTCAACATGCACCTAACCGAGTATTGTGTAAACAATTTTCCCAATCCTTGATACTTACATCCTCTTGTTTTCTTTCTTTTAATTTTTGAAGCTTCGACATTTAGGCATGCCTTTCAATTGAATCCCATTGTGCCTATGTGGCGCTTTCCCATTTACTTGTGGTTAATTCTTCTCCAACGACTAATCAACTTTTGAATATTCTTTTGATTCTCTGTTGTGTGTTGGGCATTGGTGTGCAAGTTTCTAGATCCCTACTTCTTGCTTGTCTCCTTTGCTTTTGGACCCAAACCTTTAGATTTCCTTCTACCATCATGCTTGGGGATCTCCTCATTGTACATTCTTCATCCTCAATCCCTAATAGGTTCCCCCTTCCTCATCTCCTTCCCTCATGTCATTAGTATTGAATTTCTTTGAGCCTTGATCCCACTTCCTCTTCCTTTGGTATTGTGTATTCCTTTTCCTTGATCCTCGACCACTTTCACTCTTTCTACGGGTTTTCGTCCCTCTCCATCGACTTCTTCCCAAAAGCATTGGGTACTTGGTAGTTCTAATTCTTGATCCTTGTCGTCCCATTTACACACTCTTCTTGGGCCTTTGGAATTTCTTTTCCTTCCCCACATTTTTTCCTATGATAACATGTATTCTCTTTCCTTGATCCTTGTTCCTCTTCATGCTTTTTCATTTCAAAACCTTGGAGCTTCACCTACCACCTTCTTGCTTGCCTGGTGGTAGTCGCTATGTGAATTTCCCAACAATCCATCCCCATAGCCTCTCTTTTGAAACCTCGGGGTTCATAATGCCTTCGCACCTAAAGAAAACTGTCATGTGACATCCTAAATCCCCTTCTACTCTACAATTTTGCAAGTTTGTCTTTTGTGGGATTGCAGATCCAAAGCTTAGACTTTTGCCTATGCCCCTTTTTCTTGCATCCTCCACATCCATACATTTCTACACTTTTTCTCCTTGTGAAAATGTGGAATGGTCTTGCACTTTTGGACATTGACTGTTTCCTTGATTCCTTGCAAACCTTGTATCTCCACAAGCCTGTTTTGCTTTCCTTGAAAACTTTCCAGGGACTTGCGCGCTTCCCACAAGTTTCCTATGTCCTTCTTGGTCTTGCATTCCCCATTCTTCCTTTTCCCTCCTGACATACTTGCAAACTTTCCTTGGTTAACTCCTCCACATTTTCCTCTTAGCACATATACCCCACTTTCTTTCCTTTTGCCTTTGCAGGCTTTCAAGTTTGCCGCAAACATGTCGAAGTTCAACTTCCCCTTTTGCATTAGAGTTTTGCAACCCTTCCAAACACCCTATCCATTGCATTGCACTTTCAAGGAAACCATTAATGGTCCCAATTTGATGTGATAAAGCATGGGATGGCATGATGAATGTCAACTCTATAAGTGATAAAGCACATTTGTAATCAAGGGAACTGGTAGTCTTTTAAGGCATTGCCTGTAAATTTATGTCTCTATGGTAGGTTGCAATGTTTTGGGGGAAATTTTGAACCTTGTTGTTGTAATGTCCCATGCATGAAGGGCTAAATCCCGACGGACGTAACCCGTCGTGCTGGTAGTCGTGTACCTGATAATCAGATGGTGGGGCTCCATGACCACCTATCCACTATGCCTGTGGCTTCATGCCTTCACCTCTGAGGTTGGTGGGACGCAAACCTCACCCTTAACACCTTGGGTAGCCGCCCCCACTTCTAGGCTAGTCTTTTGGTGTAGTGGTTGGGTCTTTGTGGTATCAGGGCCAAGGTCTTGATGTCGAGCCCTGCAGAGCGCGGTGGGTTGTAATGTCTCGTGCATGAAGGGCTAAACCTCAATGGATGTAACCCGTTGTGTTGGCAAGCATGTACTAGCCAGATGGTGGGGCTCCACTGCCACGTGTCCACTGTGCTTGTGGCTTCATGCCTTCACCTCCGAGGCTGGTGGGCAAATCTCACCCTTAACACCCTGGGTAGCCACCCTCATTGCTAGGTTAGTCTTTTGGTGTAGAAGTGGTATCAGAGCAACAATCCTGCCAACCTGTGGGCCCGATTGTGCAAATGCAGTTATACCACATAAACATGAGTGAGGAGGAAGAAGACGGTGAAATTGTGGTCTCCAAAATTGCTTGATGGTATGAAAGGTATCAAAAGTATAAAGATCTTATGTCATACCAAGAATATGTAAGAATGGCGGGAATGACTATACCTGTAAATGAGGAGATTATCAACATCTTTGATGAGTACTTAGGTAAAATGGAGGCTATTAAGGATACATAACCTTTTGATAGGTACTACATGTCACTTGAGGAAAAGAAAGGAAGAGTAAGAACAGTCAAACATTGGTGAAGACATGATAGAGAAACCCTTGCCTATGGCACATTTTCTTGAAGAAGAAACATGAGTGTGTATTGACAATGTGCCAGTGATTGTTGAGGATGACCAACAATATTCGGAAAAGTGCCATAAGAGTTATGCCATTGTGAAAAGTGGTAAATCGGCTGTCATTGATCAGCCTAGGGGTGAACAAGAGGGTATGCACAAGAGGTTGTCCATTGGACAAAGCTACATACAAGGTATGTCATGCCCTAGTAAGCTCAATAATCCTTGTTTCATGCACACGATCACCTTTGATGATGATCTATTAGAGTTGTATGGGAGACACTTTGCTGAAGAACTAATCATAAAAACTAAGGGATGGCCTAGTAGGAAGATCATGTAGTATGACAGTGTTTGGTTTGTCATGGATAGTTTGAGACTCACATACAAGGATGCACCAATGATGTTAAGAGCTAGTGAAGAGAATGCAACATTTAAAGAGGATGAAGCTGCCCTCACATGTGAGGACCCCCTCCTTACATCATCCAATGAGTACATGTATCTTCATGATGACCACAAGGCAGAAGGGCATGCTATCACGGAACGTGTCAAATTGGAAATGACTGATCGGATTTATGATGGTGATGTTGAAGACAAGTCAGAAATGCTGCATGGAGGTTTTCTGTCCCATAAGTCACTCCACTTGGAAGGGCAATTGAAGGTAAACGATAGTAAGACTATGGCAGCCGTACATTCATAAGATGATGGCAAACCTGTGTTGGAAGGCTCTAAGTGGACATGAGGGACTTGAAGGAAGTATATCTCTTGATGATTTGTACAAACTCTAGGAGTCTTTGGTGGTGGTGAAGTTGAACTATCTACACTTACTTGCGGATAGGGATCATCTCCTCACACTTGATAAGATTTATGTTGGTGCCTTGAGATGGAAGGAAGATGAGATGGAGAGCACTATGGAATCCTTGATGAGCACTCAAAGGGGTCTTCGCGAACCAGAAGAGCATGTGAATGAGTAGTGTTGGGAGTTGAGCTTGGCACACTCTTTAAAGGCCCAACCACTACACCAAAAGACCGGCCTAGTAGTGAGGGCGGCTACCTAGGGTGTTAAGGGTGAGGTTTGTGTCCCACCAGCCTTGGAGGTAAAGGCATGAAGCCATAAGCATAGTGACACGTGGTCGTGGAGCCCCACCATCTGGTTATCAGGTACATGCCTGCCAGCATGACGGGTTACATCCGCTGGGGTTTAGCCCTTCACACACGGGGCATTACAGTTTGTAGTTCTCTCTTGCCATATTTGCTGGCCTAGAGTAATGAAGTGTATATTAATGTCGCAGCATTATAATTTATTACAAATTATTTTGTAATGGTCTTTCTTTGTTACATGTGGCATATTGCTGATCTGTTCAGGATAACTAAAGAACACTAACTTACGGGTTTCCTTATTTTGTGAGTTGTATGTATGTGCAAGCTTTGTTCCATTGCTGATTTGCAGGCATTTCTCCATCCTCTTTCCTAGCTGTTACTTTGTTGCCCAATGGAGTAGGCACCAGTCCAGGAGGTGAATGAACAAACATCTTTCATTTCAACTTCTCTCTTGTTAGCTGTAGGATTAGTTTAGGCTACAGCATGCTGATATGATCTAGTGATACAACTTATGATGTATTCTAGATTGTCCTGAAATGATAAATCTTTTATGGGTCATACCAGTGTGTTGTTTCTCTTCCATGTGTATGCAATGTTAAGTGGAATACGTGCCTTGGCCTTGTAGAGCCTAAAGCTGAAGGTGAGTTTACTCACTCACAAGAATTGGTCCATTAATGCCACTATCTGATCATAAGTTTTGGTGCAAGTCTTTAGGATTTGTGGAGATACCTGTTTGAGTACCAACAGTCAGATATTAATAAGGTCTCTGCTGTGATATCATTTCTAAAAGACCAGATTCTGCACTCTAATTGATGAATACCATCATTGTCAGCTAGAAAGCTTCAAAATTCTGCATTGAGTACCACTGTTATTAGGCCAAACGTATGCTTAGTAACTTATATATTTATTTTATACACACTGAAGACTGGAATTAGACTACTAGATATCGGGTTTAAAAAAACTAACGTTCATCTTTAATGTCATCCTTGTCATGTCATGCATAAACTGTCCAACATCTTCATTTAAGTTTATAACTGAAATCAGCCTACCAACCATTTTTTCATTGTCTGCATTATCACTTAGTGCAGGTCATGCCCAATGTCCTCGATGATTTTTTGCATGCTTTATTCTGCTACAAAAATAATTCATTGAGAGAATAAGCAGTACTTTCAAGCTGATTAATCACTTCCTCATGCAGAATCAATGAATTGATTCAGATTAAAAGGGCTTACTGCTCCAAAAGTGAGGAACAACCATGGTAATGGTATTGTCTGCTGTTTTGACATTCCTCCCACAACAAGTAGCCCCTAGATCAGGTATCACCTCGTTTACTTTTTGACCAGAGAGATGTTAGATTGTTGCTGTCACTTGGCATCCAACACGAGGTCCAGAGAGTGGTTATTTACTTACCCAATTAAGACTTTTTACCTGTTACATTTGAGGTGGATGTGTTACATATAAAAACCAAATGTATTACAAGAACCTTCAGAAATTTAATCATTTTGCATGAGATCCCCTTGTCATGCTCATTTTGTTAAATTTAGACTATAATATACAGATTCTGCACTTAGAGAATTAACCTAAACTACTTAACGGAAACTTTAATCAAAACTGCAATCCTGAATACATTAAGCTGCAAACGCACCTGCTGAAAGATATTTTTCTTTTTTATTATTAAACCGAACTAAGAATTATATTTCTATCCTGCTTAAAGATATTTTTCTTCATTGTTATTAAACTGAAATCAGAATTATATCTCTATCACTGCTTTTTATTCTGTAATTTTCTTCATACTCCAGTTTGAGCACCCAAAATCTCTTTAATAGACTTGTAGGCTCTTACACACTTCCAATCAACTGGAGTGCTATAACTAAAAAACTAAATCAGAAAAAGAACAAAAACAATAAACAGAATAAGAAAGTAATTTATTTTGGAAACAGTTAAACTTTTTTTTCATAAATTTCAAATCCGTCTAAATATATGAACATTGAAAATAGAAAACTCCAGCGCCCAGCTTGAAGTAGAAGAACACAACAAAAATAAAAACAAACAAGATAAAGCCAAAACAACTTTAAATCTTGTCTTGACTTCTGTGCCCAGCAGTAGGAGATTCAGACTAAAATTAGGACCGATTTTCTGCACCCAGCTGTATGAGAACATAAGCCAATCAACACCAAAAGCAATTAACACTTTTATTGACAGTATTAATTTTCATTGTGGTTTCAAGCAAGCTCTATCATTCTTGTGTATATTTTTTGCGCTAAGAAAAGTCTTAGTTGAATGTTTCTGGTTTGAGATTTGCATTCTCAATTTCCAAGATATGAGCTGTTTTTATTTCTTTTTATTTGTTGCTCTAACCAAATATTTTAGAAAATTTATTGCAGAAAACTAAAATCGGTTTGCAGTGCTACAAATACTCATCTGTCTTCCTCTGGCATACGGTCAGAATATCCCTGGAATACACAGTACTCTGTTAGCCCTGCTATTTGGTCTATAAGGTCAGCCGTTTCTGCTGTTACTTAATTTTATTGATGTTGTGCTTGTTCTACCTTGTTTTTACAGGCATTTATCTTTCTAATAAAAAATTGCATTTGAAATCAGGAGAGATCTTAGTGTTCCTTCTTCACCATACTGTAATGGTGATGCACAAGGATCACAGGGCCCACCACCCATGTTGTATGAGCGCTTTCAAAGTGTTATTAGCCAGCTTTTTCAGCATGTAATTATCTAATCAGTATTTTAAATTTTGAAGATCTTTCTTTAATTATACTTCATGGTGTTGGAAGTTGAAATTCAGAATCTATTGAGAAGTATGGATCATAAACTGGATGATCTTAATCATTGGTTCACTAAATTTTACTTTCAGAGAATTATTCGCTGCGGTGGACCAGTGGATGATGAGATGGCAAATTTTCTTGTTGCTCAACTTCTTTATCTTGATGCAGCCGATCCCACTCGGGTTTTTTTTCTCTCTTTGCTTTAAACTTTGACATACCTTTTGGTGATTTTCATAACATCATTATGCTAACAGATCGCCATGAATGTATTTGAAAATAGGGAATTATACTATATATTATGCCGTGTTGAATAATATAAGTGTTAGATGGTTTCACATTATCAGTTTATAATTGTAAAATTTGAAGATTTCAGATGATTGCATGAAATCTCTACCCAAGAACAAAAGCCTTCAAGCTATTTACAACAACCTTCAAGCTATTTACAATAACCTAGTTTCTCAAAGAAATGACATATGCTCAAATACAATGAACAAAACTCAGCTATTTCATTCATGAAGTGTGTACAATAAATGCAATGACGTTGCATTTACAGAAAATGTAACAGTGTTCCATGGGAGCACATCCGTAGGGGTTCAGGTGTCATCTTGGGGACTTGTATTGGACGTCCTCTTTTTTAAGGATTGGATAGCTGCTTCATTCCATGCATAAAAAAAGGACTTTTAAAAGGAAAAAATGCTTAAAGCCCCAAAAAAACCTAAAAGATAAGAGGATTGTTAGTGCAAATGCAGCACATTGTATTTGCTTTTTAAAATATCAGCTACTTGTAGTTTGTTTAAGTTGTTTTTAATAGTTGAGCCCTTGCCATCTGTTGCAAGGTGTGCACCCTTGGTCTCCTTGTGCTGTGCAACGCATTGCTTGGGTTCGTGACATGACTTAATCGCTTCCCATGGATTCATTAACTCTGGTGGTTGTATTGGGCATTAACAGGTTGATCTTTTGGTGCAACAACAACCCTCTTTGCAACAATTGGTATCAGAGCCTGGGTCACGGGTTCGAACCCCTCGCTTGTGTCGGGGGAGGGGGGGGATTGTTGCAAGGTGTGCTTCCTTGGTCTCCTTGTGTTGAGCAATGCAACGCTTGAGTTCGTGACATGGCTTAACCGCCTCCCGTTGATTCATTAACTTTGGCGGTTGTATCGAGTGTTAACACGTTGATCTTTTGGTGCAACAACAATCGTCTTTGCAACACCATTCCCTCGTTCCTAAAATTTGGGAAAATTTTGAGCATCCCTGAAATGTCATTTCCACTTCCCCACATTCCCTTATACCAAAAACTTGGAGAAATTTTGAAATGCAAGGAGAAGAGGATGACAACACACTCTCCAAGAAGTGTATCTACCAAGGAATGAGGCAACAACTCACTTTCTAGAAAGGAAGTGGAACTCCTAAGTAATAGGATGACATCTGACTCTCCTAAGGGGGTGACACTGAAATACATATAGTACTTGAAAAAATAGTTATAAAAAGATGTATAAGAATTACAAATGAAGCTTTGGCAAACTAGTTGTAAACATTTGATTTTTGAAGTGAACATTAACTTAGTGTCACTCCTCTTCTTGCTCCTCCTCAACCCTTTGCTCTTCATTCTCACTCTTTCACCTTACACTTGCAGCTCACTCTCACACTCACACTATCAGCTTTTTTTTTGATTTGTTTTTGTGAATTAAAATGAGGATAGGAGGCAGTTTTATAGAGTTTGTGGGGTTTGGGTGGAGCCCATAGGTCATTGGGGTTCAGCCTTGGGCATAGAGTTCAAAGAAAAAATTCTTTTTTAAAAAAAAATCACTTTTTGGTCATCTAGCTGGAGGAGACTCCTGGGCGTCCTCGAGATGGTCAGGAGACTCCTAGGAGTCCCCGGAATGTCTCGGAGACGTCTTGGAGTCTCGAGCATTTCAGAGATGGCGATGTTGGTGGCAGGGGACGCCCCCCCAAGTCCCCAAGTCTTTGAGATGTCCACATCTCAGAAACGCGAGGTTTTTAGGGGGGGGGGAACACGTCCCCGTGGAACTCTGATTTTTTTTGACCATGATAACCATATTCGTTTGAATAGAGTGTTGATTGGAAAAACAAGGGTGCTAAGACCTATCATTTTCTGAAAAGATCAGCAACTTGAGGATTAGCCATGGAATTTAACAGGTCGTACATCCAGAAAGGCTGTATTTTTAATTCAATAAGCCTGGTGAGGTGCTTCAATTGCACCATGTTTCGTTGGTTGGAGGGACCCTTATATGCTCCATCGGATATCACAATGTTTAAGAGCTCCAATTCTTCTTAAATTTATACATACTAACTTTTCCCTCAGTTCAATTATCCAAGATTTTCTATGATCTTTCAAATTCAAAATGCAAAAGAATATAATTAGTAGGCAATACGCACAACCCAACTGCACTGATGTTCAATCCTTCCGGATGGACAATTTTTCTTAAAACTATTGCTTGCTTAACCCATCATCATATAATTGCATTCCTCATACAGAATAGTGTCACATCAGAGCATTGTGAAATACTATAAGTAATCCAATATTACTTTAGCATTATGTTTACATAATTTTTGTGTTAAGATATATATTTTATCCTTATACATGCATAAATATTTTAAAAAGCATCACTAAAAACCTTATATATCAAGGAAATTATATGAAAATACATGAAAATAGAGATGCAGCCCTTTAAGAAATACAAATGCCTGCAGTTTCCTCAGTGGAAGCAGAATCTAATCCATGGGTGGCAACAATTTCCCTCCACATTGGCAATGATTCCTTTTCAGTAGATTGTCCAGCTTCCTCTGCATCTACTTCTTGTTCTTGTATTAGCTACTTCTTTTCCCTCTTTGTCAACTCCGTGAATTGGTGGGTATTCTTACAGATTGCATCGATGATCCTTAAACTCTGCCATGGCTCCAGGATAATTGGTGTGCCTCCTTTTCATTTGGTCTTCAAGACTTTGAATTCTACCCCAAATGTTTTTCCTTTCAACGAATTCATTGGAATCCAGAAATCCTCAATTGCTGCCAAGGCTCCAAGATAAGTGGGTTCCTCATTTTCTTGGGGTCCTGAAGACAATTCTACCCCAAATGGATCTCTTTTCAGCAAATTCATTGTAATCCAGACAATTTCTGGTGAGGTCTTCCAATTCAGATACATCACACTTGTAACTGCCTCACTTTGACTCCCTCTTGCTTTGATCGATGAAATGTTCAGGTTTGAATATCCTGTGATCCCTGAGTGTAGTGAAATATTGTTCCAAGATTGTAGATGCACATTTTGAGAGCACAACTGTTGGAGAAAGGGAAATCATGGATTTGAAAAGAAAAGGTTAAGGGTGCAGGCTTTCCTGCTTCATGAAAATCCTTATCAGCAGATTCATTTTGTTGAGAGGTCATAGGAGTCTGAGGTCACAGTAGTTGCAAGTATGTGTGGTCTGGCTGAGATTAGTCTGTCCTGGTGAGGTTGACAAGGGTAGCAAATGTTGCAGGAGGTTGGCAGCATCCGACCTTGGGTCATTTAGTTGATTTTGTGTCAACTGCAATTTGTAAGTTATCTTGTCTGGTATATACTGGCAGAAAAGCCTACAAGATATATTGTAAAATCATTTTACATTAATACATTGCAATGCATGGATTATATTATGTAGTTAAGCATTTTGCTATGATAGATATCTTTGTTTTTGAGGAATTTAAACAAATACAAATTATAACAAGACTGGTAGTAGTGTTTCCTTAAATTTTATTATGGCTAGCTGGGTGTTGAATGTTATATCAGGTAAATATTAAGATAATACTGCAAATCTGTAAGTATTCTCTCTCTTCATTTTCTGTCTACTCAATGGAGTATGGCACTGGTCATAATGACATGAAGTTGATCAAACTTCCTGAGAATTGCTTCATTTCTGCATAATAAGGGTTTTAGATATTCACTATTCATTAATATCAGTAATTTGAGCATCTTACGGGTCATCTTCATTATGACAAGGTTTTGTGTGGTTTCTTTCTTTATGCTACAGCTAAGGTTCTAATCTGCTTCCCAAGAGTAAATTGGTTGTAAGGGTCATTAGTGATGGAAAATTAGGCTTCCTCTACACACTGATGTTCAATTTGCTTGTACTCGTGTGAAATTTATGAAAAATTTCTAACAGATTATCTTAGGGACACACTCCTTGGTTTAATAGAACCAAAAGTGCAGAGGAGATAACCTTTTATTGTCAAGTGGCCCAAATCTTCATGATCCTTATAAAGTTGAGTATTAATGTGATCTGTCTCCTTCCCTGAGAAATATCCTTTGATAAATCTGTGGGTTTACATAGCATTCAGAGTACAAACAGATAGAATCATGTAGATTATTCAGGGGAAGAAAACAATCTAAGTTCATGTGGGCTCAGATTAAGAAGCATTGGAATAATCATTGAATACATGTTAACTTTCTTTTAGTTGTTAGTATTTTCAATAATATATTTTAATAATTAAATTCCTTGTTCTTCGAAAAGTCCAGGCAAGTTTCCAAGTCTTAGGGAGCACCAGATCAATGCAGACTACAAAGCCGCTATTTAATTCTGTCGTTGAACTAAATTGTTATCAACATAGATCACACAAAATAAGTCACTAAATTTCAACATAGCTCCAAACAGAACCTCAAGCTAGCTCTGATACCGAGTCATTGAGATAAAAAATCCTGTCTAATAACTACATTTACATTTCTCTCTATTTCTCCATTTATATACTTTAAGATCGACCTTATTTTTACCACTCCCTCCTCCATACCCTTCAACAGTTGTGATAAATAACTGCTGGAAGACTTTCCTCAATAATCACAGTCTCTACATCATCATCATCATCATCATTACATCATTTAAATTCAATATGAATATGTTAATACTTGAATGGCAATTTTGTAACACAACATATTTATATCGGCATCTCATTGACTGGATAATACAGATTGTCTGTTTGAAAAACCAAGCCTTCAAATCAGCATTTCCAACTGTAGTAAATTTATGTGCTTTAAAAAATATGGTGAAGTTAATTTCAAATGCTAGACTATCCTCTTTGGATCTTCATATATACTATGCTGTTTACAAACATTGATGTCATTCTTGAAGCAGAAATATTAGGTAGCTTACATAATTTACCATGAATTTGGGCCATCAACTTATTATATTAACTTAGAGAGGTAGAAGATATCACATCAATTGTTCTATCATTTTCCTGCAATTGGTTCCTGTTCAAAACAACGAATCCACCAGAATTTAATTTTAGCCAAGGACAAATGGTTACATAATTCAAGGTCTTTGTCTGCTAACTAGAAGATAAAATTTTAGCAATTCTTTGATGATGAAGCATTTCAAAGTGGCAGAGATGTTATATACTTATTAGTACTATCTATGTTTTAAAATACAACAGTAATAATATATTTTGGTAAATATTATTATAAAAAAATACTTTAAGGTTTGTTTACCAATAGTCAATGTGAGTCTTCATAATTTAAATTCCTCAGTGAAATATTGTGAGAATCGCTTGATTATCACAGTTAATTATATTCTTTTTTTCATATTTTTATCCAAATGAGGTAAAAACTGGTGGCAGTAATGCTATGCCAACATATACTCGAATAATTTGATAATAGCAATACTGTTACATTAACATATAACTGAATAATTGGTTTGATTGGTTGCATTTGCCACCTTATTAATATGATCCTGCAGACTAAGAGTTTGCCTTCTCTGTATTGACAATTCTGTGGATACAGTGAACTGTTAGTAGTTTCATAGGCAAAAAATTTCTGTTTGGTGAGAATAGTAGTTTTAACTTCTCATGAGGTACGACGTCTAACCATTTCTTCAAATTAAAGTGTTATCATTTCCGAGAAAAAAGGTGACTGAAAATGGATATTTGGCACATTATATGCATAAATTAATCTCCCAATTATAATATGCTTTTTTTGGGAATCAACTGCATGTTAATATTGAGTCAATCTTTATGATCCATCTTTTATGAGTAATGGTTCATAGTAACTTGTATCTCATGAGCTTGAAATGTCCACCTAGCATTCATTGTATCTCTCTACTGCCAATGTTTTCTTTTGTTTTTGGCAGGTTTGGAAGATAGGGTTGACCCATCAATTTTAGCTGTCACAGAAATCTTGTTTTCTGTTTGTAATATCGTATTATCTTTTTTCTAAATAAATTGTTTCCCCATATGTACCTGATATCATTAAATCAATTGCTTGCTTGGTGCTGTTGCTATTCCCCAGTATATTTTCTCTAAGTCTTGTCAAGGCAGCTGCAATTTCATGGCTATAATTATACTTGTGTTTGCCTTCTGCTTCATGCAATACAATGCACAGAAATCTTGATTTGGATCTCATTAGGTTGCTTCTTTCTAATCTAAAAAAATGCCGTGTATGATTTTTTTTCCAGGAAATTAGATAATACACTATAGGAAATCAGATAATAGAAGATATTAAGTATAATTGCCTACAAACTACTCGATTTTAGATTTTTCTTGATTTTGTAATATATACTATCAAAGAATAAAACAATTCAAACCTATTGGAAAGCTAAAATGCTTGTAACCATGCAGACTGAATTAAAAAGAACTAGTAAAGAAGAATGAAATTGTGCCTTTTTAGAAAGAAAGTGAATATTTTCTTAATTAGAGTTTCTAATTCTGTGAATTGAATTATGCATCCTGCTTAAATTGTTGACCATGGCATTGGGCGAGTATCCTTCTTAGATGTACAGTGAAGCTTTCTTCCTGGTAATTTTTTATGCTTTAGGTCTATCACTGGCATAAAATTGAGGCGCTAGAGCTTTACCTTCTAATCCTTGAATGGCAAGTTCCTACAGACAGATTTTAGTGTTACTGTGACATTCCATTTGGGACTTTGTGGTATAACTGTTAAATACTGAATTATTGGGCTCTTAATGCGCAACACAAAAAGCTATAAAAATCAAGCTTTTATTGAAACTTTATCAAAATTTTATGGGAGCTATAAGTTATGCGGTGGTTTTTGTCCTGGTTAGCCTATGATTTGATCATAATTATCATAATATTGATCAAAGAATAGGTCGAAACATGGTTTTGACTTAGGACATTTTATAACTTTATGAGTTTGTAGGAGATAATTAGATATGCTATAATGAAAACAACAATAGAGCCACATTGCCTGTTTTTAGGGGTGGAAGTGCCTCTACAATGTGAATACTTGTTTCAAAAGCTTCTTGTTGTTTTCTTTTGCAGTTGTAACAACTTTTATTTTGATGGCTGCATCTCTATATGGCCTGTTGCAGGATCTTTTTGACTGAGATTCACAGGTTCCTATTACTTAATTTGCTCTTGCTAGTGTACTGGGATTTTTCGACAACTTACTCATCATTTTGCAGGTTTATTCTATTAATTGTACTGCCTTTCTTACTATTTCACTTAGGATATGCTTAAAATCGAAGGAAGAAAAACCTCAAGAAGATGATGAGTACTTGCAAAGACCTGGGTTTAGTGAGTGGATTCCAACTTAAGCCTGGACTTTCATGAATATCTCACCTTGCATACATTTATTTTCTCCTTTGAACTTTATGTTCTCCATCCTATGATAAGTCCTTAATAAATAATAATAGATGTTGAAAGATTGCAGGTTACAGGCTGCATCATGTTGACATGAAACTCTTGCATTTTGCTTCTTTAACTTTATATGTTTGTTGCTTCATTGTTCTTTGTCAAATTAGGAATAAAATGGTTCAAAACCATGGTATACAAAACCCACACTTTGCAAGTACAATAAATATTAAGTTCAACTCAGATTTAATAATCCTTGTATATGCAGCAGTGTGGGGCAGAGGAGGGATGTTTCGTTCCTGTAAGCAAGTTTAACTTGGATTTGATTCTACTTGCTTTCTTACTGTTTCACTCATTATTTGAAAAGAAAATGATGAGACCTTGAAAAGATCGGGGTTTAGTGGGTGGATTCCAACTGTTGATGTTATAGCTACAGGTGTCATCCTTTACCCGAATTAAACAATGATCAAATAAATAAAGCCGTGGCTACTTATTTATTTGAGGCCGACATTGATGAAGGGGTGCTTCTTTTCAATTAATATTTTATTCAAAATGAAGGCCGACTAAACCAAAATCGCATGGAATAAAGTGACGCATCATTTCATGGAAGAGGCCGACTTCTTGTGAAAGGACGTATTGTTTGATAGACACCATATCAATTTGTATTTATAGAAGGCGCTGCTCTCTCTCAATTTATTCATTATTATCAAGGAAGTTCGCATACCAGCAGGAGATCAATTCATACAGCGGATTGATATTTTGCCTTAAAGGAGTTCGATATTCTTCATTGATTGTGCATTTGCATCAAGTGTGGTGCTGTTATCACTACATCAGTTTGGCTTTGTGATAGGCCAAAATTGTAAAGCTTATTACTGCTATTTTATCAATATATAAGTGATATATTGTTGCTGGGTTTTTCTCTCTCAAGGAGGGTTTTCCCAAGGTATATGCTGTGTTCTGTTGTTTGAATTTGTTTTATTTCTGCTTAACTTAATTCTGGTCCTAAAATTAACATGGTATCAGAGCGGGTTTAAGCAAAGATCGTGATCAGATTTGTTTAAGCAGCGAAATCTTCTTCTCTTCTTCTCATCTAAAGGAGTCTATCTTAGTCTCGAAAATGGTGAACGGACTCAAGGTTGAAGATAGGCTTGATGGTGCATCTAACTTCACCTCTTGGAAGTTCAGAGTTCTTATTGCATTGGAAGAAAATGATATTCTCGAGTTTGTGGAGAGTGATGTGCTCGAGCCTTCCGATGAGACTGAGAAAACACAATGGAGGAAGAATGGCATGAAGGCTAAGAAGATCTTGATTGATTCCGTGAAGGATCACCTTGTGCCAATTATCTCCAAGTTGAAGACTACTAGAGATATGTTCAAGACTTTGGAAGGATTGTATGAGATCAATAACACCAGCAGAGCTCTTGCCTTGAGGCAATAGCTACATCACATCAAGATGGCTAAAGGAGATTCAGTCATCTCCTTCTTCATGAAGATCACTGAGTTGAAAGATCAACTATATGCCATTGGAGATATAGTTGAAGATAGAGATTTAGTCATGTTGGCCCTGAATGGTCTTCCTCAATCTTGGGAGCCCTTTATCCAAGGTATCAGTGGAAGATCTAAATTACCAAAGTTTGATCGTCTTAGAGCTGATTGCATTCAAGAGGAATCCAGGTTGGCAGCAAGAGGTAATGGACGAAGCTCTCACAATGAAGACAATCATGTTCTTGCTACTCAAACTTCAAGAAGAAAAGGAAGAGAAGGGAGAAAAGGAAATTTCAAGAGGAATAGAGACAGGAAATCAGATTCTGCTCCTGAACTAAAGAAGAAGAAGGATCTCTCCCATATTCAGTGCTTTAGATGTGACAAGTATGGTCACTACGCTAGAGACTGTGCAACAAGACCAAAGCAACATGCTTCTACTATGGATGTTGGTGATGTCTCACCTCAAAAGGAATCAAGAGACAACTCAGGAGGATTTCTATTCATCTTTGCCCTATCAAGCAATGTTCCAATTGACTGTAGCACATGGTTGATTGATAGTGGCGCTTCTCGACACATTACAGGGTATAGAGAGCATCTTTCAAATTTGGTAGGAAGAGAAACAAACCTTCAAGTGATAATTGGAGATGATGCTTGCTATTCAGTGAAAGGTGCTGGAGCCACCTCTCTTCATCTAGATTCTGGCATCTCTCTTCATTTGAGTGATGTCTTGTTTGTACCAGGAATCAAGAGGAATCTTGCATCAATTTCGGCCTTGGAGGACAAAGGATATCAAGTTGCATATTTTGAAGGAAAAGTTCTTGCTTGGCCGAAGAACTCTAGCATCAAAACAACCCGTGTGATTGGTGTTCGGCAAGAGAGTCTTTATAGACTTTCTATTCGTCCAATTCAAGCATTGTTGCATGCTTCCACCAGTTCAAGTGAGCTTTGGCATAGGAGGCTTGTTCACCTACATTTCAGAGCTCTCCCATCCATGGAGAAGATGGTTACTGGCCTTCCGAAACTCAGTCAGGAGCATGATGGTACTTGCAAAGGATGTGCAATGGGTAAGAATGCTAAGGGTCCTTTTCATAGTAGTGAAAGTAGATCAAAATGTATTCTAGATCTTGTTCATTCCGATTTGTGTGGTCCAATGTTTGTGGCATCCTTGAGTGGTTTTTGGTATTATGTGATTTTCATTGATGACTATTCTAGAAAGACTTGGATTTACTTTTTGAAGTCTAAGGAGACTGAAGAAGTACTTGATAAATTCAAAGAATTTAAGGCTCAAGTTGAAAATTTGTTCGGAAAGAGGATCAAGGTTTTGAGATTTGATAACGGAGGAGAATACACTTCTGGAGGTTTCCGTAATTTTTGCATTGAGGCTGGGATTAAGAGGGAGTTTTGTGTTCCTTACAATCCTCAGCAAAACAGAGTTGCAAAAAGGAAGAAGAGATCCATAGTTGAGGCAGCCAAAGCTATGATTCATGATCAAGACTTACAAACCTTCCTTTGGGCAAAAGCATCCAGAACTGCAGTGTATGTTCAGAATTGGAGCCCTCATCGAATATTGGAAAATATGACTCCTAAAGAAGCCTTCTCAGGTGTGAAACTTGAGGTTAGTCACTTAAGAATCTTTGGTTGTCTTGTTTATATTCATGTGCCTAAAGATAAAAGATCTAAGTTAGAACCATCTGGCAAGAAAGGAATATTTGTGGGTTACAGTGAATCTTCAAAGGCCTACAGGATGTACATTTCTGGTCAGAAACAGATTGAGATCAGTAGGGATGTCTCTTTCGAAGAAGATGTTGCATTCAAAAGATCTAAGGGGTCTTACATGGAGATAGATAGTGAAGAATAGGAGATACCTCAGGATATGGACATTTCTCCTGATCATACTCCTAAGATTCAGAGGGAGTCTACTAAACCAGAAGAGACTAGTGACCCAGTTGATCCCATAGAACCTATTGATGGTCCGAGAGACTTTGCTATAGGTTGAAAGAGACCTCTATGGGCTAGACGGACTATGCAAGAGGTAGAGAAGTATGCAACTCCTAGAGGCACATTTAGAGAAAGTAAAAGACCACAGAAGTTTCCAGGCTATGTAGCATTGATGAGTCACATCATTGAGTCTGAACCTTCCAGTGTTGAGGAAGCATCAAATCAGCAAGTATGGAGAGATGCTATGACAGAAGAATACCAGTCTATTATCAAAAATGTTGTTTGGGATATTGTACCGAGTCCTGAAGGAAAATCTGTTGTATCCTCTAAATGGCTTTTCAAGATCAAGCATGCAGCTGATGGGAGCATTGAGAAGTACAAAGCAAGATTTGTGGCTAGAGGATTCTCTCAGAAAGAGGGAATAGATTATGAGGAGACATTTGCTCCTGTTGCTCGTTATACATCCATCAGGACTATTATTGCTATTGCATCAGCTAAAGGATGGAAGCTACACCAAATGGACGTAAAGACATCATTTCTTAATGGTGTGATTGATGAGGAAGTGTACATTGAACAACCAGATGGGTTTGTGATTCATGGAAAGGAATCTCATGTATGCAAATTGAAGAAGGCATTGTATGGCCTTAAACTTGCACCTCGTGCTTGGTATGAGAGGATTGATCGATACTTAATAAGCTTGGGATCTCCAAGAATGATGCAGATTCAAATCTTTACTTCAAGGTAGTTGATGGTGAGGCTTTAATCTTGGTTCTTTATGTTGATGACTTATTTCTTACTGGAGCAGAATATCTCATTGTCAAATGCAAGAAGGAGTTAGCTTCTGAATTTGAGATGAAGGATTTAGGTCTTATGCATTACTTTCTAGGATTGGAAGTATGGCAGAGACCCAATGAGATTATTCTAAGTCAGGGAAAATATACCATAGATATCTTGAAGAGATTTGGGATGATGGATTGCAAATCTATGTCCACCGATGGAAACAAATTTGAAGAAATTGAGTGATTCTGCAGCTAGTTTAGATCTAGTAGATCCCACCATGTACAGGTAGTTGATTGGATCGTTGATGTATCTAGTCAATACTAGACCAAATATTTGCTATGCAGTGAGTGCCCTTAGTCAGTTCATGTGTGAACCAAGGCAAATTCATCTAGTTGCAGCAAAGCATATCTTGAGATACTTGCGTGGCACAATTGGATATGGCTTGAGATATTCTTCCAGTCTAGATCTAAAGTTACAAGGCTATTCTGATTTTGATTGGGCCGAGAGTGTAGCTGATAGGAAGAGCACCTCTGGATGTTGCTTTAGCTTGGGGTCTGCCATGATTTCATGGTGTAGCAGGAAGCAGCCTTCAGTTGCACTAAGCATTGCAGAGGCCGAATATATTGCAGCATGTAGCAGCTCGAGGAGCAGTGTGGCTTCGAAAGCTCCTTGCAGGATTGTTTGGACAATCATTGGAGCCGACTGTGATTCATTGTGACAATCAAAGCTGTGTGAAGCTATCTGTCAATCTAGTGTTCCATGACAAAACAAAACATGTAGAGATCAAATACCTTTACATCAGAGATATGGTACTGAGGAAAGCTATTCAATTGAGGTATATTTGCATTGATTATCAGACGACTGATATTCTCATCAAGCCTCTCTCCAGAGTGAAGTTTGTGCATTTTCGAGAAAAGCTTGGAGTTGTGGAGAATGAAGCCCTTACTGAGAGGGAGGCTTAGCATCAGTGATGTTTGTTATCTACTATAATGAATTTTTCTTTGAGACAGAGAAATTTGAGGTGAAAGCCCTTGTCCATCTCTGGGACAGAGATGTGGTTCTTTCCACCCTCTAGGAGTAGCCATGGTGGATGTCATGTTGAGAGACTCCATGACAACATCACATTGAGAGACTTCGTGATGAATCCCTTGTACTTGTGTTTATCCACTCATGGGAGAAGCCATGGTGGACGTCATGTTGAGAGACTCCATGACGACATCACGTTGAGTGACTCCGTGATGGGCACTTGTACGCATGTTTCTTTCCATACATGGGTGTAGCCATGGTGGACGTCATGTTGAGTGACTCCATGACGATATCATGTTGAGTGACTCCGTGATGAACTCTTTTCCACAAATGGGTGTAGCCATTGTGGGTGTCATGTTGAGAGACTCCATGACATGGATATTTGGAAGGATTCCTCCCTAGCTAGGAGGGAGTGTTGATGTTATAGCTACGGGTGTCATCCTTTACCCGAATTACATAATGATCAAATAAATAAAGTCGTGGCTACTTATTTATTTGAGGCCAACATTGATGAAGGGTGCTTCTTTTCAATTAATATTTAATATTTTATTTTATTCAAAATGAGGGCTGACTAAACCAAAATCGCATGGAATAAAGTGACGCATCATTTCATGGAAGAGGCCGACTTCTTGTGAAAGGACGTATTGTTTGAGAGACACCATATCAATTTGTATTTATAGAAGGCGCTGCTCTCTCTCAATTTATTCATTATTATCAAGGAAGTTCACATACCAGCAGGAGATCAATTCATACAACATATTGATATTTTGCCTTCAAGGAGTTCGATATTCTTCATTGATTGTGCATTTGCATCAAGTGTGGTGCTGTTATCATTACATCAGTTCGGCTTTGTGATAGGCCAAAATTGTAAAGCTTATTACTGCTATTTTATCAATATATAAGTGATATATTGTTGCTGGGTTTTTGTCCCTCAAGAAGGAGGGTTTTCCTAGGGTATATGCTGTGTTCTGTTTGAATTTGTTTTATTTTTGCTTAACTTAATTTTGGTCCTAAAATTAACACCAACTAAAGCCTGGATTTTCATGTATATCTCACGTTTGTCCATTTATGTTTTCCTTTGAACTTTATGTTTTCCATTCCACGATGAGTCCTTAATAATAGAATGTTTAAAGGTTGCAGATTATGCCCATGTGTTGACAAGAAACTCTTCTATTTTTCTTTTGTACTTCATATGTTTGTCGCTTGTGTTTTGTCAACTTAGGAATAAAGCGGTTAGATGCCATAGTTTATGAAAACCCATGCTTTGCGAGTACGAAATATATAAAATTTAACTTGGATTTAATAATCGTTGTATATTCCCAAATATTGGGGATGTGGAAAGGATTAGTTTTCTCGGGGGACACGCCCTTGTGGACCATTATGATTTTCATCATATGGTGAAACCAATCATAATTAATGTCTAATGAAGTAGGATTCCCCTAGATTATTGGAATTTATTAGGAAATATATAATTTTGATCGTTGATTTTATATAGGTTTCCCGAGCGCTTCAATTTCACTAGGCATAAAGATGATGGAAATAACATCATATAAGGCATAGAAGCATAAATCCTCAAAATAGGTCAAAAATCTTTGGCCGAAACAAATTTTTCCCCAAAAATTCCTGATTTAATCAGCCATGATGTTCAACGATTTTCAGGGTTTAAATTGCAAAAAAATTGTTGTAAAATGGCAAAAAAATTGCTCAACCGAACTTGTTGTAAAACCCTAAACATGCAAAATTGCTATTTAATTGGGTTTTTTTGTTGATTTTTAGCACAGAACTGAGTGCTAACCGTTGGGACATGATTCGCCATCAAAGATACACTAGATTTCATCATGTTGCTGAGGCAAATCACAGGTAGGCGACCTTGAATGGACATATATTTCTAATAGATGTTAAGGACATTAAATTAGAGACATGTTCTTTGGTATGCTTTTATGTTTGATGTTAAGGACATTAACTTGGAATGGTTAAGAGATGTGCTGCTTGTTTCTCTATATTCCACACTAGTGTCATTTGCCTTAGGCCCAAAATAATGCTTTTCATGTATATAAATCCAAAGACACAATTTAGTGGGAAACAGTAGACAATATCATAATACTAAGTAAGGCTTCTATCTTATTTTTTTAACTTTTCTGAATCTTATAATAGTACTTGCCAAAAGTAAATATAGAAAGCTAGACTAAATTGAAACGAAACTCTATTGGCTTAATATCAATCTAAAGAGGTTTGTTTTCTTGGAATTCTTGTGATCTTGACTATTCAAAAGAATTTTAAAATTTCAATTGTCAACAAAAATACTGAGGTGGTTGTTTAGATTATCAAGGTTAGGTTGGGACAAATTTCCTTTTCAAATGCTAGTGATAATTTGGAGCTTCAATTTGACATTGGCAATCACGTTTTAATGACAAGCAAGTTGGGTAGTAACAATTGTATAATCAAGTGGGAAGCATAAGTATATAAATAACAATATATAGACATTGTGGAACCTGAAGTAAAATGGTTCCTATTGGAAAGATAAAAATCAGCTTGTAGTGCTGCAAAAAATGAATTGCAGCAGTATTTTATATCAAAATGAAGGATTGTTTTGGTTATAGTTAAATTTCTTATATATTTGGCAGGCTTAATGCTTTGTTAATTGGTGAAACTCATTGCTTAAATGCATTCCTTGCACTTGTTAGGGAACTACATTCCATTTAGGATTGTCATATACATGGAGGTTTAGAAGGCCTGCAAGGAGTACAATAGCAGTACATGAATGCTTTAGACATATACAATGTAGCATTCATGCATGTTAAATAGGTACCAGAAAAACTAATACATGCCTTGAGAGAAGTATGCCCTATTCTTGTGGGCTTATCTTAATCCCTCCTGAAGTAGGCCTCATATATTTTCTCATTAACTATCCAGATGGATTTCAACAACTGTCCCATTGAAAGGGAATGTTCCTTGTGCTTTGATTTTCCATTGAAACTTGTACCTATGATCTCTCAAATTCTCAACTCAAATTCCATCATTGTTTTTAACTCCATCCACTTATATGCAAAGTCAAGTAAAATTTACTTGAACAATAATAGCTAAAATTGTGGCTCAAATAGTTGCTCTCTTCTTTTGTACTGGAAGATCTTTATTATCTAATGGAAAAATATTTAACACCCCTTTTACTCTTTTACAAATATGCTAAAATAGTTATCAATGAGAACATTTCAATATCATTTATGGTCATTTGAGATTTAAGATTATGTTTCAAAAAACATTTTCTATTACTCTATCTTGAGCTATTTGATTCCAAACCTATTAAGTTGAACTTTGTAATTGCTTCTTTTGTCATATAATTTCCCTTTCACACTCTTCATATAGTTCTCTTTGACACTATTCTAGAAATTGCAAGTACTATTAAATCACAAATATGAACTTTTTGATTCCCGTTTTGTAATTTATGATGTTTTCTCAGCAAAGGAAAACTATCTTTTTAATGACTTTCTTGAGCTTGAGGATTTTGAGATCTTAGTGGCCATCTTGGATAGTCATGAGGTTGAATGACTTAGTAGAGGTTTTGAACTAGGAGCTTCATCATTAGGACCTGCAACCCTCTAGCATAGCTCTATTTGTAGTAGCACGAGTCATTGTCTACGTTTGATTTTTTGGAACTTTGTACTCAGTTTATAGGTTGAATTTGTACAAACTATATTGTAATTGAAATTTTGTCAACTGTAACCATCTAGTTATTTTTATGCACTATGAAGTATGTTTTGTGCAATGCAATTTAATGAGCGATATGAATATAAACAACAAAATCCTATTATCTACAATTCATGGGTTAAACTCTCTATTTTATTTTCTCTATATATCTCTATGATATGGAAATGCCCTTAAATTTTTTTAAAAAGTAGTTTTTTCCTCTTATTCTACAATTTTTTTTACTTTAAATTCGATTTTTTCAAAAAATCTTTTACTTTTTGGTTTGCTGATTTTTCCCCAAACAGTTTTTGCTGCTATGATATAAGGCTTTTTTGAATTGATAAGAGGGTTAACATCAAGTTGTAGGACATTCAATCATATGAAATAATTGTACATGATTTTTACTAAATTTGAGTTTTGCTTATGATACATGGGAGTCTTGTGTGTTTTCCAAGCTTTAGAGAATTGTGTGATGCTATATTAAAAGAGCACATAAATACAAGTGAAAAAAATTGAAAGTCTACAAATCCATGTAAATACTGTTAGTTTTTATGATCAGAAATGAACTTGATGATCAAATGAATGATCATCACCTTGTATTTATACAAAACTAGGTGACTCTTCATTTGGGTTGGCCTCCTTTAAGAAACAAGGTGACTCTTTATAAAATTATTATATAAGTCCGACTTGCCTTGGAATTATTTATCCATCATTTTTAAATTTGAGAGAAAGATAACTCTCGCTGCTATAACATCAACACTCCCTCTTAGCTAGGGAGGTATCTTTCCAGATATCCACGTCATGGAGTCTCTCAACATGACGCCCACAATGGCTACACCCATTTGTGGAAAACTCAAAGGTTCATCACGAAGTCTCTCAACGTGATGTCGTCATGGAGTCTCTCAACATGTCATCCACCATGGCTACTCCCATGTGTGGAAAGAAACACAAGTAACAATGGCTACACCCATTTGTGGAAAACTCAAAGGTTCATCACAGAGTCTCTCAACGTGATGTCGTCATGGAGTCTCTGAACATGATGTCTCATCTTAGTCACAGAGATGAACAAGGGCTTGCACCTCATATTTCTCCGTCTCAGAGAAATATACACTACAAGGGCTTTCACCTCATATTTCTCCGTCTAAGAAAAATATACACTACAAGGGCTTTCACCTCATATTTCTCTGTCTCAAAGAAATATACACTACAAGGGCTTTCACCTTATATTTCTCCATCTCAGAGAAATATACACTACAAGAGCTTTCACCTCATATTTCTCTATCTCAGAGAAATATACATTACAACAAATCTTCATGATGATGTGACTCCCTCTAGAGCTCCAAGTACTTGCATCAACCTCTTGACATCCTCGTCCAAGATTGTCTGCAGTGCTTTCCTTAGAGGAGCGGTTTCCAATGCACACTTCCGACACTATTGATTTGCTCGAGTCCAAGAGTGTCCTCCTCGACCTCATCCCAAATCACCCTATTCTAAATAGGTTTGTGGAGCTACCAATGTCAAATCCAGATTAACTGTCTTGTGGAATTTTGTTTTCAACTGCTGAAGAGGTCTTCCAAGGATTTTGCACTTGGTCTTGCAACACTACAACCTTCACTTCATCTTAGTGAGTCACATAACTCCCTCTTGATCCCTGCCTTAGAGATTTCAAAGAAATCCTCTGGAAGTGAACTCCCCTCCATTGACCTATCTTGGAACCTTAATCCTTTTCCTGGACAAGCTCTCAACTTGTGCCTTGAATTCTCTGAATTTGACTCCCTTTGAATGCCATTTCCTCCTCTTCGAAGAAATTGATCAACTTTAGAATAGGAATTCTTCTGAATCAACTTTAGAGCTAGGCTCCTTCTGAGATGTCCCTATGTCAATTTCCGTAGTAGAAACATGTTGTGTAGACCTTAATTTGCAATCTTGAGCAAAGTGACCTTACTTGTCACACACGAAACATTGAATGTGAGAGAGATCCTTCTTCTTTTTCGATTTTTGGGGCAAAATCTGATTCTCTGTCTCTATTCCTCTTTCTTCCTTTGCCTCTTTCTCTAGAAGTATGTGTAGCAAGAACTTGATTTTCTACATCATGATAGTTTCGCCCAATTCCTCTTGCTGCCAACCTAGACTCTTCTTGAATACAATCAACTCAAAGACGATCAAACTTGGGCAACTTGGATTTCCCACTGATGCTCTGAATAAAGGGTTCCCAAGATTGAGGAATACCATTTAGTGCCAACATAACAAGATCTTTGTCTGCAATTATATCCACAGTAGTGCTCAACCAATCTCTCAAATCAAGCAATCTTCATAAAGAATGAGATGACTGAATCGTTTTTAGCCATTTTTACATGGTGAAGTTGTTGTCTCAAAGCAAGGGCTCTACTGGTGTTGTTGATCTCATACAATCCTTTTAGAGTATCAAACATTTCTTTAGCTGTCTTCAACTTGGAGATGATTGGTACTAGGTGATTCATCACAGAGTCTATCATGATCTTTCTAGCCTTCGTGCTATTTTTTTTCCACTCGATTTTC